>CM030365.1:251952990-252271780 GCA_017893485.1 Hemerocallis citrina
TTCTCCAGTACGGCGTCAATAGGTGTATCTTTCGGGCCAACTGCACCAACAGTAATGTAACTCCCTGTTCCAGTAGTACGTATTTTACTACGTAAATTTTTGTACTTTAATTTTCAGATCATTTTTATTTTTCTCTTTGGACTCTTTATCTAAAGCCAGAATATTTTTCTGATCAATTCTATAATTTTGTGATTTTTCGATTAGAGTTTAAATACAAATTTTAAACCGTGATTAATCCTAATCCTAATCCTAATCCTAATCCTGCCTAACCCTACACCTTATTTTCCACCACCACATTTTTCTACGCCTAACTCTTGACTTCTCCTCCTTGTTCATTTTTTCCACACCTAACTCTGATTTTTCTACACCCCCTTTGATTTTTCTACACCCCCCTATCACTTCCTTTCTATATACACACACACACACACATGCAGAGCTCCCACTTCTTCTTCTCTTCTCTTATCTTTATTTTCCCTTCTTCTCTTCCCCTGCCTTCTTCTCTTCCTCTGCCTCCTTCACATCCGAGAGCGAGCAACGCCCAAGCTCCACTTCACATTCCACCTTCGAGCCAACGACTCCGCTTCTACGATCCCGTGAACCCCGAAAAATAACCCGATGCCGCGCCACCTTGTTGTTGTCGTCGCTCACCGTTGCTACTGTTAGCTACCGTCTTGCCGCCATTCTTACCGCCGTTGTGCCGCCATCCGTTGCCGACGTCGCTTCTTTCCGTGGTTAACACTACCACTGAAATCGTCACGTTATAAGGCAAGTACCTTGTACACTCTTTTTGTTCTCGTACAAGCATTTTCCTTTGACTCGTGGCAAGTAGTCTAGTTATCATCATGTTTTATTGTCAAATTCCATTCTAGTCACTTGTTCCATGCTATATCAACTCTAGAGTGAACCGTTAACACATTTCGAATCGTGTTATCGAATATCGAATATTCAACCTTACTATCTCTAAATTTCTTGACCTTGCACTAATAATTCGACCATGCTCCCAATACTGGATTGAAGATTTTCTGCATGGAAATCGTAGCCCATCGAGTCCCGAATCCAGAACATCTGACGGTTTCTCAATCGGATGTATAGATTGTGAGATATCGCGATTTTAGTACTGTCATATTGTGAATTTCTGAACCTGCACGGGATTACTAACCGGCATCTCGTACTGAGAATTCGACCATGTTCCCGACACTGGATCGAAAAACTTTCTACATGAAAATCGTAGCCCTTCGAGTCTAGATATCCGAAACATCCTACAGTTTCTCAATCGGATGTATAGATTGTGAGATATCGCAATTTTAGTACTGTGACTCCGAATTTTCAGAATGCGCGCGAAACATCGAAACCAGCGAAGAATGAATTTGTACGCATAGCTACTGTCTCTAGAATGTATCGTGTGAATATGCGTTAGAACCGGAAGAGAGTCTACTTTCTAGAATCTCTGACGGAATTGGATTTGCCTTTCTGTAACAACGGGAAAGTGGATTCGAATGCAGATATGTCAAGTTGTCTAAAAATTCATCTATACATTTTTGCATATAAACCCGTTATTTTTCATATTTAATGAACTGAGTGTATTATTGTTCTTGCAATAATAACTTGCATAGATATAATAGGTTGATAGCATGTATTTTATACCACTTGATAATTCCATAATAACTACTCTCGATATATGTACTCGTTTTACGTCTCATGTCCATGATTACTGCCCTTGATATTTTTCTTGGCTAAACTATTTGATTACACCGTTCCACTAGTCGTACCAACTGCATGTTCCTAATTAATTATAAAAGAATAACAAGCCGGGGTTATAAGGGTACGGCTTAATAGTGGACAATATAGGGGAGTATACTCGGAAGGGAGCCCGTGTTTCCCGAAATAGTGATTCTTGATTCTTGATTCTTGACTCTTGATTACACAATTCTTGATTATATAATTCTCGATTACATGATTCATGATTACATGCCTTGATACTATCACTGGAAGACCCGAGTACATAATCCTATAGAATTCACTACTTAAGTCTAAACGTCACATGATTGATATGCACCGAACTTGTGGTATGGGACACAGGATTGTGTGCATTAGATAAGTTAATAAAACAGATAAACCCGAGATCTTCACTAAGCATGATTCTTGATTACATGACTCTTCGTTACATGACTCTTGATTCTTGATTACATGATTCTTGATTACATGACTCTTGATTACATGACTCTCGATCCTTGATTACATGATTATCGATTAACTGAGCCTAGGTTATCAATTGCTTTTATCTTGAAGTCTAAAATACACTAGTTACAATTATTACTTATATGATCATATTGTCTCAGTTCTTTGCTTCCTTCTATATTGTATTTGCACCGTTACTTCTTGTTTCTTCCAGGTTATATCTTGTTATATTATCCCTTTTTCTGCTTGTTGCTACTTGCTGCCCGAAACTTGTTCTAACGGGAACTTTTCTATTTTTCTTTGAGTTAATGATTATACAGGTACTGATGGACCAGATGAGCAGACTCTCTAGATGATCGTTGCTGCTTTGTTACTACTTCATGTTGTTTTTCTTTCAGTCGCTATTTTATCTAGTTGTTATAGCGAACTGCTTATCATATTATTTTAATTATGGCACCTTGTATTTCCGGGCATTTTGACCCGATGTTGATGTATTATCTGGATGATGGTTATTTTATTTTCAGCTCATGTGATCATTATATTTGTCTGCGTAAATGTGTTATAGATATCTTGTTGAGCTTATAATTGCACAGCTTATGGATGATGTATATCATTCGCTGGACCTCAGTTGCGTGCCTGTATTTCCGTATAGTGGGAAGCGGGGCGTGACAAGTAAAGAAATGAAATAAGTAACTAGATTAAAGCAAATCTAGTTCATCAAGATTTAAAATACCTAGAATTTCAAAATCACAAATTATTGAAGAAAGCCTATCATAATGACAGCAATTTTGAAAATGGACGAACACTGTAGACCATTTACGACACAAAATGATGACGAAAGAGTGAAATACGAAATATCACGAGATTGATCGAAAACTGTAAAATATATAGCCCACAAAATAAGGCTAAAACAGAGAAATACAAAATTTCACAAAAATAGCCAAAATTTGTAGACTATATAGCCCACAACATGTAACCAAAAGAGTGGAGTACAAAATATTATGAAAATGGACTAAAACTGCAGACTATAGGCCACAAAATATTGCAAAAAAAAAAAAAAAACAGTGAAATACGAAATTTCACGAAAATGGTCGAAAACCCCCAAAATGAGATCAAAACAATGAAATTCGAAGTTTCACAAAATTGATCGAAAACTGTGAGCGTACAAAATGAAGTCAAAATAGTCAAATACGAAATTTCACGAAAATGGCCGAAAGCTGTAAACTATGGTCTCACAAAATAAAGCATATAAATTGAAATATGAAATTTCACAAAATTGGCCAAAAAATGTAGAATATATGCAACAAAATGAGGCCAAACAATGACATGAAAATTTTACGAAAATGGCCGAAAACATGACTAAAGCCTACAAAATGATTTCAAAACAATGAAATATGAAAATCCACGAAAATGACTGAAAATCATGGACTATATAGCCTATAAAATATGGTTATAACAGTGAAATTCAAACTTTCACGAAAATGACCGAAAACTATGGACTCCATAATGTGAAGCTAAAGCAGTGAATACGAAAACTATAGACTATGACCAACAAAATGAGGCAAAAACACTCAAACATGAATTTGATGTAAAACCAACCCTAAAATAGAGAATTTTCCAAGAATTTTAATGGGTTAATTTTACCAACATGAAAGTGCGGATTTAGATTGGATATTTTAACAGTTAACAGGTCCGATGGGTTTTCAAGAATTGAATCAAATGCTAACAATCCCAATTAATAATTCAATCTTAGTCAATAAGTAAATTCCTATATGTTAGCAAGTAATAAGTCCAATATCGATTTGTACTCTATTCTAGCATGTGGATCACTCAATCTCAGTATTTTGTGGTCGACAGGCAAATTAGATAATATGCTAGATAATAGGGCAGTAAAACACAAATATTAAGAATGGAAAGAGTATACCGAATGTAGACAACCAGCGTAGATCTCGAAGTGGACAGTACAGCAACGCAGCAACAATAGAAGGCTGGCCGACGAGTGACGGCGCCGGCGTGGAGTTGTCGGCGAGGTGCGGCGGTGGAGGTGCCGACGGCTGGCGTCGAGGCTGATGGAGAATCTGAGTAGATTAGGGTTTAGGGTAGAGGGGTTGTGGTTGGGGGAAGACGGAGAAGATGAAGGGCTGACGGAGTTGTGGTGAGGGTGGGGGCCGGTGAGGTGGAGACGGGGCTAGGGAGACGAATGTGACGGTATGGGATTTGGGGGCGACGGGTGCGATGGGGTTGACGGGGGGAGAGGAAAAGGGGCAGCGGGGAGGGGGACCTGGCGACGATTGGGTTTGGGAATTTTGGGGGGTTTCAGAAAAACGAAGAAGGAAGAAGAAGAAGAAGGAGGGAGAAGAAGAAGTCGACGGTGAGTTGGGTTTGGTGGGGATCGGGGTAGGGAAGAAGAAGAAGTAGACGGTGAAGAGGCTGATATGGTGGCGGCTGGTATTGAGGGGATTAGTTTAGGATTTTGGGATTAGGATTTGTATTATGAGGTAGATTTTAGAATTAATCACTAATTCTAAAATTGGATTAGGATTTATCACAAACCCTAATTTGGATCTCAATTGTATCACACAAAGGAGAGAAAGGAAGAGCAAAAACTCAACACAGTTTTTTTTTAATCAATAATGGCATGCTTTCTCATTAATCTCAAGGCTTTTAAATAGGCTCAAATACATCTTGAAACACATCTCCAAAATATTCTCAAAATCTAAAAAATTACAAAAAGATTACATATGACTATAATTGCCAGAAATAAAAATGGTAATAAAATAAAAATCCTAAACTGGAAAGATGTCCTCATCATTCTCTCCGGGTGGGAGAGAGCTCGACCCGGTCGAGTCAAAACCAGTGATCCTGCCATGGTGCTCCAAAAGATCTGGATCCAGTTGCGGGAGCCCCTCACGATCACTGCAAGTGTCATCCTACTTCGGCTTATTTTTTCACCTTACCAAATACTTGTGCATACCACCATCTCTAGTAGAGATTATCTGATCATCTAAAATATTATCCAATTCTTCTGTCGATGGGTAAGTAATATCTGGTAGTGGAGGTAATGGGGGAATCTCACCATTAGGCTGCAGGGTAGGCTCATCTATAAGAAAATTTCTAGGGTTGAATTCTGAGCCTTCATAAAGTACTAGATCCTCAATATTGAAAATCTTACTTATGCCAAAACCTTCAGGAAGGTCAACGACATAGGTATTATCATTGATTGTATGTAGAATCTTAAATGGGCCTGCAGCACGTATGTTCAAGTTCTTAACGGGTCCAACAGGAAACCGTTTCGGATGAATCCGAACCATCACTTCGTCACCAATATCAAAAGTTATAAATTTCCTTCTAGTATCTGCTATTAACTTGTAGTTAAAATTATTCTCATTAAGTTCCTTGGAAATTTCTCTATGCAAGTCATGAATATTATATGCAAATGTGGGTGCAGACTCTGTGACTTTGTGATGTTCTAATACATGAGTAAAATCTATGGGTTGCCAAGTGACTTGGGAAGGAATAGGTGTCTCGGGTATACTCAATAGAGGTGACTGGATAGGCTGAATACAATTGAGAGACTGGTCATCCTCTTTTTCATCAAAGTCATCACTTATATTAGGTTCATAGGTAAACTCATTGTCGGGCTCATCAGCGATGACTGTGGTACCCTCTACTATATTAATCCTACTTGGACTAGGACAGTTGCCAGCAACATGACCGTATCCCTTACATTTATAGCACTTAGTGAGAGGGTCAACCTTACTGTAATCTCTTTCGGTGTTCTTACCCGTATTGGCATTTCTAAGTGGGTAGGAATTTGAAGTATATTTATTTGGGTAAGACTTGTTAGAGTACTGAGGAGAGGAGTGCTCAGGTCTAGATGGGTCAGTAGAGGTCATTCTAGAGGAATGATCTCTCGAGTCGCTGGACCTAGAATGAGAACTAGCTTTAAGGGAATCCATGTCGAGGACTAAGGCGCAGGCTGCCGCTATTGAGTCCACGTTTCTATAGATTAGCTCGTTCCTAAGGTCAGCTCGTAGTCCAGCTCTGAACCTAGAGAGAGTTTGTTCTTCACTCTCTTTACCTAACGCATTGCACCGAATAAGGAAGTCATCGAATTTATCGACATATTCTTGTGTGGATTTACTTCCTTGATACAATAGGTTCCACGAATCTAGCAATCGGGTGTGGAACGATAGCGGTACATACCTCTCAGTGAGCTTCTCTTTCATGGCCTCCCAAGTGGCTATGGGTGCCAGGCCTCGGCCTCTGCGGGCATGTTCAAGATTGGTCCAATGTTGTTGAGCTTTACCCGTTAATTTCATAGTTGCAAATTTAACTTTAAGGGCTTCGCTCATGTCGAACCACACAAAATAGTGGTCCATGGCACGGACCCAATCAAGGTAAGCTTGGGGTTCCATGTGGCCTTCAAATTGGGGAACGTCAGCCTTAACGTTCTTTTTATATTGTTCGTCAGGGTCACGTTCTTGCCGTCGATCGTCATGAACATTCCCTTGAGGGATCTGACGATGGCCATGAAGCTCAGGGACAATTGTTTGATTTAGCTCCACTTTCTCAAGCCTCTGATTGATATTGGCAAGAGTTGCTTGGATGGCAGCTAGGGTAGCGGAGATATCAGAATTGTCCATTTCAGGTCTGGGAAGTCTCGGGTTCCTAATTGGGTGATAGGGAAGGGATAGGAAAGGCTCTTCAGGGTCTGTGATGGTGCTGCGAAGACGCATTCACCAAAAGTGGAAACTATGGGGTATGTGTCCTATTTTTTTTATTTTTTTTAAAAAATGATTCTGAACTAAACTAAAATAAAATAAAAAAAATAAAATAAAATAAAAGACTACACGATACTAAATGAATGCAAAAATGATGCCTACGATGCAAGAAGTAAGGTTATAAGAACCTTCGCTTTGATACCAAAATGATGTAAACCAACCCTAAAATAGAGAATTTTCCAAGAATTTTAATGGGTTAATTTTACCAACATGAAAGTGCGGATTTAGATTGGATATTTTAACAGTTAACAGGTCCGATGGGTTTTCAAGAATTGAATCAAATGCTAACAATCCCAATTAATAATTCAATCTTAGTCAATAAGTAAATTCCTATATGTTAGCAAGTAATAAGTCCAATATCGATTTGTACTCTATTCTAGCATGTGGATCACTCAATCTCAGTATTTTGTGGTCGACAGGCAAATTAGATAATATGCTAGATAATAGGGCAGTAAAACACAAATATTAAGAATGGAAAGAGTATACCGAATGTAGACAACCAGCGTAGGTCTCGAAGTGGACAGTACAGCAATGCAGCAACAATAGAAGGCTGGCCGACGAGTGACGGCACTGGCGTGGAGTTGTCGGCGAGGTGCGGCGGTGGAGGTGCCGACGGCTGGCGTCGAGGCTGATGGAGAATCTGAGTAGATTATGGTTTAGGGTAGAGGGGTTGTGGTTGGGGGAAGACGGAGAAGATGAAGGGCTGACGGAGTTGTGGTGAGGGTGGGGGCCGGTGAGGTGGAGACGGGGCTAGGGAGACGAATGTGACGGTATGGGATTTGGGGGCGACGGGTGCGATGGGGTTGACGGGGGGAGAGGAAAAGGGGCAGCGGGGAAGGGGACCTGGCGACGATTGGGTTTGGGAATTTTGGGGGGGTTTCGGAAAAACGAAGAAGGAAGAAGAAGAAGGAGGGAGAAGAAGAAGTCGACGGTGAGTTGGGTTTGGTGGGGATCGGAGTAGGGAAGAAGAAGAAGTAGACGGTGAAGAGGCTGATATGGTGGCGGCTGGTATTGAGGGGATTAGTTTAGGATTTTGGTATTAGGGTTTGTATTATGAGGTAGATTTTAGAATTAATCACTAATTCTAAAATTGGATTAGGATTTATCACAAACCCTAATTTGGATCTCAATTGTATCACACAAAGGAGAGAAAGGAAGAGCAAAAACTCAACACAGTTTTTTTATAATCAATAATGACATGCTTTCTCATTAATCTCAAGGCTTTTAAATAGGCTCAAATACATCTTGAAACACATCTCCAAAATATTCTCAAAATCTAAAAAATTACAAAAAGATTACATATGGCTATAATTGCCAGAAATAAAAATGGTAATAAAATAAAAATCCTAAACTGGAAAGATGTCCTCATCAGAATTTTTATTAAATTAGCCGAAAAATATGGACTATAGCTCATAAAAAATGTCAAAACAGTGAAATATAAAATTTGACGAAAAATTGCCAAAAATAGTGAACTGTAGCCCACAAAAAGAGACAAAACAGTGAAACACGAAATTTCACGAAAGCACGGTTCCAAAAATCGGTCTAGGCGGCTGTCTAGGCAGCTCCTAGGCGCTAGGCGGTCCCCAGGCGACTCGCCTAGGCCCCAGGCATTTGAAAAAATCGGTTTAGCCTATTGGGCGGGTCCAAGCGGAGTCTAGACGGGTCAAGGCGGATCTGGGTGGCCTAGGCGGATCCGGGTCATAAAATAAAGCTTAACCCGATCCGACCTGACCCGGACCCATTTAAAAATAATTTCCGGGTCTAGAAGGAATTAGAGACTTGGTTCATATTAGGAGTAGTAATAGTTCTTAGGTGGTGACTTTTGCTTGTAGTAGTACGTGTGGTATGGTTGTCTGTTTTCATCTTGAGGATTTAGCGTTATTGTTCCGATATCAACTTATCAATGAAACGGGATGACAACAGTCTTCCTATATTCAAAAATATATATACTTATATAACTACTACATATTTAGACAACCATCATATTAGGAAGAGATAGCTTATGTTATTTTCTCCCCGAAATTGTTTTCATAGAAGGTGAACACACAACTCGACATTACAAATTGCCAGTTGAGTTCACTGAAAACCACTAGTACAACATTGTTTGCCTCCAAGATATCAAATCTACCAATGTTTTTTTATTATGAAAAGATAAATCAATAAAGACAGACTAGAACTAGTATAATAGTTTATTTTCTCGATACATCTAATTAAGACATTAAAACTTTTGATCATTATCCTGACAAATCACGGTCAACCCAAATCTGTTACCAAAACACATTAATGCAATTGTATCTTTTAGACTATCTAAATCTCATCTTGCAATAACATGGAGAAAAATCAAGAGCAAGAATGGGAAGAAATAAACTTTCTACCCAAATATGTTACCAAAACAAACACATTGATGCAATTATGTCTTTTAGACTATCTAAAGCTCATCTTGCAATAACAAGGAGGAAAATCAAGAGTAAGTATGGGGAGAAATAAAGAGCAAGATAATGCATAGTGGAACAACAAAACCAAACCAAAAAATCAACTAGGGGCAAAAATAAAAAAAATCCTAGCACCTAGCCGCCTAGGCCCCAATTACAAGGTCTAGGCGCTAGGCCTCCATCGACCACCCAACTACCGCCTAGCGACTTTTAGAACACTGCACGAAAGTGGCAGAAATTGTGGACTATAACCCACAAAATGTGGCCAAACAAGTGAAATACAAAATTTTACGAAAATGGACAAAAACTACGAAAATGGACTAATGTGAACTAGGCAACAAAATAAGGCCACAACAGTGACATAGAAAATTTAACAAAAATGGCCGAACTGTGGACAATAGCATACAAAATGAAGCCAAAATAGTGAGATAAATTTCACAAAAATGACCGAAAACTGTTGACAATAGCCCTCAAAATAAGGCCAAAACAGTGAAATACGAAATTTCAAGAAAAAACCAAAAACCGTGTACTATGGCCCAAAAAATGAGACAAAAATACAGAAATATAAAATTTCATGAAATTAGCCAAAAATTGTGGAATATGGCCCACAAAATATGGCTAAAATAGTGAAATACAAAATTTGATTAAATGACCGAAAATAGTGTACCGAAGATAGTGAAATACAAAATGTGGCCAAACAAGTGCAATACAAAATTTCACGAAAATGGAAAAAACTGTAGACTATAGATTACAAAATGTGGTTAAAACAATGAAATACGAAATTGTCCATCAAATGAGAATAAAAAAGCGAAATACAAAATTCCATGGAAAAAGCTGAAAATTGTGGACTATAAGCCACAAAATTAGGCCAAAATAGGAAAAATACAAAATTTCACAAAATTGGCAGAAATTTGTGGACTATATAGGCCACAAAATTTGGCAAAAATATTGAAATGTGAAATTTAATGTGCTAGAAAATGTGGACTATATTATATACACAAAATAACACCAAAACAGTGAAATATAAAATTTCACGAAATTGGTCGAAAACTATGGACTACGAAATTTGACGAAAATGGCCGAAAACAGTGGACTATTGGCCACAAAATGTGCCAAAACATCAAAATATGAAATTTCACAAATTTCGCCGAAAACTGTGGACCAGCACTTACCACTAATTCAGTATTTTTCCTATTTCAAGTTTAAAGGATGCAGTGACAACATCTCCATCATAAGCTCTATAACGGTAGAAGGATTATTACTTATTATTTGTATACTTCTCATAGCTGCTGGAACTACTATTATTAGCCATTATCGCAATTTTCTTATTACTAGAATCAGTTCCCTAAGCAGATATTAGAAGCCCAACTGGAAAAAGTTGCATCAACCATCACGAGCTGGCCTGCCTACAAATCTTGTATTGTCGTATATTATCTACATTATGAAGTTGTTGATAAAGTTGATGATAGAGGTTTTGTGCATTATCATTATTTCCCTTTAAAGAAATTTTTGGAAAATTGCAGGATATTACAAACTTTGAAATTGAGTTCCGAACAATGACTAATTATATTTTTTACATCATTCAGATAAATGATTTGCAATTTTACATGTGATCAACCTGTAATGTACCAGTGGCTGCTGCAGTACAACTATCAGAGTATCCATGTCAAGAGAGAAGTTGCAAAATTCCTTATATGACAGTCTCAAGATCATATGGGATGACAATCGCATGTTAGGATGAGAAAGAAAGACCTCCAAAGAATCACAGGTGGATGAAAGCACTGGACAAGTGCTTTTGCATTCCTGTGTGATCAGTGATCACAATATCTATTAAATAAGGGAAGGTTCATAAGTCTATACAATCATCTACGTTTAATGGTTAACTCAGACGGTTGGGCAATTAAGAAACAATATGTGCAGAAAATTAGTATAGCTAGAAAAGGAAGATGAGATGGATGTGTGCCAAAATTCTGAAAGATAAAATACAAACCGGTTGAGGATAAAATAAGTATCGAGATGGTTAAGTTAGTTAAGTGAGTATATGAGAGCAATAACATTATCAATTAGGAAGAGTGATACAACTGTAGCAAACAGAGCAAAGACTGAGGTAAACCCACACCGGCTTGGATAGGCAATTAAAGATGGTAAAATAGGTGTTAATTTTAGCATAGGAGATAACCCTCACAGAGCTTCACTGGCTGACTCCAAATATTTGGGATAAAGGCTATACTGTTTTTGTTGTTTTAATCTCATCCTCACAAACAATCATCTTAGGTCATAAAATGTATAGCTGATAAGTAGGGATTATTCATCCAAGATACAGCAGATTACTTTTCTCCCTAGCACACATAATTAGTTCTTGTTCGTGTTACGAAATGAATCATTCCAAAGGAGGAGAAGCATCTTGCTAATCCTATTTACCCTCTTTCTTCACCCAAAAATTTGCAGAACATCGACGACATAAGATCAATACAACACTGACAATATAGATGCAATTTTGTCGGGAAACATCACATGGCAATTAGGAACCATCCTCTAAAATTCAACTTCCATCACCATTCAATAGGCCTACATTCAGCTGATCAAAGAGAGAAGTACACTGTGTAGTAGCTTAGGCATTTCATAAGGGTGGCAAATGATTGTAGTTGTAATCAGTGTTTGAGAGACAAATTGTGAGTAAAAGAACAAAAAGTAAAGTAAACTATTCAAAGAGGTTAACAAAATCTGTGAAAGAATAAATTGTTTTATGGATAGGTTTTACAACTATTGGTCATGCTAAAGGAAACAATGGATATAAATAAGAAAAGGCACTAATTTATGCCAACTTTTCAGTGTGTACTTCTTATATATACTTGTTATAAAAATACCTATTGTAGGTCGTGGCTTCCTCCTCTCTTTTAAGATATCTGGGCGAGGGATTATTGCACCAGAAGCTTCTTGTCCACGAGCAATTCTTACTTTACTTCCATCTTCCATAAAATGAAACCCAATCTTGCAAGGCCTCCTATATAGAAAGTGAATGGAAGTAGAAGAGAACAAAAGTAGCAAAAAAAAATTCCTTGTATGTAAACCATACCTGGTAACAGGATCCAGAACTTGCACATTAGAGACGTGAAGAGGAGCTTCAACACTAAAGATTCCACCTTCGTGTCCTTGCCCTTGCTTAATGTGTTTTTTCACCTAGAGGGAAAAAGTGAGTTGGTGATTGCTCATCTATGTCCAAAAACTAATTCATGATTGACCAAATTCAAACATAAATTCATTTACACTGGGCAATATATCATAGGAAACATGACAAGTTCAAGCCAACCCAATTGCATTAGTCAAACCTGTCTGGTTTTTCACTTGACCCAAGTGATAATGTCATCCTAAAAATGATACCTCTATTGAGTTTTTAATCAACTTCATTTTATGATAAGCTAATCTGCATTAACAAGAAATTTATATGACAACAGTTTACCTATTTCTATTAACTCACACTGTAACCTGTGTTGCTTATTTATCTAAAACATAGGCAACCCGATAAACATGCCTATCTAAATAAAATTAAATAAAGAATAAATTTGTTTCTATAGGGAATTCATTTGGGGCATTTCTTTAGTCCACGAATAAGAGCATATTCTAGACTAGAATTGTGGGGAAGCTGCTTACTAATTTCTACTGACTATATAAAAATATCAACTGGGTGAGATGGTTCGTTCATTCAATTACAAGGGAACCAACTAATCACAATTCTGATCCTCCACTCTGAGAAACTGAGATCCAAGCCCAGAACCTACGACTAACTTCCCATTACCTTGGAATTGCGACAAACTATTTATGATATTCAATGATGGCCTCCAAGGAACAATTTTATGAAGTCTGACAATCCTTACATACAAAATGGTAGGGAATCAGAGCGAATTCATAATTTTCTCAAGTACTCAGAGAAGAGAAAAATATCCATCATAAAGCTAAAGTCAACATGAGTCAAAGAGAGAAACTATAACATTTAGGATAACCTTTACCAATAAGTTCGCAAACAGACAATATCCAAAGTTAAAAATTAAAAATTAAAAATTAAAAATTAAAAATTAAAAAAATTAAATGATACTTCAATTTGATAGATACAGCGCAGCCCTGTCCAATCCAACACCATGTTGGATAATAGCAAGTAAGACAGTGTAGCCTTTAAAATGTATGGGTTGGTTTGAGGTGACCAACTAACCATCAACAATTTGTAAAATAGATAAGATGATTATTGATCAGGCAAGAGCCTTTGTATGTCTATTTTCTATTATAAAAACCACAGTAAATCTGTCCATAGCGTATCTGGAACGTAGATATGATATTTCTTGATTAAATCTCGACCATCCATCCTATTTAATTTTTTTCTAATTAAAATCACTAATACCCATCCCCTCCAATCTTTTCTCTTCCGATCTCTCCCCCAAAATCCCGATCTAATCCCAAACCATAATCGCTCCAATCTCATCTCTCCCGATCTCTCCTCAAAATCTTGATCTCTCTCAATCTCTCAAAACCTAAACCCTAATCCCAATTCCATTCTCATTCCCGACACCCCTCCCCAAGCCTTTACGACCTTTTAGGAAAAGCTTGTTTCGTTGAGACAAAGATGGAGTCGATCTACTGAGCAAATTTGTTTCAGGTTTTTGACATTGGGGTTCGTTTAACTCCGCTAATGGAGTCGATGTCCACGCTCCACCTTCCAAATCACAGAGAACTCAAGGCAGTAAGTCCTAAATGAAAGACACCCTAATTAAAATTTTCCAATTTTTTTATTGCTTTTTAATCGTGCACTTTATTTTTTCCTGCAGGTATTTGATTATTGTAATATGCAGGTTTGGGTTAATCTCCTAAGATGAGGTGATGATGAGGAACTGTTTTTATAAATTTAACATTTAATTTAGGGTTTTGAGTTTTTTGCGTGCCAACTGTTTGATCTAATGACTGGCTATGTTTATCTGCTAGGTATGTCGAATTTTATCATATGGGCTGTTCATTATGAATTATAAAGAAGAGATCGCTCACAGGTTTTCTGTATTGTGATTAGATGAGAATCGTTTCTGAAATACTACTTTACTTGTACATGCCTTACTATGAATAGCGATTTGCTTTACTTGTTATCTTACTGCATTTCTTACTATGACTTGGCGATTTGCTTCGGGAATTACAGTTTCTGCTGTATGGCATATTTCTTTGTTTTACATGTTGAAAACTTCATAGAGGTTTTTATAAATTTAATTATTAATTAAGGGTTTTGAGGTTTTTCCTACCAAGTGTTTGATCTTATGCCCGAATGTGTTTGTTTGGTACCTTTCTTAGATTTTATCATTTGAGGAATCATTGTTCATTAGGAATGCTGGAGAAAATAACCCTTGACAGGTATTTGCATAACTTATTCTTTCTTTTCTCCCAAAAAAAAAAAAAACTAATAGGATCAGCCGATCACTCAAACCTTAGTTTTTTTTTCCCTAGAGAGGATGCGAGAAGAATGTGAGGCAACTTCCTCAATACCTGAAGCAAAAAAATTTAAGAAAGACTTACATATGTCCTGGAGTTGATCTGCTAGACAAGATGCTTGTTTTTATCCAAACAAGTGAGTTTCAGGTACGCTAGGCTTCTTGATAAGTTTACTATGTATGATAGTATTATGCAGTTTAAAGACTAATTATTTTCCCTTTCATATAGTTAATGAAGTTGTCTGTCATCCTTATTCATGACATTAATGATGAAGTATACCCATCTGAATTTTAGAGGGAGGCTTTCAAGTTCAATGCATATCTTGCAAACTGGGAAAGGCTGAAGGCATGCACTATATAAGTACAAATTTATCATTGTCTAATAAGATGTTATTTCATTATAGAGCCTAAACTCATGTCACATTGTTGCACCCATTCTGTTCAAAACCAGACTTGACAAAAAATAAGATTCATTTCAAGTTATTTATTCGTAGTAACGTCAAAAGGAATCTATTTGAAATGAATCTATTAAGATTCATTTCAGTTTAGGTATATTTGAAATGAATCTTATTTTTTGACATTGTACAAAAAATAAATTCCTTTTGCATTGTTGCACCCATTTCAATGGGGGTATATTCGGACGAAACCTGCAACCTGCAACCTGCAATCTTAAAGGAATCTATTAAGATTCAATGGTGCAACCTGCAATCATAAAGATTGTAAGATATAAGATTATAAGATTGCAGGTTGCAGGTTTCAAATATACCTAAACTGTAAGATATAAGAGTGCAGGTTGCACTCATTGCATATCCTGCAATCTTTATTTTTTGCAGAGCCTAAACTGGTTTTTTAATAATCATTTCAAGTTAATTTATTAACTGCTTATTAGGATTCTCACCAAAAAATAAATAAATAAATACTTATAACATGCTTATTGCTATATCCTCTCTCATATATAGCAATATACTATAGCGAGATTGGGATAAAATGCATAAATAGCACACGATTGCAGTGCAAAAAATGATATAAAATGCATAATATGCCAGGGAAATTAATTGCAATAAAATTTCTACAGTTAAATAGGTGAATGTGGCTCAGCTTTGAAGGGTCATGATTCTCTAGACTCTAGAGCATAATGACCATCTCTGAAATGCTTATATTGACATAGCAACTTATAACCAACATAATATAGCGTCATAAACAACAAAATTCTAAAGTAATTACAAATTTAATAGAAAATAGTGACAACAAATCCTAGATTCAGTTAATAAAAATGAACTTTGCTCAATGAAATAGCTTATTCTAAAGCATGTTTATGGTGTCTGTATTTATATATATTCTAGCAAACATAATAGAACTACTATGATATTAAACACTACAATGTCTAGAAAAATTAGTACATATGACTATAGATGGCAGAAAAATGAAAAATTATAATCCTACTATGATAATTAGAAGAGATTGACAAAACTCCGAAACAGATTTCCTTTACTGGAGGTAACAGATGAACTCGTTTCCCTAAAGAGAATTATACCGTACCTCTTGGCCAACACCTTCTGTTTTAGATATATGGAAATCCAGAGAGCTTCTCCAATTGCAGCCGACATCTATAAAAACAAAATTGACATGCACAAATGCGAAACTTTGATGATATAGAGTATGGAACATGCAAAGAGCAAGTGAATTAAAACAAAAACAACATTTGAGGAAAAGGTGTAGATACCATCTTATTAACAAAATGCAGGAATAAGTTGATCTTCAGATAAAAACCAATTAACATTAGAATACTTGAAGCGTCGAAACACCTGGTAGTAGGATGTCGACAGGGTTCATCTCACCTCAGCAGCATGACTGCAGCCTAACTGCCTTCTTCTGGTATTATCTGAGTGTAAATGGAAGAAAGAAAGAGAAAACTTTGCAAGTGTGAAGAAAGTAACAACTTCTAGGTAAGTTAACTCTCTCACATTCACTACTACTTTTGGATTATGGTGACTAGAAACTAAGAAAAATAGGGTTTTGTTTCTCACCTTCATCTTCTTATCCACAATAGAGTCCTTAATTTGATTCAAAATGTAAAACTTAATATCAAGAATGTCACATTCAACATCTTATAAGGACTTAACCTCATATTTCTGCCGCAGCTAATGATCCTAAGCCACTAAAGACAAAGATGGTAGAAAAGGTACAAAACTGATATAACTGTCTATGCCAACCCACAAACATGGCGATTGTTTCGTAGAGCCTAATTGTAGGTCAGCTAACCAAAAAATAAAGCTGCGATCAAATAGATAAGAAAATGCACTTTTGAGCAAGTTCTCAAGCTCTTATGAAATAATACCTGACACACATCGAATAGGTGACCAAACAAGGTTAGTTTATCAATTTCATGATGTCTTTCCATCAATTTTAGCTAGATAATCAGGGGGGGAAAGACAGTTAAAGACAGCATTTTGATGTTGTACAAAACTATTGACATAGCAACCTGCTTTTAACATACACTGATCTCAGGTTGTTTGAGTTGTTATTGTACCAATTGAACCTGCTACCATGAGTTATACACCTTATTATGTTTGATCATGTTTCTGTTTGCATCCAAGTGAATGAATATGTTTCAACTGTGTAAATTTTGGAGGAGATTTCGCAGAGACCTTCTTTTTTCCATTAATTGTTATATAAAACTTGCAGCAACCTTCTAAGAAGGTAAATGATACTCAGAATTATTTCTTTGCAGTTTGTTCTTCATATAGAGAGGCTAAGTGCCCTCAAGCCGCTGCATAAACTCTTTGATTTTTTCTGTCCATAAAGTTTTGGATTTGTTTTGTTTTCTTGTTATTTTTAAAAGATTATTTTTTAAAAATAATATGCTGATTGTGAACTTGTTATTGTAACCTTGAAACGATACCAAAAGGTTAGTTATTTATTTCCTTGCATGTGATCGCTGTTATCTGCATTACTAGCATTTTTGTTCAAGATTCAATTTAAACTATTTGTTGTGATTTCAAATGTCAGTCTTGTAGCATACTTGGTAAACCATTGGTTGCTTAGAATATGGTGTATGATTTAATAAGGTTGTGTTATATGGTTTCATGTAGAATGTGAGTCATTGTATGCATAGTTTATATCTCGCACTGAATGTAAATTTGAGCTAATTTATATAATGAATTTTTGTTGGGCTAAAGCTTAGATGATGATGATGAATATAATAGAACATTTTCATAAATCTGTATGAGTTTGCAGGTTCTTCTTTTAGGAGATTATGCATAATCTAGGTCCTCATATTCTAGGCCATAAAATGGGCACTCAGGTTGGATTATGCATAATCTAGGTTTATGAGGACCTAGCTTTGTGTAGCCTGTCGATATGTATTATTTTATTTTATTTTTGCACAGGGCGGCCCTATGATTCCATCAAATGTTAGTCGTGCAAATCAAGGAAATTCAACCGATAAGAATGGAAGCAACTCAAGGGGTATGTAGTAGCGGTCGGTCAAGTCTTTTTGGGGTTATTATATAGTTTGTTGTCACAATTACTGTTATATTTAAAGATTATGTAATTTCTGAAATATGTTGAACACTTAAAATTAATGGAATGTATGTTACTTTATTATGCTTAATTATTGTGTTTGGTAGTGAATTCTATTAATATGCCTGAAATTTATGGAATTAATTGTGAATTATATTACAGGTGATTGAAATGATATTGTGAATTGAATTGTATCGTATTATTGATTTTTTGAAAATTTAAATGTAAATAGGGCTGGAAAAAAAAATCATAAACCCTATCCCGGCAGTTTGAAAATGCAGGGGTAGTGAATTTTGAAAAATGTTTAAATGAAATAACATACGCTGGCGTTTATAAAACGCCGGTGTATCTAAGCCTGCATTTGGAAAATACAATACACCGGCATTTTAGGAACGTCGACGTAGATTTAGAAATAACAATTAAAATTTAATTTATCTGTACCGGTGTTTTTTAAACGCCGGGGTAGGTATTAGATGAAAATGACTTCATATGAAAATACCTCTACATCGGCATTTTTCGAACGCCAGGGTAGAGTAAATCTATACGGACATTTTGTAAAAATTCCGGTACAGACCCCATCTCTACCGCTGCTCGTTTCCCTGGCATTTGTATCGACGTTTTCAGATACAAAAAGTCTGAATATACCCCCATTCAATTCATTTCAATGAGCACAAGTTTGGAATTGAAGCCTTTTTATGTGAAGAAATTCTTAAATTGGACAACAAGCAGCTCAATTTTCTCAGATTATTTCGAGAGGATTGGTGAAGGTTGTGGGGATAACAGTCATAAAAGATTCTTACTTACCATTATCCTGAAAATTATGAATGAAATGAAGGGATTCAAAAATCAAAATATCACACTGCATATCTTATTATATGATTGCCAGACAAGATGGTTAAAGTTGACCACTTCTGAATATCAGGTAAACGGTCTATTAGCCATGCTATTATGGACAATATCAGTCTAAGAAAGAGCAATGCTAAACCTTAATAGTGAATAGATTTTTCTGCTTGCACTATGAAATATATAATAACTCTTCAAGCAATAACTAATTCAGTTGAAAATGCTGAGTTTAATTTTCGTTCATTCTCTGCTTAAATTATATTATCATATTATTTGATTATCTTTTTGAAACATCGCTATGGAAATAATTTCTATGAAATTTGCTAGCTACTCATAATATTGAGACCTGTCATATGATTCTTAATCGAAAATCTTACACATTGTATGTATTATTTATAACTTCAGATAGTAGGACTTTGAATATGATGCTCAAAGATGTCAATGTTTAGATTTTATTTTACTAAGGATTTTTTACAGAATATATCCTCCTAATATTTTTTTCTTTCCATATGACATTCTTTTGCTCTTATACTAAGAGCTTTATAGAAAGATGATTGATTATATGATCTTATACTGCCAGAAGGTTCTATTACTTTTACAGTGAATATTGGGGGTAAATCTCAGTTCATTTCATATGATGGTTGCAAAATGGAATGTCAAGTATTACAATTTAAGGACATTACTTTTACCAATGGGAGAAAAAAAAGCTATCAAACAATCAAAAATATAAACTAGGAAGTTGCACAACATCAGTATAAGAAAGAGCAATGCTAAACCTTAATAATGAATAGATTTTTCGGTTAGCACTATGAAATATATAATAACTCTTCAAGAAATAACTGGTCCAATTGAGAAGGTTGAGTTTAATTTTTGTTCATTCTCTGCTTAAATTATATTATCATCTTATTTGATTATCTTTTTGAAACTTCACTATGGTAATATCTTTTATGAAATCTGCTGCTCTTCATAACATTGAAACCTGTGATATGAATGTTAAATCTTACACATTGTGTGTACTATTTATAAATTTAGATAGTAGGACTTTGCATATGATGCTCAAATATGTCAATGTTTAGACTTTATTTTACTAAGGTTTTTTGACAGAAGATACCCTCCTAAGATTTTATTTTCCAAATGGCATTCTTTTGCAGTCATATTATGATCTTTTAATGTTAGTAGGTTCTGTTTCTTTTTCTTTGAATATTGGGGGTAAATTCTCATTTCATTTCATATGCAATGCTGCATTCAGCTGGGTGCAAAATGGAAGGTCAAGTATTACAATTTAATGACATTTCTTTTACCAATGGGGTTGAAGCTTTGTTATATCAGCCAATGTATATAAAACACCATATTGTTAATTTTTTCTTTTTCCATTCTTCAATCGAATATAACAAGGATTATTAGTTAAGAATAAATTATTTCACATATGTAATCAAAATAATCAGAATTTACTTTATTTTATGAGAAAACAAGATGCATCATCAGCTATTTCGTAAAAGTTATCGAACATATTAAGAATAAGGGATAATATGTTATTTCCATAATTTTTAAAATAATCAAGAACTAATTACTTAATTCTATATGTAGGGAAAAAAATGTTGAAGAAGTAATTAAAAGATCAAGAAATGCATTGGAGAATTTTTATCTCAAATCATAGTATGTCATGTATGGAAGACCAACTGCAAGAACATGGCTGGATGCAAAATAAAAAAGGATGAACAAGAAGTTACGAGCAATTTTAAGTTCAAGAAAGTTAAAAGTAAAAAATGATGATTGATCTTATAAAAAATAAGATGATATGAGTTTAAGATTTACTAATTTGTTCTTTTTTAATATTTTTTTAATATCTTTTATGTTTTAGATTAGACAATTATTTACATGTTATTTTGTATCAAAATTTTAATTACGTTGTGTACATAATTAATATATAATGATCATACAATATACTTCTTAATGAAATTTATTCTATGATTGATTTGCATGAAACATTATTTAATATTCAACTAATGAGTCCACCAAGCAACGTGCACTTGGTGCACGGAAAATTTTAACTAGTATAGGTAAAGGGTACAACTCACGCATACACACCCACATATACACCCATACATACACCCAATATCTAAATCATTCAACAACTTACAATGACATTTAGGCCTTAGCCAACAAAATTTGGAGTAGTTTACTTATGATTAACCATCATGTGGTACTTTCATGAGGCAAACATTGTAAATAAACTTATCTAAGTAATTTAACTTAATCATTTCATAATTATACAACATTAAAATAAAATAAAAAAGGGAGGGAGGGGGGGTTAAGAAATGGGTTCGGACCAGATTCTTGCCTTCGACGATGTGATTTATCCATCTTGGAATTTTGTGAACCATATGGCATGTGATTTATCCATCTCATCCTCTTGACTCTCACTCAATCTCTCATTTTGGAGTCAAGGATAATTGGATATGGTCGAAGGTATCATGTCACCTAATTAATATTTCTTACATTTTATTGGTGATTAGAAAGGATTGGGGACAACTTCATACACTAAAAGTTACATAACAGTAACTAGCAGAGGGGAGCAAATACCCAAGTTGAATGTATTGATTGTATCTCTTCCATTTGGTTAAGATAATACTGCAGAAAAATATCTTAATACTTTTGACGTTTCTCTGACATATATTGTAATGTAGTTCTAATATATATATATATATATGCGTAACACCTCAAGCTTTCACTTCTACAGATAACTATACTGCACAAGATAGTATTTTGGAAAAAAAAATGTTATATCTTGTGATAGTTTTTTGAAATTACATAAAATTTTATGGTAAATAATTGTCACTACAGTTTGGAAAAAAATAAAAGTTCAAGGGATTTAGACATATATGTTAAGACAAGTTTAGAACAGTTATCTCTAAGAAAAACAATAAAAGTATAGAATAGCTTTCTATAATTTAGCCTATATATTCTTGGGCAGAGTGACAAGTCATTGTCAAAATTGTGATTAGGCAAGTCGTTTTCGGTATGTTGTTCTGATTAGGTGTCATCGAATGGGGTAGTGAAGTTGATGCTAGAGTGGTGTTCAAATTAGACGTCGCTTGAAGGTGCATGGACAAGTCGTAACTATGGTTGGTGATCAATGAATCGGTATCTGATTGTTTAATAAGAATTTGCATGTGTCACATCTGATGGGGGGGGGGGGGGGGGGGGGGGGGGGGGGAACAGATTACAGGTGGCTTCGTTTATAAATTTAGCTGGGAGAGGGACTAGTTATTGTTGTAGGCTTAACTGAGTAATTGTTTTCTCTGGTTCCGTTCTACGAACAAATAGATGTTATATATTTGTAATACTTATTTCGTTAATAATTTATCAATGAAGCGGTGACGCGGTTTTTTTTTTTTTTTTTTCAAATTTTTTTTTAGCCTATCCTTGAACGATGACAAAATTTTCTGGCCTGTATTAGGTCAGCAATCTTGGATTAGGAATGAGGTTGACACCTTTTGGGATTAATTTCGAAGGTTTTCTAAGCTAATTAAGTTCAGGTAGCCTTCATTTTCTATACCTGTAAGAAAAATACTGGAGTACGTATCCAAATCACTGTTTGTTGCAAATCCATTAATTATTTTGCTCTAAAAAGTGGAGTTGTACCTACTATATATACATGTATATTCATCTTATTAAAATGAAATGCAGCCTCAGTTTAAGTCAAGAATCAATCATTTTCTTCACTTAATTAGGAGAATAATTTGTTCTATCAATTCTTTCGTCCTATATATTGTAGTTACTGTAACTGGACTGCGAAATACGTACGCAACAACACGTTGAACTTATCATATAAATTACGGAAAATGTATTATCAGTAAACTGAATTCCGTTCTGGATCACATGTACAGTTCATATATGATATATCTGCATTTTCCCAACTCATCTACAAAGTATCAAGATATTTATTGGAATGCATACTTTATTAATTAAATATTACTTCAAAAATTCATTACAAAAAGAAAACTAAATGAGGGATCTATGACTTATATATACAGGAAGTGAGTACATGAGGTAATGCGAGATACATGTATACTCGTATATTGACATTGGCATACTGATCAGATTTAGCTTCAAGATTTGTATTGTATAACCCGGTAGATTTATCCAAGCATCATACTGATCCATTTAATTTGCATGCTGAAAAGGTTCTTCGTGATCTGAGACTTCGTCACACATTACAACAGGGGAGGTCAATTTCCACACTGCATGATAAAAGATATATACTGAGTTATTTGAATTACTAATCTCAGCATAATGATAGAGTCCCTAGATACTATAGCGTACTTTCAAGAATTCTGCATTTCTCAACTATATACGCTACTTAGAAAGAGCAATTTCTTTAAAACCAGTCATTCCTCCACGTAAAAGGGTTTATGATTTCCAATATAATATGAAATTCTGAAGTACTTGAGGCATAAATTCAAGTCTAGTGTCTACTTCTGAATGCACATATTTTGCCCCTCAATATAAATTCCTGGTATCACCCCTGGTAATAATTTTAATTACTCTAACATCAAGGATATGTATGCAGATAGCTGAGATGGATACCGAAGATAGGTTGGGGACTTTTGAGGGGGAGCGACCGGCAGGCGGCGATGGACTGAGCGCACTTGCTAGCTTTTGGTATTTTGGATCAGTTTGTATATATTTTGCAGTCAGTATTTTTTGGCTGTGGTCGGTATACTTGGAGCCGATTAGCTGTAATTAGTGTAATTGTGTTTTGTTTGTGGGGCGAGGGAACTATTGTGGGTGGGTTCTCTAGGGGGGGTGGAATTTCACATTCCCCTAGGAGGATGTAAGCTACACGCCATATTTTTGGTTGTTTGTTTCGTTAAACTTTTATTAATGGAACGCGAGGGACTTCGACCCATCGTTAACGACCAAAAAAATTACGACCAGATTTGAAAAGATTGGAAGTTGCAGCATTGACACTAAATAGTCTAAATACCAACAAAGAATACTGCTATTTAAAAATGATACAAATAGTGTAGCTAGCACATAAATAACTTACAATATATGCTGGCTGCAAACCATTCATTGATAACTTTCACCCATGTACTTGCCCACCCAACGGCAATGCTCCATCTGGTCATATTAATAATTAGAAAAAACTATTTACTTTTAAATATCTCAATTGGACACAATTGAAAGTCAGTTATGAATGTCTTACTTTCTTATTGGGTGGTCCAGTTCCCAGTTAATGTATAACGTTGCAAAATGCATTGCTCCAATAGAAAATATCAAATGGAAAAAATTGTATTCGTCAGGAATATCATCTTCTAAATTGAACTGTGTCTTTCTGAAAATGAAAAAATACACAAGAACTATCAAAATGACTATTTTGAGTAGATATGGTGAGTTGGTGACACACAATGTAGAATCATCTCACAATAATACAAATGATACCAACATGACATCATACCACAATTTGATATATAAAACAGTAATGTAAACTCTTTGCGCTTAATGTATAAGGACACATGAAAAGCAATCGGCTGTACTAATTTGATAAGAGTTCTGCTTCACCTGAAAAGATCCTGAATCAATCCCCGTTGAAAATGTCGCCGTTACAATTGCACATACAGCGATCAGGAAACTCTAGAAGAATATAAGTACAGGAAATCTCAGCAAGTGATTAAAAGAGAAAAACACAAGTTATTTATGGAAGTCTATAATGGACTGAGAACAAGCTTGCAGATATTCATTAGTTAGCATGAGTAGAAAAAAAGTTGACAAAACTGGTATGTTCTTCTTACTAGTATGGTGGTCCAATCAACATTCTCTGATAAGCATTTTCCAGTTGGTGGTTTACTGAAAAAACATGTGGCGTATCAATAAACTGCATTATATGGGTTTCTTAAATTCCTAATGCAGTTGTATACTGATATGAATGAAATCCATGATAAAATTAAATAAAACAATAGCTGAAAATTTATAATTTGAAAATAGTAAACTAAATACCGGCAATATCTTAGACTATTACTCATAGAACCTTTCTTTTAAAGAGTTTTTTTGCTTCTTTCTTTAACACAATTAATAACGATCCACATTGTTGGAAAAGTATACTACGGTTGTGCTTGTGAGTGCCACTGTAACTATGAAGACTGTTCTTGTTTAATAAATCTCAGTTTTTTGTCACATAAGAATAAGAAACACCTAACATCGATCAAAATTGCCTAAAAAACCTACCCTCCCATATCTCTTCCAAAAATCCTAGAGGCAATTTTTGGGTGTTTTTGAAATCCCCGCTCTCTCCTATCTCCTCCCTCCTCCCTCCTCTGGCCACCTTCTCCTCCTCCACTTCCGGTAACCCTCCCGTTCTTCCTTCCTCCCGACCCGCCCACCTCCTCCCTCCTCCGACCACCTTCCTTCCTTTCAGAAGATAGAAGACCTTATAAAGAAAAGGATAGACTTAAGAGTTGATTCTTTAATATGAGAGCCATACCTTTGGATAGCAGACCAGCAAAGGAAAACAATGTATGAGCCCATTATTGCAGAAGATAGAAGACCTGTATTTATCAACAAGGAAAAAAGAAAAGGTATTAAATTGAAATTCATTGATATGCACCATCATATCAATGAAATTAAAAACAGAGTTCCTATCAATTAGAAATGATACAGAAATCAAAATAACTATTGTGAGAATTATATGTTCACTGAGACTTACATCGGAGTACACTGAGAAGGTTGTGACCATCCATACTCACGAATAAACCATACCAATAAATTAGTTTCCAAGAATATGAAACCACAGATATATCGAGCATGAAGTGTCTGTTTCCTTTTCGAAGAGTATGCTGCACTCCTTTCTTTCGCTGATATAAATTCCTTCAATCTAGTCACGTGCATCTCCTTCTATCACAGTTAGATTAAAAAGACCAGCAGGCCTTTCCATTCTGCAATGCAAAAGAGATGCGTTGAAGATACTAAGATGCCACATTAGTGTAAATGTAAGCCATACTAACTCAGCTTTCAAACCCAATCAATACTCTGCTTTAAAATCTATTTGATGGAATTCTTCCACTATATAAATTAGCTAAATATACAAACCTAGTTCAATTTTTATTTTTTGGAAACTTACAATCAAGATTCAAGTACACCAACTACAAAAATGTAGACTTACCTGAGTAGTAGGAGAACAATAATAAAAATGTAGACATACCTCTAGTCTGCCACACCATGCCACACCATGCACATGCCTATTTTGATGTACAATTTCTCTAATTCTACTTAAATCTATTTTGATTTTTGGCACCATGGAGTATAGAATGATCTAAATTGTGCCTTTTTTTTTTCTCTTTTGTTAGAAGATGGTATTTCAAAATAGTAATGTTATAAACACAGAACCTCTCAGACATTTAGTGATCATACATGTAGGAAACTTGATAAAATATGCTATTTTTGAATGGAAAAATGGTATAATAACTAATAATCATGAAAAGAATGAGATATGAAGATGTACCTTGAGCCACTGCCATGAATGGAACTAGCCAAGATTAATAGACGTATAGAGTCAAATGTCTTTAATCAGTCATATGGAGCTAGAAAATTCGGATTCTGTAACCTATGAAAAGTAGAAGCTAAAGAAACAAATGAGGCAAGTGAATGCAATATGACATTTGGAGATTAATAAAAGATTGTGCATTATGAACCACTCAGTTAATTAGTTAGACTGCCTTCAAAAAGAGGATTCCATCTTACTCTGATGAAATGGCAAAATGGATAATATTTAGTGACCCGGTACTACTATGGTCATTTATTAAAAAGATCTTAAATATGATAATTCTTATTAAAAAGATAAAGACATATACACATGTAGCTTAAATATGCATGGAAGCCTCCTAGAGATCCTCCATGAGTACAAACAAATATGGCCTTCCCTCAAGGTTGACCAGTTGCAATCTTGATAAAACATACGATTATTGAGATTTTTGGTTAACATATTGCAAGTGCAATAGAGAACACAAAAATGACTTAAAACTCTGGATGCTAGCCTGCTATTGATGTTAACAATTCTTGCATTAGCGAATTGTTTACTTTCCGGAGTTGCAAATGTTACACATATGTAGAGTGGGACTGTTCGTGGCCTGCACTGCATTCAACTACCTCATCCTTCAGGTTGCCGTCACTGGGAACATTGATATAAAGGGTAATATGTGAGAGAAGGATTATGAACCATGACTAAAACACATCAAAATATGCTCTAGATGAGTACATAAAATATGTATTTCTAATAGACAAGGAAAAAAGAAGAAGCATAAATTTCTTCTTTGCTCTATGTTTTTTTTTGCATTTCAATAAAAGAGAACTCTCTCACGTATTCTTTAGGGGCATGTTTGGGAACAAAGTTATGATTATAGTACATGGGAATGCAAGAAGGAAAAAAACTTGTGGGATGTTTAGGTAATGGATTCAAGAAATTTGGAAATTTATTAGGATTTTAAAGTGGTTTTGGAAATTTACTCGGGCTTTTTGGAAAAGTCAGAGTCTAAAAGAGCTTGACGCAATTTCTAAATGAAAGAAGTTATCCTACTGGATCTTTAGTGGAACATTTGGTTGTAACTTGTACCTCCTTTCAAGTAAATAACTGAATAGTCAAACGTACCTTGAAGAATCCTCCAATTCAGATTGTTCACTTTGTTGCTTACGTTTCAAATTCATAAGCTCCAAGAAGGTAATTGCTTGAAATTCGTTGAGAAGATGGGGTGGCTTATAAAGAGATAACCTTTGTGACAGATTCTTCATTGTTGGACGATTTTGTGGATTCACATCTAGACAATGGAGTGCAATGACAACTAACTCAACTATAGTTGCTGCAATATGTTCTGTTGGAAGTGATATACGATCATCTAGTACATCCTTTAAGAAAATGTTTAGACCAGTTGATGTTGATAAAGAAGAGATCAGATCCCCTGGATTCACTCCTGAAACCACCTCTAGAATGACTACTCCAAAGCTGTACACATCACATTTCTCGGTCACCTTCATTGTATAGGCCAGTTCTACAGGAGAAGTTATAAAAAGTCATAAGTAAAACGTTGTGTATTTTGTACGAAATGCCTAAAATTAGGAAAAGGAAAAAAAACTTATTTTGCATCAAATTTTACATTACAATTAAAGCAGATATAAAAGTCCGATATCAATCGAACTTAATATATGTGATGTACATTTAATGAAAACCTTAGACCCTCTAAGCCACAAATGCTCAAAAAATATTTATGTTACTGACTCACAAAATAAATGTTGTTTATATGGAACTATAGCAATTATTACTTTTTTAAGTACATACATCCTTTTTAATGGTATCAACTAATTTATAGAAAAACAACAACAAAAAGAGAGTTTTATGCTAAGAAGTATCAAGTAGTTCAACACCACTACAATTTAGAACGAAAAAAAAAAATCAAATCGTCCTTATATTTTAACAAAAAGGAAAGAATAATGATTCTGAATGTAATACGTTCATGATAAACATACTATCTAGAACATGGTATTCTAAATTTTTGTTACATGTTAAATAACATGATAAAAGAAAATCATTTCTTCACATGTTTAAAAACTTAAATATTCAGATATAAACGATTGTCAGTTTGAAAAAATAGATTAAAAAAGTCTGACGTACCTGGTGCCATATATCCAGGAGTTCCGGCAACATTTGTCCAGTTTGATGAGTCTGGCTTCAATAATCTAGCTATACCGAAATCTGAAACACTAGTTTTGAGCTCGGAATCTAGTAGAAGATTGTTGCATGTTAGGTCTCGATGAACTATAGGCGGAGAACAATCATGATGCATGTATAATATTGCATTCACAACATCCCTGATAATGCCTATCCTTTTGTCCCACTCCAACTCTTTGGACGTTTCCACATTTTTGAGAATGTTAGTCAAACTTCCTCTCTCCATGTACTCATATACAAGAAATTTGCACCTAGGGGAGGAACAATATCCATAAAGTTTACAAATATTTCGATGACGAATTTTGGTCAATATTTCAATCTCATTTCTGAATTGTTTATCATCCAATGCTGTTTGATCAGCTTCAACTTGATTGATCTTCTTTATGGCTAGTACTTCTTGAACTGGTAGTACGGCTTTATACACACTTCCATATGCTCCACTTCCAATACAATACTTTTCATCAAAATTCTCTGTTGCCATTATAATGTCTTCGAATAATACTTTCCCATCAAAATTCCATATTGAAAATGCACTCCTATTAACCACTTGATTGTCTTGTCTAGAAACAATGAGTTCATTTGCACTATTCTTGTTCCTCTTGTTAAGCAGTACAAAGACTCCAACAGATATGATTAAAAACATGGAAATGCCTATAGTTGTAGGGATGACGTAGACAATACATGAGTGACTTTTTCTCCTCTCGTCTCTTGTTGTATTAATTGCATTGCAAGGATGCATTCCACGCACTTTACCACATAGACCTTTATTGTTAGAAAATGATTGTGATGATGCATTATCAAAGAACCTAGTATCAGGAATAGGACCTTCTAATTCATTATACGAGACATCTATGGATGTTAGACTGAGAAGGCCCTTAAATGATGATGGAATCATTCCCGATAAATTGTTATGGGAGAGATTTAGGTTCTCTAGTTTCTGCAAGTCACCAAACTGTTCAGGTATCACTCCTGAAAGTAGGTTATGACTGAGATCTAATATACTTTCCAATTGGACTAGATTTCCGATTTGAAATGGAATGCTTCCATTCAAGAAATTATTGTTCAGCTTTAAGATAATTAGCTGAGCACAGTTTCCCAACGGTGCTGGTACAACACCTGTGAATTTGTTATCTGACAAGTCAAGAATCTGTAGCTTGGGTAAGTTACCTATTTGTGGTGGTATCCTTCCGGAGAGTTGGTTCCCGCCGAGACTTAAATAGAATAGTAATGATAGGCCGCCCAGTTCCTTTGGTATCTCTCCTTTTAGTTGATTGGATGTGAGGTCGAGTCTTTGTAGTTGAGGGAGTCCACCAAATTCAGGAGGAATTTGTCCACCGATTTGGTTTCCTGAAATAATCAAGCTTGTAATATTTCTGCACTTTGCCAAATTATGTGGCAGCGTTCCATACAATCTATTGTCACTCAAGTTAAGATAATTCAGACTTGGGTATACCCCAAAGGCATCAGATATGTCCCCACTGAGTTGGTTTCCATCCATGCGAACTCTGTACAAACTAGTACAGTTTTGCAAACTCCCAGGTAATGGACCTGTGAAATGGTTGTTACTCACGACAAAATGTGTTAAGGGAGACCCTCTTTTGCATATGTCTGTGGGTAAGTAGCCTGAAAAGTTGTTGTAACCTAATTGGAAGTCAACCAAATTGGTCAGATTTGACATCGTTTGAAGAAATGAACCGGAAAGAAGATTACTTGACACAGAGAAAGTTTGAAGGGCCCCCAAATTACTAAGAGATGGTGGAATTTGGCCGGTGATGTAATTTTGAGAAAGGGCCAAAACCTGAAGGTTCCCTAGGTTACCAAGAGATGGTGGAATTTGGCCGGTGATGTTATTTTGATAAAGGTACAAACTTTGAAGGCTCGTTAAGTTACCAAGAGATGGTGGAATTTGGCCGGTGATGTTATTTTGAATAAGCTCCAAAATTTGAAGGCTCCCTAAGTTACCAAGAGATGGTGGAATTTGGCCGGTGATGGAATTTCCAGAAAGAAATAGTATATGTAGCATGCTCAGGTTTCCTAGTGTGGAAGGGATGTGGTTGGTCAGATTATTGAAGCCCAGTTCCAGATGAAGAAGGTTTTTAAGACTTCCTAATTCCTGGGGAATGGAACCATCAAGTTGATTGCCATATAGATATAAATATCCCAGACTGGTCATATTCCCTAGAGATGTAGGAATAGACCCCTCGAGATTATTATTGCTCAGGTCTAAGAGAGACAAGTGTATGAGGTTCCCTAGTTCATGTGGAATGGTTCCAGTAAGACGATTATTGTTAAGATCCATATATGAAATATTTTTCAACATTCCGATTTCTTTTGGGATGGGACCGGAGATTTCATTTTGGTATAGAATCAAGAGAGTAAGATGAGGTAGAGAACCAACCTCCGGTGGAATAGTTCCACTTAGATGGTTGTCAACAAGATTAATGGCACCGAGCTTGGAGAGAGAGCCAATGGTAGGCGGGATACTTCCACTGAGGTTGTTTGCTCCCAGGTTGAGATAAGTCAGGGAAGGGGAAAAGGCTGATAAGTTGAGAGCAGTGAGGTTCCCTGAGATGCTCATATTGAAGAGATTGATCACAGTGACCGCCCTACGTCGACGGTTGCATGTGATTCCGGTCCAGTTGCATGGATTGTTTTGTGGGGTCCATGAATGGAGGGGATCTTGGGTTTCAAGTGTGGTTTTCCAAATGAGGAGGGCCTGCTCTTGGTTACCTAGCAGACGAGAAGCCCTAGTTGGAGTTGTGGGGAGAAGGAGGAGAAGAGAGAAGAAGAAGGTTAATAGCAGAGTGAGGGCAGAGGCAGAGGCAGAGGAGGGAATTATTCTCAGATGAAAATGCTCCATTTGAGAGAGAGAGAGAGAGAGAGAGTATTTGACTGCTTACTATTAACACTCAAATTTTCTTTTAATCTTTCTATCTGTGCTGTATCTAGGTTGGAATGGTGACCTTTTTATAGACAACCTTTTAGGATAAAGATTTTAGACAACCTTTTAGACAACCTTTTAGTCATTCAAACCTCAATTTTTCCATTTGAAGTTTCTTTTACTGAGTGGGAGTGGGGTTCAATTTTTCCATTTGATGTCTCTTTTTGTGGACTCAAAAGTCGTTATTAATTGCGATAAAGATAGATGGGAGTGTGTGTGGCCAAGTTTAGAATTGAATGTATGGCATTGGTAGCCCTAAATATGTGGAGAAAATTACATCATGCATATTAGTCCAATATATGCATAGAGCAAGTCGTTCCTGGCATTGATTTCATTATTTCACTAGAAAGTCTTATTAGTTTCACCGGCTCTCTGAACAAAAGCTGGATTGACCAACTAGCCTAGTAGCTTTTATACCATTGCTATTTTTTTAAGTAACTCTAAGTTCCTTTAGGAATGAATTCTCGAAAGAGAATATTTTTAATTGGTCATTTTGCAAAATTACCCACACTTGATCATTTCAGATTGTGGGAGAGAGAATTTTTAACTGGGCAATTCATTATACTATATGACCGACCATCCTTTTCCCTAAGACTGTTGGTAATTAGTAATCCGTGCAACTTCACAATTCAGAGCTCCAAAGTAAAAAAAGAAACCTCAAATGTGCGGTTAATTATTAGCCATTCATCAAGCTGTTTATTTGAAGTTTCTTGCTGAATGACTTGACCTATTGATTACCGGATGCCTATTCAAAGGGGTCTCATTCTTTCATCTTCTTTGAAGTTTCTTAGGCTGCTGAGTTCGAATAATGTGTTCCCTCGGAAGAACGTATTTTTAGGGCTACGAGTATGGAAGACCTAACTTTCAACGATAACTTCCTGCCACATAAAATTCAGGAATTTGTCTACGGTAAATTACCCATATTCTGAGGTTTGCTTATTAGAGTGATTGATCAAGAGGGATAGAGTCTTATCAGATGAAATTGGTTCTAATATTCATAAGAGGGGGTGTGCGATACTTACACTGAGTTGTAAAATGATTTTGGTATTTCTATCATCTTATAACAAACTAATACAACTATATATCTAATACTTCTTCACAAGTTGTCATTGATGAACTGTTTTTTTTATATATAGCTAGACTGAGGTGTTTTAGCCTTTTGAATACATTTAGCTTGAACTTGTAACTTTATTATTTCCTTTTCTCCTTTTATTATGTTTTATGCAGTAGATTGTTTAACATTTATAGCACAAGGATATGAATGACAATTTAGAATTTACCAAATGTCCTCAACTCTCATTCTCTGCTAAAATGTATCTTTCTTCTAGACTGTAATAAATGAAATGAAAATTCTACTAAGACTTGCAAAGTTTTGAGGTCGTCGTAAATGAATTCAGTTGAAGAATCTACAGGTTTAATTTCCACAAACAGATAGGAACTGCAACTATGAATGGTCAGTCGTAGGCTCATTTTTTGTCCATTTCTGATGATATTTATATTTCTGAGAAGAGAAATGCAGGTCTATTTGGGCTATCAAATGAACCTTCGACTTTTCAGGCCGCAATGAATGATATTTTCAAACCATTTTAAAGAAAGTTTGTTTTGGTTTTCTTCAACGACATACGCATATACAGTAAAGATTGGTCCACTCACTTGGATCATGTAGCTGCAGTACTGAGGATACTTGAACATAATCATTTTTTTTTATCAAAAGATCAAAGTGTGCATTTGGTCAAACTAAGATTGGATACTTAGGCCACTTTGTTTCAGCAGGAGGAGTTAGTGTGGATGAGGAGAAGGTTCAGCAGTCTTGCAATGGCCTCAACCAAAATCTCCCAAGCACTTAAGAGCATTTTTGGGATTAACTGGTTATTATCGAAGATTTGTGCAAGGATATGCTACAACTGCAAGCCCATTGACAGATTTGCTAAAGAAAGATTCCTTCAAGTGGAATGAAGATGCAGAGTATGCTTTTCAACAGCTAAAGAAAGCAATTTCAATGACACCAGTACTAGCCTTACCTGATTTTGGTAAAGCCTTCACTATAGAGACTGACGCTTCAGGGTTGGGCATTGGAGCTATATTATCTGAGGAGAAGCATCCGATAGCCTATTTTAGCAAGAAAATGTCAGTTAGAATGCAAGGATCTTCAGCATATGTGAGGGAAATGTATGCTATTACGGAGGCAGTAAAGAAATAGAGGCAATATATAATGGGAAGAGAATTTATAGTTCAAACTGACCATAAGAGTTTGCATCACATGATCCATCAGGTAGTCCACACACCAGAGCAGTAGAAATGGGTACAAAAATTAGCTGGTTATTATTTTAAAGTAGTTTATAGACCAGGGAAGGACAATAATGGAGCTGATGGATTGTCGAGGCAATTTTCAGCAGAATTGCAAACTATATCAGCTGTATCAGTTCCTAAGTTTTTGATTTTAGATCAGTTAAAGGAGGAATATTTGAAGGAGAGCAAGTGGGAGGACCTAAGATATTCAATCAGTACGGGAAAAGTGAACATTCATGATTCTGAATACAGAGATGGAATTTTTCTTTTCAAGAAAAAAATCATGGTACCCTTAACAATGAGAAATCAATTGCTACATGAATATCACTCAAGTCTTATATGGGGACACTATGGTATTCAGAGAACATTGTTGCGATTGAAGGAACAATTTTATTGGGAGAAAATGGCAGATGATGTTAAAAGGTTTGTGCAGGAATGCTTGATTTGTCAGCAAATGAATTCTGATAACTCAGCTCCAGCAGGTCTTGTTGATTAATTGCGATAAAGATAGATGGGAGTGTGTGGGGCCAAGTTTAGAATTGAATGCATGGGGTATTGGTAGGCCTAAATATGTGGAGAAAATTACATCATGCATTAGTCCAATTACATCACGCATAGAGCAAGTTGTTCCTGGCATTGATTTCATTATTAATTTCACTAGAAAGTCTTATTAAGCTGTTCCTGGCAAGTTGTTCCTGGCATTGATTTCATTATTGATTTCATTATTGATGAATGGCCAAGTTTAGCCATTCATCAAGCTGTTTATTTGAAGTTTCTTGCTGAATGACTTGACCTATTGATTACTGGATGCCTATTCAAAGGGGTCTCATTCTTTCATCTTCTTTGAAGTTTCTTAGGCTGTTGAGTACTCTAATAATGTGTTCCCTGGGAAGAACGTATTTTTAGGGCTACGCGTATGGAAGACCTAACTTTCAACGATAGCTTCCTGCCACATAAAATTCAGGAATTTGTCTACGGTAAATTATCCAAATTCTGAGGTTTGCTTATTAGAGTGATCGATCAAGAGGGATAGAGTCTTATCAGATGAAATTGGTTCTAATATTCATAATTAAGAGGGGAAAGTGTGATACTTACACTGAGTTGTAAAATGATTTCGGTATATATTTCTCTCATCTTATAACAAACTAATACAACTATATATCTAATACTTCTTCTCAAGTTATCATTGATGAACTGTTTTTTTTTTATAGCTAGACTGAGGTGTTTTAGCCTTTTGAATACATTTAGCTTGAACTTGTAACTTTATTATTTCCTTTTCTCCTTTTATTATGTTTTATGTAAGTAGATTGTTTAACATTTATAGCACAAGGATTTGAAGGACAATTTAGAATTTACCAACTGACCTCAACTCTCATTCTCTGCTAAAATATATCTTTCTTCCATTCTATAATAAATGAAATGAAAATTCTACTAAGACTTGCAAAGTTTTGAGGTCTTCGTAAATGAATTCAGTTGAAGAATCTACAGCTTTAATTTCCACAAACAGATAGGAACTGCAACTATGAATGGTCAATCGTAGGCTCATTTTTTGTCCATTTCTGATGATATTTATATTTCTGAGAAGAGAAATGCAGGTCTATTTGGGCTATCAAATGAACCCTCGACTTTTCAGGCCGCAATGAATGATATTTTCAAACCATTTTAAAGAAAGTTTGTTTTGGTTTTCTTCAACGACATACGCATATACAGTAAAGATTGGTCCACTCACTTGGATCATGTAGCTGCAGTACTGAGGATACTTGAACATAATCATTTTTTTTTATCAAAAGATCAAAGTGTGCATTTGGTCAAACTAAGATTGGATACTTAGGCCACTTTGTTTCAGCAGGAGGAGTTAGTGTGGATGAGGAGAAGGTTCAGCAGTCTTGCAATGGCCTCAACCAAAATCTCTCAAGCACTTAAGAGCATTTTTGGGATTAACTGGTTATTATCGAAGATTTGTGCAAGGATATGCTACAACTGCAAGCCCATTGACAGATTTGCTAAAGAAAGATTCCTTCAAGTGGAATGAAGATGCAGAGTATGCTTTTCAACAGCTAAAGAAAGCAATTTCAATGACACCAGTACTAGCCTTACCTGATTTTGGTAAAGCCTTCACTATAGATACTGACGCTTCAGGGTTGGGCATTGGAGCTATATTATCTGAGGAGAAGCATCCGATAGCCTATTTTAGCAAGAAAATGTCAGTTAGAATGCAAGGATCTTCAGCATATGTGAGGGAAATGTATGCTATTACGGAGGCAGTAAAGAAATAGAGGCAATATATAATGGGAAGAGAATTTATAGTTCAAACTGACCATAAGAGTTTGCATCACATGATCCATCAGGTAGTCCACACACCAGAGCAGTAGAAATGGGTACAAAAATTAGCTGGTTATTATTTTAAAGTAGTTTATAGACCAGGGAAGGACAATAATGGAGCTGATGGATTGTCGAGGCAATTTTCAGCAGAATTGCAAACTATATCAGCTGTATCAGTTCCTAAATTTTTGATTTTAGATCAGTTAAAGGAGGAATATTTGAAGAGAGCAAGTGGGAGGACCTAAGATATTCAATCAGTACGGGAAAAGTGAACATTCATGATTCTGAATACAGAGATGGAATTTTTCTTTTCAAGGAAAAAATCATGGTACCCTTAACAATGAGAAATCAATTGCTACATGAATATCACTCAAGTCTTATAGGGGGACACTATGGTATTCAGAGAACATTGTTGCGATTGAAGGAACAATTTTATTGGGAGAAAATGGCAGATGATGTTAAAAGGTTTGTGCAGGAATGCTTGATTTGTCAGCAAATGAATTCTGATAACTCAGCTCCAGCAGGTCTTGTTGATTAAGTGCGATAAAGATAGATGGGAGTGTGTGGGGCCAAGTTTAGAATTGAATGCATGGGGTATTGGTAGGCCTAAATATGTGGAGAAAATTACATCATGCATTAGTCCCATTACATCACGCATAGAGCAAGTTGTTCCTGGCATTGATTTCATTATTAATTTCACTAGAAAGTCTTATTAAGCTGTTCCTGGCAAGTTGTTCCTGGCATTGATTTCATTATTGATTTCATTATTGATGAATGGCCAAGTTTAGCCATTCATCAAGCTGTTTATTTGAAGTTTCTTGCTGAATGACTTGACCTATTGATTACTGGATGCCTATTCAAAGGGGTCTCATTCTTTCATCTTCTTTGAAGTTTCTTAGGCTGTTGAGTACTCTAATAATGTGTTCCCTGGGAAGAACGTATTTTTAGGGCTACGCGTATGGAAGACCTAACTTTCAACGATAGCTTCCTGCCACATAAAATTCAGGAATTTGTCTACGGTAAATTATCCAAATTCTGAGGTTTGCTTATTAGAGTGATCGATCAAGAGGGATAGAGTCTTATCAGATGAAATTGGTTCTAATATTCATAATTAAGAGGGGAAAGTGTGATACTTACACTGAGTTGTAAAATGATTTCGGTATATATTTCTCTCATCTTATAACAAACTAATACAACTATATATCTAATACTTCTTCTCAAGTTATCATTGATGAACTGTTTTTTTTTTTATAGCTAGACTGAGGTGTTTTAGCCTTTTGAATACATTTAGCTTGAACTTGTAACTTTATTATTTCCTTTTCTCCTTTTATTATGTTTTATGTAAGTAGATTGTTTAACATTTATAGCACAAGGATTTGAAGGACAATTTAGAATTTACCAACTGACCTCAACTCTCATTCTCTGCTAAAATATATCTTTCTTCCATTCTATAATAAATGAAATGAAAATTCTACTAAGACTTGCAAAGTTTTGAGGTCTTCGTAAATGAATTCAGTTGAAGAATCTACAGCTTTAATTTCCACAAACAGATATGAACTGCAACTATGAATGGTCAATCGTAGGCTCATTTTTTGTCCATTTTTGATGATATTTATGTTGGAAAATAATCTATGTGGGCTCACATATGTGACTAAATGTATAATTGCTATTTTAAAGTCTAATCCAAATTAAAGTGATCTTATCAAGATTAAGTAATGGGTTAAAAGCATATAATTTAAAATGTGATATAACACGTGTAGAGACCGTAAAGTAAATTTCTTTTTTTGTGATGAGCAAAATTAGAAATCAATAATTATCAATTAGGGTTATGGTCCCCTATATATATGTATCTTCTTATTCCATCTGCAATCCGATCAACAGAAGAATTGAGAGACGGCCTCTCATAGAACTGTGTATCATATAGGAAGATCCAAACCCTCTGCGCAATCTCCATCAATGTCTTCAGGTTAGTGCTTCCGCTTTTAATATTCTTCTTCTTTTGATTTAGTAAAGATCTATAGTTTCTTGATTTAGGATTTTATATTAAAGCACTTTTGCAACATGATTAAGATCTAGATTCATTGAAACATGTTTTAGGTTGTTATTAATGTTTTATGCATGTTCTTAAGTGTATATAAAATTCCATCAATTGGTATCAGAGCCATCTTTGCTGAATTAATTGAAGAAATTTAAGGTTTCTTGTTTAAAGAAATTTATGGTTTCTTGTTTAAAGAAATTTAAGAAATTTATGGTTTCTTTTGATCTTCCTTTTATGGTTTTTTGTCTTCTAAGATTCAAATTCAATAATTAAATTAATTGAATTTGGATTTGTAAAGGCTAATTGATAAGTTAATCTTTTGGAGCCATTACATTTCCATTTGTTCTGTTTGCATTTTCTGGATTGAATATTTGTATTAATCACTATGATGTACTTTGGTTGACTATATATTCACATCCATGTTAAGTTATCTTCAGATTAAAAACAAAACGTCAGATCTGAAAACATGAATACAGTTTTGGTTTTTTTGATAAAGATGATTTAAGATATCATTTTGATACTGGATTAATTAATATGATATCGTTTTCACAATATATGATAAAGAAGATTAAGTGTGATATCGTTTTCACAATTTATGATAAAGAAGATTAAGTGTGATATCGTTTTCACAATTTATGTTTTGTTATTAATATGGTTGTTGGCTTCAGAAAGTTGTATGGGGTAGCTGCGTGGATTTAAATCAAAATCGATTAAATCATGTAGTGGTTGCCATGTTTACTTCAGATATGGTTTTGAATCTTGATGTGGTTTTTGATATTGGATTTAAGTCAAAATGGATTGTTGATAACCTTTGGCTTCAGATATGGTTTTTCATTCTGTTAAAAATTATTAATAGACTCTGCCCATAGATTCTATATGGGGAGGTAGTATAAAGTTTAAAAGGAATTAGGTACAAGGGGTGTGTTTGAAATCTTTACGGTATAATTAACAACCATAATAAAGCACCTTCATTACTTGATTCAAAGATAGTCAGTATATACAAGGGGTGTGTTTGAAATTATTGGTTGAATAGGGGGCGACGAGAAGGCAAATAATAATAATAATAATAATAATAATAATAATAATAATAATAATAATAATAATAATAATAATAATAATAATAATAAACGTTAGATCTGAAAAAATGAATACAATTTTGTTTTTTTTTTTATAAAGATGATTTAAGATATCGTTTTGATACTGGATTAATTAATATGATATCATTTTCACAATTTATGATAATGAAGATCAAGTGTGATATCGTTTTCACAATTTATGTTTTGTTATTAATATGGTTGTTGGCTTTAGAAAGTTGTATGGGGTAGCTGCGTGGATTTAAATCAAAATGGATTAAATCATGTAGTGGCTGCCATGTTTACTTCAGATATGGTTTTGAATCTTGATGTGGTTTTTGATATTGGATTTAAGTCAAAATGGATTGTTGATAACCTTTGGCTTCAGATATGGTTTTCATTCTGTTAAAAATTATTAATAGACTCTACCCATAGATTCTATATGGGGAGGTAGTATAAAGTTTAAAAGGAATTGGGTACAAGGGGTGTGTTTGAAATCTTTACGGTATAATTAACAACCATAATAAAGCACCTTCATTACTTGATTCAAAGATAGTCAGTATATACAAGGGATGTGTTTGAAATTATTGGTTGAATGGGGGGCCACGAGAAGGCAGCAATTGATGTTGTATGTACTTCACGTGGCTGACGTGGCACATGAAGTGGGGCCCGCTTGGGTTTGTGAAGACGGCAAATGCTGCCGCTGTCGCTGACGTAGGCATGGGCCCGGGTTGAGATTTAAGAATTTTAATTTCTCTTAATATTCTGTTTAATCCTATCTTTTGATAGATATGGTTCAGTTATAGTTATGTTATTATTTCAGATAGATATTCATCAAATTTTCTGTTATGGTTTTGTTATCTTTTTTTTAATAGATTTTATCTTGACATTATCCATCTAAAATAAAGTAAAATTACAAAAATTAAGGAAAAGATAAAATTTTGGGAAACAATTAAATTCAAATTATGCTTTTGTTTTTCTTATGAATGTCTAATATTTTGAATAGATCAATTGAAACAAAATATTGCCAAAGTGACCTCTTTTGTGTAGATTAATTTATTTAAAAAATCAAGATAAAATATCAAAATATTGCCATGGGGTTGGTGCTTCTTCTAGTTCTTCGTTTGGACCACGGGGACATCCGGGTCCATTAGATCCGACCGTTCAATATCTGCAAGAAGACCACAGATCACAGGCCGTTTGGATAGGAGATGTAGAGAAGATGAGTTTCCGAATGCACAACATAATGCTGGCGATCCCCCGTATTGAAAATTACTTGGTTACCTGCGGATTCAACGGGATGTCAAAGCTGGCGAAAATCAAGTGTGATCACGCCCTACTTACCGCACTTGTAGAGCGATGGAGGCCGGAGACACACATGTTTCACTTACCGGTTGGAGAGATGACGGTCACCCTACAAGATGTAGCCGTGATTGCGGGTCTTCCAATTGATGGGGTGGCCGCCACCGGCCATTTGATGTTCAACAAGGTTGCATTGGTATGAGATTATCTTGGCATGGAGGTGCCTGAAGAGGACCACGGAATATTCTTTGGGGAATCCATTAGACGTTCATACCTTGACGATCAGTTCATTAAATGATTGCCAGATGTGCCGACGGACATCCAACTCCAGAACTATACGCGTGCATATCTACTGTCGATGATTGGAGGGATTCTATTTCCTAACTCTTCAGGTGATGTAGTCCACCTCATGTACCTTCCACTCATTGCTGACCTGCAGACAGCCGGCCGATATAGTTGGGGAAGTGCGGCTCTAGCCTCCCTTTACTGTGCACTCTGTAACTGTTCGATAGGGTCGATTCAAATGACCGGGCCGATGTCCATCTTGCAAATATGGTGTTGGGAACGAATACACCTCGGCCGACCTCGTGTCACGGTACTATCAAAGAGTTGGAGAGTACTACATGATAATCCTGTGCTGAGAGCTCCTCTCGGTGCATACTGGGCGGGGAAGCGTACATGGAGGGATAACCCACGTGGTGTCTTCACCTATTACAAGGACGAACTCGATCAGTTGAGGGAAGAGTTTGTCAATTGGACCCCGTACACGGATGATAGGCTGCAACGTCTACCACCCATTTGCACTGCCAATAATCAGTTGTGGGTGACATTAGCTCCACTTGTAAATTTCTCAGTTGTGGAGTTCTATTACCCCGGTCGTGTTCTTCGCCAATTCAATGCACAACAACCTGTTCCCGTGAACTCATTGTACGATCGTAGACTACACAACATCACGGGTCAAGGTCGTTTACCAAACATGGATTGGGCCGATCACCACCGTGCTTATGTAGGATGTTGGAATGAGCGGAGGTACAAGTTGGTAGTTGAGGGTATCGTACGGCCGTACGATGGATCAATGCAGTCAGCATATATGGCATGGTACCGTCGCATCACAAGGTTGTATATCGTGCCAAAAACGGATCTTCCCGCGGGTATCCAACAACCGATACCCGCGGACCAGGTTGAACCACCACCCGCACATTCATCATCACAACCCATGTATCAACCAAAAGCTTCATCATACCGTCTAATGGTAAATAAGTTTGTTTGTTCAATAACATTTATTTCGAGGAATTTTACTTAAGCTTCTTTGATTATGTATAATTTGGTTTACTATTATAGATCGACAACACATGGGACATGGCGAGGAAATGTGCGAGTGTTTTGAAGAGCAACGCCAATAAGGCATGCAAAGAATTGGCGCGAGACCTTCTGTGCAATTGTCGTACCTCTCTTGAAGAGGTTGGAGATAGTCCACGTTTCAATGACCTTATGCGGTCAACCGAAGAGCAACGCTAACAAGTACGACCTACCGCTAGCCAAGCTTCACCTCCACCACAACAAGCATTGGAATTGGGAGATCCCCTCGCACCTCAAACTCAACCTCAAACTCCATCACATCATCGACGAAGGAGTAAGACCGTTCGCTTCCCTCCTCCGCAAAGTGAATTGGCAAATCCGGAGATTGAAGTAGGAGGAGGTGATGAAGAAGGAGTTGGCCGCATCAACATTGCTAGCTTCTCAACTACTTTTTCCTTCACCCAGTTAGCCACATCAGCATTGCTAGCTTCAAGTTGTGTCATCTTTTTCTCGTACTTTTTCCACTGATTTTGACACGCAATTACCTTCAATTTATTCATCAAAAATTTCGAACCAAATTTTTTATGAAAATTGCTAGCAAAATGCCGCATACAGTACCGATGATATGCAAATGGTTCCCTCCACGTACCTAACTCATTTCCCATTACTGATAAAATACCGGCATGTCGGTCAGAAATGACACAAAGACCTTCACGTTCTGTAACAAAGCACCGAATACAATTCATGAACCATGTCCACGTTTCTATGCTTTCACCTTCAACCAGTGCAAACGCAAACGGAAACAACCTCCCATTTGCGTCTGGTGAAACCGCAATCAACAAACAGCCTTTATATTTTCCGTACAAGTGAGTGCCGTCTACACTTATAACTGGTCTACATGATTTAAATCCTTCGATGAAAGGACCCAATGCCCAAAAAACACCCTTAAATGTTTCTATACCCGAACCGGTCGTAATCTTTGCCCAATGTACAGCCGTACTCGGATTTGAAGCTTGAATTGCATTGAGTAGATATGGTAATTTAGTGTACGCTTTTTCAAAAGAACCATATAATTTCTCAATTGCTTTATGTTTTGCCTTCCAAGCTTTCCAATATGATATTGTGTAATGGAGCCTACCCTTCACCATCCCAATTATGGCTCTTGGTGTTATTGAGAGTTGTTCCTTCAGAGTATCCATTATGACCATCGATACGACTGTCGAGTCAATTTTGCTGTGATCTTGTGTCAATGTAGGATTGACACATGTGTGTACACCTTCAAGCTTTTTCACCACAAAATAATTACGACCTTTGGGAACAATTGCACGCAAGCACCATGGACAACCAACTTCATTTTTAAGTGATGGATTTTCTGCAATCTCCTCGGCTGAATGGTTGATGGGCGCGTATTTACATTTCACATGGTATAGACAACGATCTGATTTTACTGTCACAAATTCTCTGTGGTTCTTCACAGTGTATATCTTAACTTGATGTTGTAGAGCATCTTTGGTTGGAAATCTTTGACCTATGAAGAGTTCATCCAAGTTGGAAGAACCAATGGAAGACTTGCCATGTTCATGTACGGTGGCACGGGACATCCATTCATTTGATTGCGATCCACGCATAGCTGCACTTGTGTCCTGACTTGGCAACACGCGGGCATTGTTAACCGGCACATCAACATTGGCATCAACAACTGGAGCTTCAACGGCAATCTCCTCATCATCATCCTCGAGACCGCGTACCTCATCTTCTTCCTCTTCGACCAAGTCGTTATTTACAACGGCGTTGTCAAAGTCTTTCATAGCAATGCCAGCTACCAACATATTTTGTGGCAATGGGGTCGGATGTACCTGCTCGTATTCGGAGGAAGCAGGTTCCGTTGGAGTTGTGCTAGTATCTCCAATTGTATTTGAAATCCTTGCGTGTGACTCTGTAGATGGTTTCAAAGTCCTTGAGGGCCTTGGACTTTCGATAACAACTCTTGTAGTATTTGGAAGCCTCATTTGATCGATATATAACTCAACTATATTCCAACCACAACTTGGATGAAGTGTCCTAAGCAAGACAGATCTCAGAGAACTGTCACTGTCTATGGGTACCAACATGAAATACTGCCCTTCCCCTTTACGAGCAGAATAATGGGCTCTCAGTTTCAGACTCATATCACTTCTATCCCAATTGGTGACTTCATATATCTTATCTATTAATTCTGCGTAACCAAAGTTGGGGGTAGCCCAAATAATTACCAGTTCAACATCACTATAAGAATATCCAATTTTCGGATCCTTAATTACTTCACCCCCATAATATAACCAAATAGGGATATCAAATTCCATACCTATGCATAAAAATTAAAACATATTCAAGTCATTCACTACTCACAATAAACAAAACATTGGAATAAAAATCAAACATAAGATTAAGATGATAATACCTTCAAATTAAACCAAAAAAACCACTAGCACAAAATTCGTTGTGGATGAAGACTGCAAATGAGAGTGGGAGTGACGAGGTAGGATGAATGGAATTTTACAGGACTCAAATGGTTGAAATTTTTGATTTTGAGATCTAGGGTTTGTGGGTAACAGGAGCGATGCGAGAGAGAGATGTTTACGAATCAGAAGAGGAAGAAAGAGAATAAGAAGGGTTTTTCGATTATAGGAACCTGTGCAAAACGATTATAACTGATGCCGTTATTGTGAAAAACGGCATCAGTATAATCTATGCCGTTCTCTCAGAGAACGGCATCAGTTATTTCAATTTTTGCATTTCTCTCTAAAGTCACGATTGATACAGTATAGATCTTTAGACAAAAATAAGCTATGCCGTTATTTCCAATAACGGCACGACGCTTTTTTTTAAAAGAGATGCCGTTATTGGGAAGAACGGCATCGAAATAACTGATGCCGTTTTTCCCAATAACGTTTGTTGCTGACGTGTCATAAACAAGGGCATCTCGCTAATTGTTTTGGAAAGTAGGGCAGGTCACTAATTATTTTCAAAAAAGAGGGCAGTACGGCAAATTTTTCCTTTTGAGAATGGCGACTACGCTACACTCGCTCTATGAAATGTGACAAAGGTCACAGTCGTCATTCCCAAAAGCGAGTGTAGCAAAAAGACCTTCGTTGTTTGGAATGGCAAGTCTCTTGCAATTTTTTTTACAAAACTTGCCGTTGGGAACAGTGAGGGTCTCAAAAAATAGAACCAAACTCGCCCTACCCCAAGGACGAGCGTCAAACAACTGGTCATATTAATAATAAGAAGGGGGGAAAAAAAAAACCATTTACTTTTAAATATCTCAATTGGACACAATTGAAAGTCAGTTATGTATGTCTTACTTTCGTATTGGGTGGTCCAGTTTCCAGTTAAAGTATAACGTTGCAAAATGCATTGCTCCAATAGAAAATATCAAATGGGAAAAAATTGTATTCGTAAGGAATATCATCTTCTGATTGAACTGTGTCTTTCTGAAATGGAAAAAATACTGAAGAACTATCAAAATTACTATGTTGAGTGGATATGGTGAGTTGGTGACACACAAAGTAGAGTCATCTCAAAATAATACAGATGACACCAACATAACCATACCGCAATTTGATATATAAAACAGTACTGTAAAGGACACATGAAAAGCAATTAGATATACTAATTTGATAAGAGTTCTGCTTCACCTGAAATGATCCTGAATCAATCCCAGTCGTCAAAGTCGCAATTACAATTGCACATACAGCGATGAGGAAACTCTAGAAGAAATTAAGTACAGAAAATCTCAGTAAGTGATTAAAGAGGAAAACATAAGTTATTCATGGAAGTCTGGACTGAACTGAGAACAAGCTTGCAGATATTCATTAATTAGCATGATCAGAAAAGAAGTTGAGAAAACTGGTATGTTCTTCTTACCAGTATGGTGGTCCAATCAACATTCACTAATACTGCCTTACGTGTTCTGCATTTTCCAATTGGTGGTTCACTGAAAAAACATATGGCGTATCAATAAACTGCATTATATTGGTTTCTTAATTCCTACATTGTTTCATACCCAGCTAATATCAACTATCAACTGAATGATTGTCTTCTTAGTGAAGTGATTATCAATGACTAATACAATTTGTTACTTTTAAGTAGAAATAAAATTTTGCCAGAAAATAGGAGATTAGCTCTATATTTCATATTTCATTACCTAATTACAAGACTATACTCTTATGATTCAATAATCTCCAGGAAGTACTCAACTGTTTTATGCCATAACATTAATCAGAATGAATTTCATTATCAGTGTGTGTTCATAAGTAAGCATACCGTATATATATAACTCAATTAAGTCTGTTGGGATGAAGAAGTCAACCATCATTGATATGAGATAGAAGACAAACTTTAGAGTCCACCATTTAGAGTGCCATGAATTGCGAGCTCGATGCGCAAATCGACTTTGATTCTTGAATGATCCACATCACTTATGGTTCTATTGGAACAAAAGATTAACATGCCAGCACATTCCGGAACCGCCGGACCCTCGTAATTGATAGCTATTGATCAAAGATGGCATGCTGACTCTTAAAAAAGAAGGGGGCACTCATAGAAAAAAGTAACGAAAGTGGGCTTCCAGTGATTGCTGCAGAAAGCCTTTTCTTATATCATGTAGGTGACGAGACAGCTTCTTAGCTTTAAATGTAGTGAAAAACTTAAACAAGAAATATATCTGATATACTGTCAAGGTTAAACTTTCTTGTAATTTTGATGACCTATTTATTTCTTGTAGTAGTAAACATAACAAGAAAAGTTTCAAGGTTAACAGAATCCTAACCCTATTGCAAATCAGCTGATCAGGCTTTACAACTCATATACATTGACACCTAAAAGCAAAAAGTCCATACAGAAATCTGAACTATGGTACTTTAATTAGTTTTAATTTACATTCGTTATAGATACTTGTGAAAACTAAAATGCCAAACATATTAAGAGGATAAGTTTAGGAAAGGCTTTAGTAAGTCCGATATGATTTTTTTTTCTTTCTTTGTGGCGCATTCACATCTACAGATCATGAGATTTGCCAGGCATGATCTATTTGATTCACAAGTTTTGAGTTTAAAAGGCATTCTAGATATTGTAATTACTTGGTTCAGTAGTATTATAGTATCTTAGAGTCTTTTGAGGATTGCATACACGACTTAATTTATTCCTTTGGGCTAATTAGGAGAGCGGTGAGGTGACCTCTTCTATATATACTGCACTTGTTATCTAATCCTTTAACAATCTCTATTTGCTTGTTCCCTGACTCTTAACCTCCATTATGATAAAAAGATGAAAGCACACATAAGAACCTCCAATATCAACTTAAAGATACAAAGCAGCCAAAACTCACACTAAGCACACCTCCTGCATGGATACAGTAATTGCCTCTGACAGCAGAAACTGCTAAATCCGAAGCAAAGAAAAACGGAAACATTAAGAAAACGTCACTGAAAATTTCATGTTATCATGAATAATCTTGAACCACAATTCAATTGCCTATCTATTATCTATCAATATTATGAATAGTGCAAAACGAAGGAGTTTAGTCACAATTAGGATCCAATTTAAAAGCAGAGTTCCTATCAATTAGAAATGATACAGGAATCAAAATAACTAATATAAGAATTATATGTTCACTGAGACTTACATCGGAGTACACTGAGAAGGTTGTGACCATACTCACGAATAAACCATGCCAATAAATTAGGTTTCAAGAATATGAAACCATAAATATATATCGAGCATGAAGTGACCGTTTCCTTTTCGAAGAGTATGCTGCACTCCTTTCTTTCGCTGATATAAATTCCTTCAATCTAGTCACTTGCATCTCCTTCTATCACAGTAAGATTAAGTAGACCAGCAGGCCTTTCCATTCTGCAATGCAAAAGAGAAGTGTTGAAGATACTAAAATGCCACATTATTAGTGTGAACGTAAGCCATACTAACTCAGCTTTCAAACCCAATCAATATCCACAATATAAATTAGCTAAATATACAAACCTATTTCAATTTTTATTTTTTGGAAACTTACAATCAAGATTCAGGTACACCAAGTACCAACTACAAAAATGTAGACATACCTCATACCTGTAGTAGGAGAAGAATAATAAAAGTTGGATGTGGAATGGGTAACTAATAATTTTCTCCCATTGGAGGCAAACACACGGCAGGATAAATTAAAAAATCAAATTTGGAATTTGTTAACATAAGTAGACAAAAGTATGTAAAGCTATGTAGGAAAACTACTGCTCGACATTTGTTATAAGAAAATAATCAGTATACTAATAACATTTAATTATGGCATATTATATACTACTCAATAATTCATATGAGCAAGATAAGTTTTACTTCGACAAACTTTCTAAACAGAGTTTATTTACATTGGGAAACAATAAGTGAATGTCATAGTATAAGAGAATTTATTCCAAAAGTAGAAAATCTATTTACTGGTACGAGATACACAATTAAGAGTGTACAAAAATCATCATTAAATTACCCGGCACCAATATGAGCAATTTCACCTGGAAAAGAAGATAACAGTTAATTAGCTAGTTTCAGCCCTCCCGTATAATCACCATTTTCCCATCAAAATAGAGTCAACTATTGAGTACACGACTATGTAATAAAATTTAACACCAAGTTGTCGACCTGCTGTTAACCCTGTTCTATTTAGGTCATAAACTGATTTAGAAAATTATATGAGAAAAAAGGATATGCAGCGGTAGTTTAGGAACATTCCCTATATTATCAATGCATATCCCAGTCTGATCCATATCAGAGATCATTATCTCCATTTTTTAGAGCAGTGCGGATGAGAAACCATAAGGAATGATTTCATTTTCCTATGCAACGAAATTAGTTCCATTTGTTATATTAGTGACATGATGTTCTAATCTTCATGTTTGTTTTGCAGCCACTTGATGGCTTCTGAAAATTTTGAAGCCACTTAATATTCATCAATTATATGTATGGAATTAAGATCATGATGAACAATGTGGATTACTGAGTAGGATAACCTACTTTGTGTCTTATCACTATTGTAGAAATTCTAGGCATAGAGATCACCATAAGCACAAATGATACATATATGCATATCTCATTCTACATTAGTTTCATGAATTCTAGAATTCAAAGCCCAGAAACACCCAATAAGTTTTTCTTAAATAGTGACAAATTTGTACAAGCTACATTGTTTCATACACAGCTATATCAACTATCAACTGAATTATTGTGTTCTTAGTGAAGGGATTATCAATGACTAATACCATTTGTTACTTTAAGTAGGATTAAAATTTCTCCAGCAAATAGGAGATTAACTCTATATATCATATTTCATTGCCTAATTCCAAGGACTATGCTCTTATGATTCAATAATCTCCAGGAAGTACACAACTGACTTATGCCATAACATTAATTAGAATGAACTTCATTATCAGGTGTTCATAAATAAGCATACCGTATAACTCGATTAAGTCTGATGGGATGAAGAAGACAACCATCGTTGATGTGAGATAGAAGACCAACATCAGAGTCCACCATCTACAGTGCCATGAATTGTGAGCTCCATGCAGCTTCTTGGCACTAAATGTAATAAAAAACATAAACAATAAATATATCTGACATACTGTGACTACTGTCAAATGTTAAACTTCATTATTTATGGCCTCTTTTTTTCTTGTCGTAGTAAACATAACAAGAAAATTTTCAAGGTTAATGGAGTCCTAAGCCTATTGCAAGTCAGCTAGTCAGGATTTACAACTGTTATACACTGACACTTAAAAGCAATAACTCCATAGAGAAATCTGAACTATGGTACTTTAAGTTTTAATTCACATTCGTTATAGTAACTGGTGACAACTAAAATGCTAATTAGATTCAAAGGACATGTTTAAGAAAGGCTTTAGTCATTCAGATATGGTTCATTTCTTGTGGCGCATTCACATCTACAGATCATGAGATTTTCCAGGCATGATCTATCTGAACATGCACTTGGTGAACAATGAGGGAGCCGTATTTGATTCATAAATTTTGAGTTTAAAAAGCATCCTAGATATAGTAATTACTTGGTTAAGTAGTATTAGAGTATCTTAGAGTCTGTTTTGAGGATTGCATACACGACTTAATTTATTCCATTGGGCTAATTAGGAGAGGGGTGAGGTGATCTCTTCCATATATATTGCACCTTGTTATCTCATTCGTTAACAATCTCTCTTCGTCTGTACTCTAACTCTAAACCTCTGGTATGGTAGAAAGATGAAAGCACACATAAGAAACTCCAATATCAACTTAAAGATACAATGCTGCCAAAACTCACACGAAGCACACCTCCAGCATGGAAACAGTTATTGCCCTTGAAAGCACGAACTGGTACATCTGAAGCAAGAAAATTGGAAACATTAAGAAAATGCCACGGAAAGTTTCATGTTATCATGAATAATCTTGAACCACAATTCAATTGCCTGGGGCAAAGCCAAAACAATTTTGCCCAGGGGCCAAGAAAAAATCCTATGACTATATATAAATTTATAAGGGCTTTTTTCATAATTTTTAGGGGGGGGGGGGGGGGGGGGGGGGGGGGGCAAATCATAAAATTTAATAGATTGGGGGGAATTTTTTCAAAATGTTCAATAATTTTAATGGTATTTTTAAAATTGTAGGGGGGGGGGGGGGGTCCCCACATAGCTCCGCCCCTGTATTATCTATCAATATTATGAATACTGCAAAACGAAGGAGTTTAGTCACAAATAGGAACCAATTTAAAAACAGAGTTCCTATTGATTAGAAATGATACAGGAATCAAAATAACTATTGTAAGAATTATATACTCACTGAGACTTACATCGGAGTACACTGAGAAGGTTGTGAGCATACTCACGAATAAACCATCCCAATAAATTAGTTTTCAAGAATATGAAACCATAGATATATCGAGCATGAAGCAACTGTTTCCTTTTCGAAGAGTATGCTGCACTCCTTTCTTTCGTTGATATAAATTCCTTCAATCTAGTCACGTGCATCTCCTTCTTTCACAGTTAGACTAAGAAGACCAGCAGGCCTTTCCATTCTGCAATGCACAAGGGAAAGTGTTGAAGATGCTAAGATGCCACATTAGTGTGAACGTAAGCCATACTAACTCAGCTTTCAAACCTAATCAATACTCTGCTTTAAAATCTATTTGATGGAATTCTTCCACAATATAAATTAACTAAATATACAAACCTATTTCAGTTTTTTTTGGAAAATTTACAATCAAGCTTCAAGTACACCAGCTGCGATAATGTAGACATACCTGTAGTAGGAGAACAATAATAAAAGTTGGATGTGAAATGGGTGAAAAATAATTTTCTCCCATTGGAAGCAAACACACTGCAGGAAAAGTTAAATTTTAAATTAAAAAAATCAACTGTGGAAATTGTTAACATGAAGTAGATAAATGTATATATGTGAAGCTATGTAGGACAACTACTGCTCGGAAATTGTGGTGTCCGACACATATCACAGATTTGCGTCGACAAGACACTACCCATTTTGATGTACCATTTCTCTAATTCTACTTAAAGCTGGTATGCCACACTATGCACATTCCTATTCGTACCCGTGCATAGCTACTGGGTAAAATGCTAAATGCAGAAGAATTATCGGAGACAATAACTACCAACACATAAAAAATTGGCTGCAAAAACCCACATCGCAGATTGACATTATAAACAAACAAACACACAATGTTCATGAAAAATGACATTATAAATCAAGAAATCTCAAACCCCAAGAAAACAGAGGTTCAGCTGGGTAAGCAAATTAAACAAACAGATGGTGTGCAACTCAGAGAACTCACATTGCTTATCGAACTTTGACAAAAAAAATCAAACCAGCATGAGAGCAGACACACAAACCCAGCGGTTCTCATTATAAATCAGACTAAAAGCAACAATTATGAAGGGAAAAAAAAATCCTTGATTTGTCTGGAAAATATTAAAGTCCAAAAAAAATATTGAAGTCATTATATACTAAGCTTTTTGTTTGCCCGAAAACAAACCATTGCCTTAAATTTTGTACTCAACGTTTTTAGGTGAGATTTTTGGGACGATACAGTTATAATGATCTAAATTGTAGCTATTTTTTTTTCCTTTTGTCTCGATATTTGTTAGAAGATGGTATTTCAAAATAGTAAACACAGAACCTCTCGACATTTAGTGATCATACATGTAGTAAACTTGATAAAACATGCTATTTTTGAATGGAAAATGGTATAATAACTAATAATCATGAAAAGAATGAGTTATGAAGATGTACCTTGAGCATTTACAGGAAGGTTTAAATGTGATGGTTCATGAAGAAGTAGAGCCACTGGCCCACTGCCATGAATGGAACTAGCCAAGATTAATAGAGCCACTGGCCCACTGCCATGAATGGAACTAGCCAAGATTAATAGAGCCACTGGCCCACTGCCATGAATGGAACTAGCCAAGATTAATAGAGCCACTGGCCCACTGACATTATAATGTCTTCAGTCATATGGAGCTAGCAAATTTGGATTCTGTAACCTATGAAAAGTAGAAGCTAAAGAAACAAATGAGGCAAGTGAATGCAATATGACATTTGGAGATTAATGAAAGATTGTGCATTATGCACCACTCAGTTAATTAGTTAGACTGCCTTCAAAAAAGAGGATTCCATCTTACTCTGAGGAAATGGCAAAATTGAAAATATTTAGTGACCCAGTACTACTATGGTCATTTATTAAAAAGATCTTAAATATGATCATTCTTATTAAAAAGATAAAGACATACACACATGTAGCTTAAATCTGCATAGAAGCCTCCTAGAGATCCTCCATGAGTACAAACAAATATGGCCTTCCCTCAAGGTTGACCAGTTGCAATCTTGATAAAACATACGATTATTGAGATTTTTGGTTAACATATTGCAAGTGCAATAGAGAACACAAAAATGACTTAAAACTCTGGATGCTAGCCTGCTATTGATGTTTACAATTCTTGCATTAGCGAATTGTTTGCTTTCCGGAGTTGCAAATGTTACACATATGTAGAGTGGGACTGTTCGTGGCCTGCACTGCATTCAACTACCTCATCCTTCAGGTTGCCGTCACTGGGAACATTGGCATAAAAGGTAATATGTGTGAGAAGGATTATGAACCATTACCAAAACACATCAAAACATGGTCTAGATGAGTACATAATATATGTATTTCTAATAGACAAGGGGAAAAATACGAAGGAAAATTTTCTTTTTTGCTCTCTTTCTACAAAAGAGAACTCTCTCACGTATTCTCTAAGGGCCTGTTCGGGAACAGAACACGGTAGATTTAGTTAAATTTGTATGCTGGCTTGGGTTTAGCATTAACGGCGTGCTTGGTAAGATGCAAGTGCAAATTGAAATTGCAAGTGCAAGTCGAACTTGAAATACTCCAATCTTTTTTTGACAATGGAAATTTGTATTATAGTTCATGGAAATGTAAGAAGGAAGAAAACTTGAGGTATGTTTTGGTAATGGATTCAAGAAATTTGGAAATTTATTAGGATTTTAAAGTGGTTTTGGAAATTTACTCAGGCTTTTTGGAAAAGTCAGAGTCAAAAAGAGCTTGACGCAATTTCTTAATGAAAGAAATTCCCCTAGTAGATCTTTAGTGGAACATTGGGTTGTAACTTGTACCTCCTTTCAAGTAAATAACTGAATAGTCAAACGTACCTTGAAGAATCCTCCAATTCAGATTGTTCACTTTGTTGCTTACGTTTCAAATTCATAAGCTCCAAGAAGGTAATTGCTTGAAATTCGTCTAGAAGATGGGGTGGCTTATAAAGAGATAACCTTTGTGACAGATTCTTCATTGTTGGACGATTTTGTGGATTCACATCTAGACAATGGAGTGCAATGGCAACTAACTCAACTATAGTTGCTGCAATTTGCTCTGTTGGAAGTGATATACGATCATCTAGTACATCCTTTAAGAAAATGTTTAGACCAGTTGATGTTGATAAAGAAGAGATTAGATCCCCTGGATTCACTCCTGAAACCACCTCTAGAATGACTACTCCAAAGCTGTACACATCACATTTCTCGGTCACCTTCATTGTATAGGCCAGTTCTACAGGAGAAGTTATAAAAAGTCATAAGTAAAACGTTGTGTATTTTGAACGAAATGCCTAAAATTAGGAAAAGGAAAAAACTTATTTTACATCAAATTTTACATTACAATTAAAGCAGACTATAAAAGTACCATATCAATCAAACTTAATATATGTGATGTACATTTAATGAAAACCTTAGACCCTCTAAGCCACAAATGCTCAAAAAATATTTATGTTATTGACTCACAAAATAAATGTTGTTTATATGGAACTATAGCAATTATAACTTTTTTAAGTACATACATCCTTTTTAATGGTATCAACTAATTTGTAGAAAAACAACAACAAAAAGAGAGTTTTCTGCTAAGAAGTATCAAGTAGTTCAAGACCACTACAATTTAGAACAAAAAAAAAAATCAAATCGTCCTTATATTTTAACAAAAAGGAAAGTATAATGATTCTTAATGTAATACGTTCCTCATAAACATACTATCTAGAACATGGTATTCTAAATTTTTGTTACATGTTAAATAACATGATAAAAGAAAATCATTTCTTCACATGTTTAAAAACTTAAATATTCAGATATAAATGATTGTCAGTTTGAAAAAATAGATGAAAAAAGTCTGACCAACCTGGTGCCATATATCCAGGAGTTCCGGCAACATTTGTCCAGTTTGATGAGTCTGGCTTCAGTAATCTAGCTATACCAAAATCTGAGACACTAGTTTTGAGCTCGGAATCAAGTAGAAGATTGTTGCATGTTAGGTCTCGTTGAACTATAGGCGGAGAACAATCATGATGCATGTATGATACTGCATTCGCAACATCCTTGATAATGCCTATCCTTTTGTCCCACTCCAACTCTTTGGAGGTTTCCACATTTTGAAGAATGTTTGCCAAACTTCCTCTCTCCATGTACTCATATACAAGAAATTTGCACCTAGGGGAGGAACAATATCCATAAAGTTTACAAATATTTCGATGACGAATTTTGGTCAATATTTCAATCTCATTTCTGAATTGTTTATCATCCAATGATGTTTGATCAGCTTCAACTTGATTGATCTTCTTTACGGCTAGTACTTCTTGAACTGGTAGCACGGCTTTATACACACTTCCATATGCTCCACTTCCAATACAATACTTGTCATCAAAATTCTCTGTTGCCATTATAATGTCTTCGAATACTACTTTCCCATCAAAATTCCATATTGAAAATGCACTCCTATTAACCACTTGATTGTCTTGTCTAGAAACAATGAGTTCATTTGCACTATTCTTGTTCCTCTTGTTACGCACTACAAAGACTCCAACAGATATGAATAAAAACATCAAAATGCCTATAGTTGTAGGGATGACGTAGACAATACGTGAGTGACTTTTTCTCCTCTCATCTCTTGTTGTATTACGTGCATTGCAAGGTTGCAAGCCACGCACTTTACCACAGAGACCTTTATTGTGAGAAAATGATTGTGATGATGCATTATCAAAGAACCTAGTATCAGGAATAGGACCTTCTAATTCATTATACGAGACATCGATGGATGTTAGACTGAGAAGGCCCTTAAATGATGGTGGAATCATTCCCGATAAATTGTTATGGGAGAGATTTAGGTTCTCTAGTTTCTGCAAGTCACCAAACTGTTCAGGTATCACTCCTGAAAGTAGGTTATGACTGAGATCTAATATGCTTTCCAATTGTACTAGATTTCCGATTTGAAATGGAATGCTTCCATTCAAGAAATTATTGTTCAGCTTTAAGATAATTAGCTGAGCACAGTTTTCCAACTGTGCTGGTACAACACCTGTCAATTTGTTATCTGACAAGTCAAGAATCTGCAGGTTGGGCAAGTTACCTATTTGTGGTGGTATCCTTCCGGAGAGTTGGTTCCTGCTGAGACTTAAATTGAATAGTAGTGATAGGCCGCCCAGTTCCTTTGGTATCTCTCCTTTTAGTTGATTGGATGTGAGGTCGAGTCTTTGTAGTTGAGGGAGTCCACCAAATTCAGGAGGAATTTGTCCACCGATTTGGTTTCCTGAAATAATCAAGCTTGAAATATTTCTGCACTTTGCCAAATTATGTGGCAGCGTTCCATACAATCTATTGTCACTCAAGTCAAGATAATTCAGACTTGGGTATACCCCAAAGGCATCAGATATGTCCCCACTGAGTTGGTTTCCATCCATGCGAACTCTGTACAAACTAGTACAGTTTTGCAAACTCCCCGGTAATGGACCTGTGAAATGGTTGTTACTCACGACAAAAAGTGTTAAGGGAGACCGTCTTTTGCATATGTCTGTGGGTAAGTAGCCTGAAAAGTTGTTGTAACCTAAATCGAAGTCAACCAAATTGGTCAGATTTGACATCGTTTGAAGAAATGAACCGGAAAGAAGATTACTAAACACAAAGAATGTTTGAAGGGCACCCAAATTACTAAGAGATGGTGGAATTTGGCCGGTGATGTAATTTTGATAAAGGGCCAAAACCTGAAGGCTCGTTAAGTTACCAAGAGATGGTGGAATTTGGCCGGTGATGTAATTTTGATAAAGGTACAAAAACTGAAGGCTCCCTAGGTTACCAAGAGATGGTGGAATTTGGCCGGTGATGTAATTTTGACAAAGTTCCAAAAACTGAAGGCTCCCTAGGTTACCAAGAGATGGTGGAATTTGGCCGGTGATGTAATTTTGAAAAAGGGACAAATATTGAAGGCTCCCTAGGTTACCAAGAGATGGTGGAATTTGGTCGGTGATGTTATTTTGATGAAGGTACAAAATCTGAAGGCTCCCTAGGTTACCAAGAGATGGTGGAATTTGGCCGGTGATGTAATTTTGATAAAGGGACAAACCCTGAAGGCTCGTTAAGTTACCAAGAGATGGTGGAATTTGGCCGGTGATGTAATTTTGATAAAGGGACAAACCTTGAAGGCTCGTTAAGTTACCAAGAGATGGTGGAATTTGGCCAGTGATGTAATTTTGATAAAGGTACAAACCCTGAAGGCTCCCTAGGTTACCAAGAGATGGTGGAATTTGGCCGGTGATGTAATTTTGACAAAGTGCTAGTGTGGTTAGCATGCTCAAGTTTCCTATGACGGAAGGAATGTGGTTGGCCAGATTATTGATGGCCAGTTCCAGATGAAGAAGATTTTTGAGACTTGCTAATTCCTGGGGAATGGAACCATCAAGATGATTGGAATATAGAAATAAAAATTGTAGACTGGTTATATTCCCAAGAGATGTAGGAATATGCCCCGTGAGATTATTTGAGCTCAGGTCTAAGAGATTCAAGTGTATGAGGTTCCCTAGTTCATGTGGAATGGTTCCGGTAAGAGTATTATTGTTAAGATAAAGGACATTGAGCTTGGAGAGAGAGCCAATGGTAGGCGGGATATTTCCATGGAGGTTGTTTAATCCTAGGTTGAGTTGAGTCAGGGAAGGGGAAAATGCAGAAAAGTTGAGAGCAGTGAGGTTCCCGGATATGCTCATATTGAAGAGATTGATCACAGTGATCGCCCTACGTCGACGGTTGCATGTGATTCTGGTCCAGTTGCATGGATTGTTTTGTGGGGTCCATGAATGGAGGAGGAGGTGGGGATCTTGGGTTTCAAGTGTGGTTTTCCAATTGAGGAGGGCCTTCTCTTGGTTACCTAGCAGACGAGAAGCCCTAGTTGGAGTTGTGGGGAGAAGGAGGAGAAATGAGAAGAAGAAGGTTAATAGCAGAGTGAGGGCAGAGGCAGAGGCAGAGGCAGAGGAGGGAATTATTCTCAGATGAAAATGCTCCATTTGAGAGAGAGAGAGAGAGAGAGAGAAGAGTATTTGACTGCTTACTATTAACACTCAATTTTTTCTTATAATCTTTCTATCTGTGCTGTATCTAGGTTGGAATGGTGGCCTTTTTATAGACAATCTTTCAGAATACTGCATTTCGATGGGGATATGTTAAGTCATTCAAACTTCAATTTTTCCATTTGAAGTTTCTTCTTACTGAGTGGGAATGGGATTCAATTTTTCCATTTGATGCGTCTTTTTGTGGACTCAAAAGTCTTTAGTTACTGGATGCCTATTCAAAGGGGTTCAATTTATTTGAAGTTTATTCCTGAATGACTTGACCTATTGATTACTGGATGCCTATTCAAAGGGGTCTCATTCTTTCATCTTCTTTGAAGTTTCTTAGGCTGTTGAGTACTCTAATAATGTGTTCCCTCGGAAGAACGTATTTTTAGGGCTATGCGTATGGAAGACCTAACTTTTAACGATAACTTTCTGCCACATAAAATTCAGGAATTTGTCTACGGTAAATTACCCAAATTCTGAGGTTTGCTTATTAGAGTGATCGATCAAGAGGGATAGAGTCTTATCAGATGAAATCGGTTCTAATATTCATAAGAGGGGAAGTGTGATACTTACGTACACTGAGTTGTAAAATGATTTTGGTATATATTTCTCTCATCTTATAACAGACTAATACAACTATATATCTAATACTTCTTCTCAAGTTGTCATTGATGAACTGTTTTAGCCTTTTGAGTACATTTAGCTTGAACTTGTAACTTTATTATTTCCTTTTCTCCTTTTATTATGTTTTATTTTTTGTAGTAGATTGTTTAACATTTATAACTCTCATTCTCTGCTAAAATGTATCTTTCTTCTAGACTGTAATAAATGAAATGAAAATTCTAATAAGACTTGCAAAGTTTTGAGGTCTTCGTAAATGAATTCAATTGAAGAATCTACAGCTTTCCACAAACAGATAGGAACTGCAACTCTGAATGGTCAATCGTAGGCTCATTTTCTGTCCATTTCTGATGATATTTATATTTCTGAGAGGAGAAATGCAGGTCTATTTCTGGAAAAAAGAATCTACATGCATGGCCTACTTCACCTCTAATAAGCCAGACCATTCATTATTAAGACAATACAGGCTACATATTGTTGGCAACTTGACTCTAGACATCACAATGAAAGAATGTTAATAGAGAGTATCCTAATTAGGATTTAGTCATGCAAGTTAAGTGATAGTATAAGATGAATACATCATTTCTAAGATTGTAGTCAAAGCTCACAAGTATAAACAATTCTATACCACATTCAACAGTCAGAGAAAGTGAAATCGTTGCTGATCTTCTTCTTTACCTATTAAACACTTGCATGCATTACTAATTTATAATGGAAAATTGGTAATGCTGTTAATGCAGTACAAAAATAGTTGAACATTTGTGTATGGAATTCAGAACTATTACACAACCAACTAATCAATGCATGTTAATACCAGTCATGAGTTCGTGGAGGACTGCATGCAATGAACTTGGGCTCCCTCATAGAGTGATGATTATCGGTTGGTGGGTTGGTGGCTCATAGTGTGGTGACTGGAATTATTTTCTCTGTTTATATTTCCTATTAGTATTTGATTTCGGCTTTTGTTACGAGTTTTTGATGTTTGATGCAGTAGACGTGTTGTGGCTTGTATTGTATTCGGCTTTATCGGAATTATTTGATTTGGGCTTTTGAGAATGGCGACTGTGCTACACTCACTCTGTGAAACGTGACAAAGGTCATAGTCTGTCATTCCCAAAAGCGAGTGTAGCAAAAAGACCCTTCGTTCTTTGGAACCGCAAGTCTCTTGCAAATTTTTTTACCACACTTGCCGTTGGGAACAGTGAGGGTCTCAAAAATAAAACCAAACTCGTCCTACCCGGCGAGCGTCAAACAACTGCACTCACTATTGGAAACAACAAGTGTGGTTGTTGAGTCCACGAGTACAAATAGTTTTCCTACTGTCCTATATTTACAAATAGTTTCAAAAATTGACATTAAGAAAAATTATAATAGTTTTAAAAATGACATTAAGAAAAATTTCTGGAGTGGGAAAGGGGTTCACCTGTACATTAATTCTTTTTGTTGATATGACATTTTTTGTTGTTAATTAGTGTTAGAACTTGTTGATAAAAACATGGATTAATTGCGATAAATATGGTAGTCTGGCCCACGTCAATGTAATGTATGGCAGACGACTTCCTGCCACACAAAATTGAAGACGATTTTAAATTGCATAGGTGACTACGACGTGTGGAAGACCTAGCCTAGCAGTCTCCCTAGAGTCAATTCTTTCTTCGAAACAAAACCAATAACTTTATTTTGTTGGAAGTTTATGGATACCCATATCTATATAATAAAACACAAAAAAAAAAATATCAAGTGGCTCTCATTCAATAAGATTGAAATTAATTGTCCAGATCTAATATAAAAAAATTATATTTTTTCACCAAAAAGTTTCTTCCCAAAACTCAAATTCAAATTCCAAAAAACAACTTCTTTATTTATTTACTCTCATTCTCCCTCTCTCTCATTCTCTCTACTAGTATAATGCACGTGCGATGCACGCGTACAAAAAACATATTCACATAGTAACTTGAAAATTTGAAGCATAAAAAATAACAATCATATTTTGCGACATGACAAAAAACATATTTATATGACTTGAAGACTTCAACAATAAACCAAACATGACTTGAAGCATGAAAAATAACAATCAACAAAATATGCTGAAATTTGACTTAGTATTGCCAAATTACAAACTATAAAACTCTTTCATAGAATATGCTGAAATTTACAAAGCATCGGACTCTGACATGAAAATAAGACATGAAAGAGAAATCAGACAAAAAACATACACCATTCATCTATAAAACTATTTTGAAAAATTCAAATATTTCAAAATAGTAATTTAAAGAACATAAATAAAAAAGAGGAGTACAATTAGCACAACAATGTTGATCAATAATTATAGTATGCTTAAAACGGCTTAAAGGCTATATATCACGTGCAAAGGGACTATCTCATGAATCAAGATTTAGAATAATTATGATAAAAATAAACGAGAGATACGATACTGACTTAGGCGATTTCCTCTACAGTGTCCCCTCTTCTCTTCTCCGATCAGATCCGTCTCCATCTCCACTCCGATCCCCTGTCCCCTTTTACCTTTTCTTCTCCCCGTTCTCTCCTCTACAAACCCTTTTCTGCTCCCGTTGTTTCCCCGTCTGTGCCGCTGGTGAGCGCCCCCCGCTCCTTTCGTCAGTCGTCGTCATCTCCTGGTGGTCTTCTTTGCCTCTCTTGCCTCGCCCCCTCCCCCCCCCCTCTATTTCAGGCGTCTTGCATCTGCCCCTGGTCTTCCGTCCAAGCTTCGGTGCTACCCCGTTTCTTCGGCGCGCCTCCGGCGTCCAGTACCGGTGGCATCTGGCTTTCCCTCTTCTTCCGCGAGCAGCCTCTACTTGCACTGTAAGTTTATTTCATTACAGTTTTCCATTTCGGTTGTTTTGGTTGGGTCTCTCTGCTAGTTCTGGCGTGCTTTAGTGCGTGGTGTAGAGCTTTTTGTCTGTTATTGTGGGTGAAGTGGGAGCTCTGTGCTTGCTTCCCACCCCCTTGCAAGTTGATGTTTTTTGGCCCGATCTTCTTCTCTCTTACTGGCATTCTAGTGTGCGGCGCCATTACGGCGGTGTGTTTCTTCTCCAGTCCTCTCTTTTCTTTCTCTGTTTGCTGCAATTCCCTTTGGTGGGCTGTGCAACTTTTGGCCCATGGATTTGACGTGGGTAGAAGTGGTAAAAAAAATTTAAAAAAAAATGTTACTGGCGGCCCACGAGCTCAATCCCATTCTTTGGCTTCTGGGCCCACCCGTACTCATCAATTGGGCTCGTTGCTGCCTTTTAGGCAGTCTTTCGAGAAGGTTCACCCTTCTCAGTATTCCCGCTCTATCCATCTCAGAGCCTCTTCATCTTCTTCTTCTTCTCTCTCGACCTCTCCCCTCTCTTGGCCAGTCTGTTTTCGTTGCCTTCAACGTGGCCATTACAAAATCATTTGCCCCAACAGGATGAAATGTCATTTCTGTCTCAAAGAAGGGCATGCACAGCAGAGGTGCTATGCCCTACAAAAATTGCTAGGGCTTCCTGTCGGAGCGCCTATTTCCGATCAGGTCCTTAGTGCGATTGATCTTCCGTCTCTTCGTAACAAACTGCCTCTTCCCTCTCAAGCCAAAGTGCGTAAACTTCAGGTTTCCTCTACTCCTCCACTGTTGCCTACTCCTGCCGCGAGTACGCGTTTTTCTGAGGTGACTTCTACTGCGATCCCTCCGCAGGTCTCTGCCTCTGTTTCCGCCACCAAGCAAATGACCACTCATGTCTTTGTCTCCAAAGACCTGCTTTCAGATCGATTGAAATCATTTAGCACTTATGGGGCTATTTCCTTTACCGGTGGTGTGGTACCCTTCTTCACTCTTAATTCCTTTTTATGTAACTTTTGCAATATTAAGGAATGGGATTGGGTGCTGTATAATTGTTCGAATGGGGATATTGTTATCCGTTGCCCATCTCCTAAGATTTTGGAGGAGTTGATGGCGTCCCCCTCCCTCTCTATTGGATCCATTATTATCAATGTTCGCCAATGGGTCACCATCCCTACTCTAATGCAGTCTGTTGCATCCTCTGAAGTTAAAGTTTCCTTAGTTGGGCTTCCGCCTTTCTGTGATTCACCTCGGGTGGTTGGGGAATTGGCTCACTGTATTGGAGAGTTGGTCCGTATCTGTTCTAAAGCTTGGCTGGCTTCGGGATGTGTGCAAATTGAGGCTATTTTCCGGCGCTCCATGAGCTCACCTCGTATTGAAGCTTTCTGCCTGTCTGATGGTATCTCATCATTCTCTGTATCGGTTCACTATCATGACTCCTCCCTAGCTTCTCAGACCACTATCAATTCCAAGTCTGAATCAGCTGTGGAGCATTTTCAAGCTGATTTGAATGCCCAATTCCACCCGGGTACTTTTGCTCCTCCGATCTCTTCCCCCCCCGCGGTGAAATCTTCTCGTGGTTTGACAGTGCGCAATAAAAATCCGAGTATCCCCAAATCATCCTCTCATACCCCGGTGACTAAGATTTCTCCTTCTAAAGCGCCTAACCTTGTGTGGATCAACCCCGATCTTCACCCGGCAAAGGTGGCTAAGTCCCACTCTCTTGCGGCTACCAATAAAGTTGCTGAATCTTCCGTCTCGCACCACAAAATTTTTCAGTCTGCAGCTCCTAGTTCTTCTGCCCCGTATGCTGCCTCTTCCTCTCTCCCTAAAGGAAAATCCTCCTCCTCCCCGTGGCCGGCATGGGAAGTTAATCCAATTTTTGCTTCGGATTGGGAGCAATTTCAGCAGATTGCACACTTTCCTACTCCCAAACGCGCTGACCCTGCTTTCGAGGCTGCCATTCTCAAGTCCTCCATGGCCTCTAAATCCCAAGCTTGGATTAATGAGGATCCTTTGCTTTTGGAAGAAGAAGAGGAGCTGAACAAAACCTCTCTCTCCAAGCAGGTATTCCCCGATCCTCTTGTTAAGCATTCGTCTTATTTTAGCATTATTTTCGCATTCTGCTTTTTTAAGTTAATGCACCTTATTGCTCTTGGAAAATTACTTAGTGTTTCCCATTGGGACATTATCTCCGTTTTCTCTCCGCACTCTCGTCTTTTGTATCGTGGTGGGATTTGTCCACCCCCCGATACGAAGATCCGAAGACCGCGGTTGTTTCTCCCTTCCCACTCACATTGCTCTCTGGAGTATGAGAAGGGGGAATTAGAAACACCGGACTCACCTACGGTGGTCTCTAGTTCGTCCTCTTCCAACTCCTTGTCTTCTCCCCCTTTTCATTCCTTGGATCAGGGTTGTTCTGTAGCGGACTGTGGGTCATCTGCTGTATCCAATCAGCGGTTTATAAGATCTAGCGCTCGTTTATTGGCTATCAAAAAGAAAAATATTCTGAATGTCAATGTTCAGCCGCCCAGTGAGTATATCGGGATGTCCTCTTCATCCGTCTCCTCTCCCCTTGCTCCTAACCTCTCATCTTCTCCCAAGAATCAGTACGGTTCAATCTATTTCCCTATCTTCGATTCCATTTCGGATGGTAAATTGTCTGGCCTAGCACATAAGATGGGCTTCCTGCTTAAACCTGACCCCGTGCATGGTTCCCAGGTCATTAGGAAATTGGAACGTAGTAGAGTTTTGGAGCACAGTCTTTCCAATGATTAGCATCTCTTGGAACATTCGAGGCCTGAATTGCCCGGCTAAACAAAGGGCAATTTTTGATCTTATCTCCTCCTCTCGTTGTGACTTAATTGCTATTCAGGAATCCAAACTAATTTCTCCTTCCCCTACTTTTTATCGGGCTTTAGGCGGCTCTATTATTTCTAATTGGATCGCTCTGGATGCCGTCGGTTCGCGGGGTGGTATGCTTGTCGGATTCAAAGAATCGACTTTTTCTCTGATAGGCATCCACCGCCTTTCCTTCTTTCTAATCATCCAACTTCACTGGTCTCAGTTTAATTGTCCCCTGACCGTTATTTCGGTGTACGGTCCCTCTTCCGCAGAGCGGCGCCCTCTGTTTTGGAATGAATTCCTTTCTTTACAACCTTTTTTATCGGATCTCTACTTCTTGTGTGGGGATTTTAATGTCACACGTTACGCCTCAGAAAGATCTAACCCGGCACACTCTTCCAATCAATCTGACTCTTTCAATGATTGCATTAGGACCCTTCAGTTAGCTGACCTACCTATCTCTGGTAGATCCTATACCTGGTCTAATCAACGTCAACCCCCTTCTCTAGCCAAACTCGATCGATTTCTTGTATCTCTATCTTGGATCGATCGATTCCACCTTTCCGCTGCTCAGGCACTCCCTAATCCCTCTTCTGATCATTGTCCGATCTCACTCTTTTCTCACTTTCCTTTTCATCACAATCACAAATTTCGTTTTGAAAAGTTTTGGTTACAAGACCAAGTTTTTGTTAGGCTGGTGGAGGAGTGCCTAGCAGCTATTTCAGGCTCCTCAGGGCTGGGAAACATCCTTCTTAAAACACATGCTATTAAACACGGTTGCAAAATCTGGCGGTCGGAGAGGCATAACAATTCCGTCTTTCTAAAAAAATTTCTTCTCCAATCTATTGAGTCTTTTGACCAAATGGAGGAGTCCGCTCCTTTATCAGCAGCAGCTTCTGCAGAACGTTCTTCTTGTAAGTTGGACTATGCTAAGTTACTTCAACAAGACCATGTTAAATGGGCCCAAAGAGCCCGAGTTAAATGGTTACAAGAGGGTGATGCTAATACATCTTTTTTCCACAACTTCGTGTCACATAGACAACGTTATAACCGTATCTCTTCTCTCTCTGTTCCTGCTGGTGAAGTTTCCTCCGACGAGGAAATCCACCGTGAATTTTTCACCTTCTATAAGAACCTAATTGGCTCGTATAAGCCTCGCTCCCTAGAGTTAGATTGGTTTCAACTCTATGGAGATCAAGCTCACGATCTTTCCTCTCTTGAAGAACCTTTCTCCATGGAGGAGATTCACGCTGCGGTTTTTGCTTTAAAAAGCGATTCCGCCCCGGGACCGGATGGTTTCCCGGCCTTTTTCTTTCAAAAATTTTGGAATTGGCTCAAGGATGACCTTTTCAAGCTATTTCAGGATCTTCACCAAGGTCATTTCTCTTTTGATCGCATTAATTACGCTCACATTGTGCTTATCCCTAAAGTGGCAGGAGCGCATCTGCTGACCAACTTTAGGCCTATCAGCCTTATTAACACGACCTTCAAAATCATTATGAAAGTCCTATCGTCTAGGCTGAGTGCCATTATTTCCCCTCTCATTGACCAAGCGCAATCGGGATTCATTAAAGATCGTTTTATTCTTGATAGTGTGGCTTCGGCCCAGGAAATCATCTCCCATTGTCATCGTTCTCAGGAGGAGGGGATTCTCCTCAAGCTTGACTTCCAAAAGGCTTATGATAACGTGAATTGGGATTTCTTGTTCGATATCCTAGCTTTCAGAGGGTTCGGTCCCAAATGGGTGGCTTGGATTAAATCCAGCCTATTCTCCGGAACCTCCGCTGTCTTTCTGAATGGATCTGAGGGCCATAAGTTTAAGATCAAGTGTGGTCTCCGTCAAGGGGACCCACTTTCTTCCCTTCTCTTCTCTCTCGTGGCTGATGTTTTCAGCAAACTCCTTAGGAACGCATGGAATTTGCATATGATCGAGGGTCTTGGTAGCTCTCCCAGGTTTGAGGGGATTCTCAACCTCCAATATGCAGACGATACTATTATTTTCTGCAAGCCTAAGCCACACTCCCTTCGGAACTTGAAATTGCTTCTTTATTGTTTTGAACTAGCTTCAGGCTTATCTATTAATTTCCAAAAATCTTCCGTGCTGTGGTTGAGTGGTTCCCCCAACCGCCAGGCAGAGATTTCCAACTTCTTCAATTGCCCCATTGCCAATTTTCCGATCACTTATTTGGGTATCCCCCTTAGATGGGGCAAGCTCCTTAGATCTGATTGGCTACCTCTCATTGACAAAGTGGAGCACAGGCTCTCGGCGTGGGCTGGTAAAGCCCTATCTAGGGGTGGCAGATTAATTCTCATCAATTCGGTGCTCTCGGCTTTACCCCAATATTTCATGTCTTTCTTTTTCTTGCCTTCCTGGGTGATCAAACGGCTTGATCAGATTAGAAGTAATTTTTTTTGGTCGGGTTCTCCGACCTATAACCCGGGGTCGCATCTAGCGAATTGGAAATTGATTTGTTCGCCTAGAAAGGAGGGGGGACTTGGAGTCTTAGATCTCAGAGCCCACAACCTTGCCCTCCTTGGCAAGTGGCTGTGGAGATTCCAGACTCTTGACCACCTACCTTGGATGAATTATATCAAAAACTATAGACCTTCATCCAACTGGTGGGAATTCCTGGAATTTCCTCCTCGTCGTGCCTCTCCTTTTTGGAAGGGCGTTTGGAAAGCGTCTTGCGCCTTCCAGTGCAGTATATCTAAGATCTGTGCTAACGGAACCACGGTTAGCTTGTGGTCCGACCTATGGATCGGTAACACTAAGCTGTCGTCGGCTTATCCTTCCTTATACAGATTGGCTGTTTTTCCTTATGCAACTGTAGCTGATTCCTTCATCTCTGTTGATAATGCTAGATACTGGATTATCCCCTTCAGCATCGCTCTCCCTACGCATATTAATGAGCTTTTTCAAAACATGCTTAATCTCCTTAATGGTTTCTCTTGGCACGCCGTCGAGGGCATCTCCTGGCGTTGGACGGCATCTGGTAGTTTCACGGTGAGCTCTTTCTATAGTTTTCTCATCTCTAGAGGAACGCGATATTCGCTATCGCGATTCATTTGGGAACCTTGTGTTCCCATCAAAGTCAAAATCAACTCGTGGCTTGCTTTTAATAACAAACTTCTAACAGTAGAAGTCTTAAATAAGAGAAATTTAGCATGGGGGCAACTCTGCCCTTTCTGCTTTGAATTTCCGGAAGATGTCAACCATCTCAATGTCCCGTTATTATCCCCCTGTGGAAGATTAACTCGTTAGCTTGGAACACGAGGGTCATTCCTCTCCACTTGACTTCCGTATGGTCTTTCCCGCCGTCGGATTGCTTATTCCGATGCGCATGGATTTTAGCGACTCATACCATCATTTGGGTCATTTGGAAGGAAAGGAATGGTAGAATTTTCAATCAGCGATGTAATTCGATCGCAGCTATTATTGAGGATTTTCTTTTTCTGTTTAACTCTTGGAGTTCCACCCCGGCTTTCAAAGAGAATGCTTCTTTGGCATTGGAGAAACTTAAGCTGTCTATTAATTGCCTATATAATCTTCAAGCGTTTTAACTATTATCCAACCTTATTTCTAGCATGTTTTGTTCTTATTCTTTGGAATGTTTTGTGGCTCTACATTCTTCTAGCTGTTGTTCTATTCTCTTATCTCACTATTTGTATACTTTTATCGTTTTATTCTCATTCACTGGATTGTCTTCTTCATCTTCTGGCATGCAGGACTAGTTATGGGTCTTCTACTCGGACCTTCTTTATTTTGTGACGCCTGGGAGCTCTGTTCTTCTTTTGGTTCCCCCCGTTTGGCCTACCTCTTGCGGGGGCGGGAATGGTGTTTGTTCTGGTTTGTGCTCGGCTGTCTTTATGACTGCTGTTGATCTTCTGGATGTGCAGCTCTTTATTCTGTTTTTCCCTTTCTCTCTGGCTGGTTTGTAGTTTAATTGATACTTTGTCTTTCTTTTGATCTTTATTTCTCTGTTGTCTGGTTCGGTTTAGATGCTATTAAAGCTTTGTGGTTCTCCTATGTGCTGTGCGTATTGGCTCCTTATCTGATGGGGTGGACTGTTAGTGAGTGGGTTTTTTTGCTTTGGATGCCTTGGTTGTTATGGATTGTTTTGGCAGGAAAGCCTTCCTGAATGGTGGCTTTCTCTGGCTTGGCCTATGAGTGCATTTACTTCACCGCTTTCTCTTGTTTGTTGGTTATTTGGCACTTTGGTTGCCGGAGTCTGTGCTTGGTGTTTCTGCACCTTGTCACTCCCAGTATGTGGTTCCGTTCTCAGACTGGATGTGACTTTACTAAGCACGGCCTCTCGCTTCTCGTTTTCGATTTCATCGTGCACCCCACTGCTTGATGCTCGACTGGATGTAGCTAGGGAACATCGGTGTGAGGGTTTTTTATGTTCCAGTTGATTCTCTGAGAGCTGCATATTCCTGTGGAGGTCATTTCTAGCTCATTTGCTGCTCGTCCACGCCTGTTTGCGAGGCTGTAGCCGGAGGGGTCCATCCACCACCACCAGAGCTGCTTAATTCATTTATTTTTTGTTCATCTATTTCACTAGCATCTGTAGCTGGTTTGGTATTTGCTGTTCATAGCGATTGTTTCCGTTATCATTTGTACTGTTTGTTTCACCTCTGGTAAAGCCCCCATGTATACTGTTATTTATTTATATGATTGTTTTGGCTGGAGCTGTTGGGGCTCTATCCGTTCCATCAAAAAAAAGATTTAGAATAATTACATATAAAGAAGGCAACATGTTCATTTTTGTTTAATTCATCATATAAGGAACATTGACCGCAAATATAGACTTTGAAGAGAAGCAGGTGGTGGCATTTCATCGTTTGAGTGTTTGGGTGGCCTTTCTTTCTTCCTGTGCAGCTTTTTTTCATGTAGTATTCCATCATGGCAATAGGATCAGCAGAAGAAGGCCCACTGGATTCACCTGCAAGTAAAGAATTTTCAAGGTATAAAGTCAAAATTTAATTTCATTTCCAACAGTAAAAAATGCAATATGTGCCAATATTCAGTGATTTCTTCATACTATCAGTATCATTTTCCCTAATGGGTTAGAACTTCACTGAACCATCTTAAATTTTAATTTGCTTCATGCATTATTATTTTTTTCTTCTACATATGATTTTTTTTAGGCCTGACAAACATCAGTTTTGCAATGTTCTGATTATGCATACTTGATTGATCACACAGAAGTAGCTCCTGTAGCCCACCAGTATTAGAAAGGCATAAAACATTTACATTCAAAAAAGGAAAACATAATGCAACATCAATGTTTCTCTATTTTGAAAACACTCTGCAACATTGGGTTTTGTTTGTTTGTTTGTAAACACTCTGCATCGAATCAACTATAAGATTAGGTCTAGGAAAGTGCATCACTTGTGCAATTGCAACATAAAAAACTCGAACAGTTTAAAGTAAAGTGGATAACTAAGAAAAGAAGTTGAGTGTAAGGTTTGAAAAATATGAGACAATTAAAAAAAAATTAAAAAACAACCCACCTTGGAAGCCATGAAAAACAACCCACCTTGGAAGCACCTATGTAAGTGGCAATGCAATAAAGATTAGATAATACACTCAATTTCTGTGAGTACAACTGCATCATATATAATTAGAGTACAATCTGGAGATATACTTAATATAATTAGAGTCAACAAATTCAGTCCCATGATATAATTCTGTTGGTAAATTTCAAAAACAATGGTATCTCGGTCTGAACTTGCTTGTGCTAGAACTTTAACCAATCAGAAAAATTGGCATGCACCTGATAGTTTATGACATAAGCATATTGGGTTTAATTTATGTAAAGTCAATGTTAGATTCTTCCAAGTCCAAAGTTTCTTTTGAGAAGCCTTTTTGAGCTGTCTGACATTAAATGTTAGAATTTTGATTATTGTACTTGAATGGTAGTAATTGTTTACTCATGGCTCATCTGATCTATAAAAAAGTAATGTACCTGTGCCAAACCAGTAATGGCCCGACAGCGAAACGGCAATGGCGGCGGCGTTCGGGATTCGAAGGATCGACGGCAAATCTGCGAAGTAGCGCTCGAGATTCGACAGCTACCCTTGGTTCGACGGCGAAGCGGCGATTGGACGGGTACCCTTGGGTGGACGCCGAACTGCGGCGCAACGGCGCAATATGTCATAAAAAATGATGTATTAACTACATGTATAGTATAAATCATGAAATAAAGCTAGGAAGAAGCCGAATAAGATGCATTTCCAACTCATGATCCTAACACAATATCGTCTTTGTTTGTTTTTTTTTTTTTTTTTTTTTTATCAGTTGGGTTAATTACAAATGGTTGCACAGCATTTTGCATTGATATCCCAGTTTGTAAGGACACTTGTATTGGCTTGGGGTGGCCTAAACTAAAGGAGGTGAATGCAAAATTCTTGGTCCTAAGCATCACAATTATTGTTGTTGTAATGAATGAGCTACAAGCTCAGTGTAGCTTGTGGTTGTTAATGTTTTAGTGGATGAAATAATGATAATAAAGCAATATAGTTATTTTTATCTGGTTTTATGTTCTCTATTACAAACATTTTACTAATCGATTGTGCGTCGTTGATATTCTGTTGTACTAATCAGTTAGACATTTAACATGTACAGGTAATACAATCAATACCTCCATCCACTACATGTTATTTTACACAAACCACAATCAATTTAATATACTTTTTGTTGGGTATGATGCACAGATTCAACCCATATGAACCGATCAATCATAAAAGGGCAGTCGAGCACATATCGGAAGAAATCAAATTACAATTTCAATTTCCGGTCGGCATCATTCTCAAGTGTGCTCAACAAACCTTAATCGATTCGATCAGAGGCACCCTCTAAAGTCTTATTTTTAATCTGAAAACCCATTAAAGAAACCAAGAAGCAAAACACTTACCTTAGTGATCAATGAAATTGAAAGCTTCTCAAATCAAATTTGCAACTTAATTTTTCTGTGAATAGCTTTGTTTCTGTGAATAGCTTTGCTATCGCCTATTGAGTACTTCATTGGTTCTTTATAGTATCAAGCATGGTGCTCTCATATATCTCCATATCAAGCATGCTGCTCTCTATATCACTGAACCTGAGGTTTTCAGGCATTACTGATGAAGATGTCATCATTCATGCAGCACTTGATGTTAGATGATGCATCTGCTATTATATATCCATATGTAGACATGTGAATGAGGGGATGTGTGGCCTTACTCTTGTGTTGTTATTTTATCTGCTTTTTCTTTTGTCTACTCTAGGCAAGTTCTTGACTTGGTAAAATGCACTGCAGTCTGTTCCCCTTACCTTCATGTTGTCCTGCAGATTAAGTTCCAAGATAGCCAAATTTCCTGGAATGTAATAACCCTTGTTAAATTGAGAAGCAAGATCACTGTCAGTGGATTTGGCTAACCGATACTAACCATATATTAGCGAGAACCCATGAAACAAAAATAAGAAAAATTGTCAACGTGCTAGATGTCCATTCTTTGTAAACAAAATTTTTGATTATTGAGTTTTTTGTCCATCAGTGAAATTAATAACACGTTAAGAATCCATTCAGTGAGTACCAACAAAAACAGAAAATTGGTGGGAAAAAAACATACCTGGCAATTCAGTGACCTCAAATGATTTTGCCATGGTCTGGAGACATAAACTTTGCAGTTAATTTAATCAGAAAGATCCAACATAAGAAAATAAAAATAATGAAAAAAAGAATACCAAGGAAGCAAACCAAACCTGACAAACATTTTTTTTATCATAATTAACAAAGAAGCAAACCACTCACATCAGTGTGAAATCAAATCCAAAGCTTCTCCAATCAAATTTTCAACCGAAATTCGCTGCTAATCATTTAATTTCCCCAAATCTGAACACCAAGGAACTAAAAATAAGGGAAATTATTATCAACTGCGTAGATGGGCAGATGAATGAAGACAATAGTATGTATAAATTGAGAAAACTATGTACATTTAAATACCAACTTACCGTTTAATTTGAAGTTCCATGACATTTCACCAATACATCCTTGTAAACAACATTTTTTGTATATATGCCTTGTCGACGTGCTAGATGTCCATTCTTGATTAAGAGTTTTGTAGTAGATCTCGAAACTCCCCTGGACAGAGCGACATATAATTGTCCATGACTAAATACGTGATCCGGAAGGTACACACCAACATATGGAATGGTTTGTCCTTGCGACTTGTTAATTGTCAAGGCGAAACTAAGCCTTACTGGAAATTGCTTCCTTATGAGTGTAAAAGGCATCCTTACATTTTCTGAGGGTTGAAGAGGGATCCGATGAATAAAAACTCTTGTACCATAGCAATGACCAGTCACTATTTCTGCATCAATTAAGTTTGGAGAGAAGTTTTTACAAATTAATCTTGTTCCATTGCAAAGACCAATTCTTGGATCAATATTTCTTAAAAGCATGATCGGAGCACCTATTTTCAGTGTCAACTTGTGCGGTGAAAGTCCTCCAGGCGTAATAGAATTTAGATATTCTTGCTGATATAAATTTTGTCTATCATTCTCAACAGCATCAAATGAAAAGTATACTTGTTCATCTCCAGGAAATAAACTAATTATATCATTATTAATTTGGTCAACAGATTGATTAGTTAGGGTAAGCAAAGCCCTCTCAGTAATATATCTCTTATCATGTGCATTAGAGCTCAAAGAAGGAAAAATCATGTCAATAAAATTGAACAATGAGTTTTCACCTTCCCATGGAACAACCATATCATCTGGCATTCTAATCATTTCACTTTCAACATATGCTTCATTTCCATCGCCAATGTGTAGGAGAAAGTTGGAAAAATCAGAATCCTCCTTGGCTCGCATATTTTCTGTCAACCGAATGACAATTACGTCATTCCAAATTACAGAGTTGACTATACATGCGTCAATAGTTTGTGCTTTTGTACCATACTGCACGACTGGAAGAATTTGCCGAAAATCTCCACCCAAAACCACAACTTTTCCTCCAAATGGAAATTCATTTCCAATGATATCTTTCATTGTCTTGTTCAAGGCCTCAAAAGCATAACGATGGGTCATTGTTGCTTCATCCCAAATGATGACACTCGCGAGACGTAAAAGTTTAGCCTCATCAGATTGGATAGAGATCATACATGACGAAGTTGAACATAACTTTATGGGAATCTTGAATCTTGAGTGTGCTGTACGACCCCCAGACATCATTATAGAAGCTATTCCTGAAGATGCTGTTGCTAATACAATATGGCCTCTATGTCGCAAAAAGGACAAAATACAGCGATAAAGAAATGTCTTTCCAGTACCTCCAGGACCATCAACAAAAAAAACTTTACTCTTCTTATTAATGACTGCTTCTGTGATAAGATTGAATGCACACTTCTGATTCACATTAAGTTTTTCATGTAAAGACAAATCTTCATCAGAAATGGGTATCGATTTCTCATCTTCTATTAGTTGTGGGATATCGACATCTTCATTAATATTGATTACAGGTAAGTCATAGTCATCAATACTCTTGCCATACTAGTTTAAGAGACTGTTGAGCTCTTTCAGCAACCGTACTTCACATAATCCATTCAGGTTGCTTGCAGATGAATAGTCCTCGAACATATATGATTTAAATTGGTTCCAAAGTTGTCTTACTCCAACTGGCTCGCAATATATCAGTAGTGTTGTAAAAAGTCTTCGTAGAGCTGATGGCATATGAATATTGGATGCTTCTAGAAGACAACTGTTGATGCTATTATCGCTCTCCAACAAACCCAACACCTCTGTTACTTGCTTAAATGTTGGATATCTAATCCCATTTACAGTAAGTAGTCAAACGATAATGGACCTCTAACATGATTTAACAACATTCTTAAATAGTAACGATCACCTTCTCGAGGAGAAATGACATACATCCTGCCGATTTGACGAATATTAATTTGTCTCTTGCTCCATTTCTGTTCATTGCTCTTCCACCTATGAAGACATGTTCGAAAAGCGTAAATGTTATCATCAATAATTAAAAGTATATATAACTGCCATCATTTATTCACTTCACAATTAAAAGTTATTATCAATAACCTTATATTCGAAGAAGATTCAGTGAAATATCCAAATGTCACCATATTCATACCTGTAATGCTCTGGAAACTCCCTGTACAAATATTGTCTTGCCTCAGGTTCTTCATTATTTTTTTTAAAAAAACTCTGTCAACATCGTTTTTTGCATTCGATCATCAGCAAGTACATTCTCAATTGACTGATGAGCATAATATAGAACTTGTTGTTTATTCGGCAAGTGAATTTGCAATGAGAGAACTGACGAATACATTCGAGTCATAGGAAAATCGAATATTTTCCAAGCAGCTTCTTGAGGGCATATCCAACGGGCATCAACGTGCTGTGATATTTCATCTGTAGCATCACCTGGCTGGATTTGAAAGGACACGCGATCAGGCCCTTTGTAAACATACTTATAAATATATTTAACAGGAAATTATACTCGAACAAATTTCAACATTGATATGGCAATTATATTTTTTCAACAGCCATGGATTATAAGGAACCACCCATCTATTATCGATCAGTTGATTAGAGTTCTCCCTTAAAGAGATATATCGACCAGTATCTCTTCGGCGATACACGGGATATGAGTTCTCTCCTTGCAAAGTTGTAGGAGCAAATTGTTTGGGATACTCTTTCTTGCATTTCCCATCTTTCATGCAAGCTGATTTGGGATTCAAATGCCCGCAAGGTCCATGAATCATATGCTTCAACACAATCTCATATAGTTCAGGCTCCACATCCCAATCTGGAATTTCTGCTCTTACTATCCCATCGTAATCATCCGCAGAAATAATTTTATCTCTATCATCAAGAATGATTAATATGTGAGCATGAGGCAATCCACGCTTCTGAAATTCAATGACATGTACGTGTGCAATGACTCTCCCAAGTACTCCTCTGTCAAATATATCTTTCTTAAACTCCTCCAGTTTAGAATGAAAAATTCGTGTAATTAAATCTGGCCTGTCTTGTGGAAGTTGCCCAGGCAATAATTCACTGAAAATTTCAATCCAAGACGGATTGCAAGTCATAGTAATGAATAAGTCAGGCTTGCCATATTTTTGCACCAAAGCCATTGCATTTTGATATCTTTGATACATATCTCGGGGACTTCCGACATAAGATGCAGGTAGCACAGTTCTTCGACCCACATTTCCTACAAAATAACAAACAGCGCAACAAATTAGATAGTTAACATGTTTGATAGAAAATATTATTCATATCATTTTGTGATTTATATACAAATGACAGAATTTATATACAAATGACAGAATTTACCAGCAAATGTCTCGCCTGCATTTTGTGCATCTTGTAAACCTTGATACATTTCAGCACGTATTTCATGTTGATGATCGCGAATCCAACGCAACCTCTGTGTTGCAATTTTAACATAGTTGTCTACTAAGTATTGTTGGAGTAATCGCCCACCAAGAAGGAAAACGGATGTGTCTTCTTCACGAATCTAGGAACTCGATAAATTAGATCGTTAATGATAGATAAATAGATTGCTTATTGATTAGGAACAAATATCAAATACAAATAACATACTATAATCAATACCTGAAGTCGAAATGCATAATATTCTCTACATGATACTTTTCGTCCATCATTATGAATATGGATATCCCAACCATGACTTCCATAAGGTAATAAAAGAGGATATTGGAGAGGATCATAATACCCAGCAGTATCTGGAATATTGCGAAGTTGATTAGAATAAGTTTCCACAACAATTTCTCTTTCATGGCAATCATAAGGATTATCCCCGGGAACCCACACTGCAGCAACTTGTGAAGAAGTAGGCAAATGATATTGTCCTCCATGATTCGGTCTTTCCTTAAGTATTAGTTTGCAATTGTCAAGATTAGAGCGTCTTGAAAGACACCGCAAATTATGAATATATGGATTGTGCACATGAAGCTTTTCCACAACTGGCCTACTCACCAAATCACTTTCCATTAATCTATTATCAAGTTCATGCTCGGTATCATATATATACAGTTGCATATATCGAGGTCTAGAATTATTATGTGGAATAAGACTACCAATCTTATGGTATATGGCACCCTGAGTACGAAAAGTGCAAATACCCATTCTACTATTAGAAACCTGTCATCAAGATGCACCCCAATGGAAGTAAATGCAAACACATGGTTATAAGTACGTATGTGTTGCCTAAAAGTTTTTCCTTCTCCAGACTGATCAATATAAAGGCTCATCAATTCAGGAGGAACTGATATTCTTGGCAATTGTACTCTACCTGTTTGACAACACAAATCATTGGATTCTTGGAAAAATAGTTTTCCCCCACAATGTGTGCACCTTCTTGTAGGTGGTAGATGAAATCGTTGACAGGGAGATGTGTCCACATAATTTCTTGCAGAATTATGATGTCTCACAATAGTTTGAACTCTTCTTGTCACTTGATTATCTCCAGTAGTTCCTACGTTAAATTTAAGAAAGATCACAGAAATAAGTAGAAGAAAAATGAGGAATGATAAGGATATGATTGACGTTATAAAATCATACCTTCAATCATATTAGAGTGACGATTTCTTTGATACTGCCTACGCCTCTCTCTTTCTTCATCGAGTTGATCTTCAGACATTGACAATTGTCGATTTCTCGCATATTGACGTTGTCTCTGTCTAAGCTCATCCAATTGTAATGCAGTCATATTAGCTCTTCTATTTACGTGATATTGTCTAAGGTACTCTCTACGTTCAGCAAGCTGTTGAGATTCTGAGAGTTGAGGTATTTCAGTTGGTGCTGCAATTTCTTGTTGATACTGTAATTCTCCTTCGTATACTATTTCTCTGTCATTACTTGGTTGATTATCTGCATTCATATTAGAGCGTCGATTTCTTTGATACTGCCTACTCCGCTCTCTTTCTTCAGCTCGTTGATCTTCAGACATCAACGATCGTCGATTTCTCATATATTGACGTTGTCTTTGCCTTTGTTCTTCCAACTGTGACGCAGTCATATTAGCTCTTCTATTTCTATGATACTGCCTAAGCCTATCCCTACGTTCAAGCGTTTCTTGTTGACATTGTATTTCCCTTTCGTCTATTATATCTACATCATTACCCTGTTGATTGTTCGTTGGATATATGCTATCCATTTACCTTGAAGGAAGTAGTGTGTACTTAAAGGTTAATTGAAAAAGTAATATTACTTGAAAAAAATAAATAAAATGATATAAAGAGAAAGAAAAAAAAGACAGTCAGAAGTACCAACAACAATCTAAATTGATCAAATTTAGAGTAAGATTTTTCTAGAAGTACCAACAACAATTTCCTCAACTTACAGTAAACGAATAGAAAAAGCACACTGCTAACCTTGAAGGAAGTAGTGTGTACTTAAAGGTTACTTGAAAAAACAATATTACTTGAATAAAATAAAATGATATAAAAAAGACAGTAACATAACCATAATCCTTTGATTGAACAAAATTTATATCAATAACATATCACACTAATTCTGAATCTAAATATTATTTTGACAATAACCAACATGAAAGCGACACTTACCTGCCAATTATGTTCTTCTTATTCGAAATCACCTCCTTCTCAATACCCTTTCCTGTAATACAACTAAAAAAATACACACAAATAAAAAATTAATCTCGAAACTCCCCTGGACAGAGCGACATATAATTGTCCATGACTAATCTCGAAACTCCCATTTAAATTTTAATAGCATAATATAATCATAAAAAAACCACTTTGTTATAGATCAAGGAGTAAGATTCATAATTAGCTCGACTAAAAATGGAAAGAAAAAAAGATAGTCAGAAGTACCAACAACAATCTAAATTGATCAAATTTAGAGTAAGATTTTGCTAGCACCCATTAGATACCTACACTCAAAATAATCCTAAGTTATTAGCAAGATAGATATGTGTTCTAACTTGTAATTCTCTAAAGTCTCTAATTGAATTAAGAGGGTTGTATGTTGTGTGGACGATCAACCCAAAAATTGGAGGGTTGGAAACATGAATATGCAAGTGCAAAAGATTTGGCAGTTCTAAAGTCTTGTCTGAATAGTTCACAATCAGCAAAATTCATATGGAATTTTTCATAGTTAGATAAGAAAAAAAATAGTGGTGTACACCTATGTTATAATGAATCAAGGATTCCTTCAATTCATATATGATGTTCCAGAAATTTTTTTATCTTTTCATAAGCTAAGAGCTAAATTGAAAAGCTTCAAGATAAGCAAGTGCAAAAGATTTGGCGGTTCTAAAGTCTTGTCTGAATAGTTCACAATAAGCAAAATTCATATGCAATTTTTCATAGTTCGATAAGAAAAAATTAGTGGTGTACACCTATGTTATAATGAATCAAGGATTCCTTCAATTCATATCTGATGTTCCAGAATTTTTTTTTCCTTTTCATAAGCTAAGAGCTAAAATTGAAAAGCTTCAGTCACTCAAGCTATATCTGAAATTCCAAGTGCACAAACTCAATCTAAACTAATTTTTTTCTCAACTCATGGAAATAATGCCTAAGAATTAACGTAGGGAATACAACCCAGTCACAAATGAGATTTTTCGAGCTCAGTCAATGGATCATATCACAGACGACAGACCCACGTCAAACAGACATATTATAGCTCATAAAAGCAATTAGAAAAAACACTGAGCTAAGATAATAGAAGATTTTTTCAAGGATTAATTATTGCATACTCTGGCGCAAGGTGGGGATGCACAGGGGTGGGCGACTGAGCGAGGAGGCGGGACGGGGAGGCGCGGGGGATGGGGACTGAGCGAGGAGACCGGACGGGATGGCGCTGGCGAGAGGCGGGACGGAGAGGCGCGGAGGATGGCGCCTGAGCGGGGAGGAAGGACGGGGAGGCGCGGGGGATGGGTTCTGAGCGTGGAGGAAGGACGGGGAGGCGCGGGGGATGTGCTCTGAGCGGAGAGGAAGGACGGGGAGGCGCGGGGATGGGTTCTGAGCGTGGAGGAAGGACGGGGAGGCGCGGGGGATGTGCTCTGAGCGGAGAGGAAGGACGGGGAGGCGCGGGGATGGGTTCTGAGCGGGGAGGAAGGACGGGGAGGCGCGGGGGATGGTTGTCGTCGGTGGGAGGCGCGACGTCGGTGGGAGGCGCGGGTGAGGGAGAGGAGAGCGGGACTTTGGGTGGAAGGGATAAGAGAAATTTGGGATTTAGGGTTTGTTCATCTGAAAGAAGAAGAAGGGTTTTTTTTTTGTTTTGTTGGGCTTGCAATAGTAGAGAAGATGCATACGGGAAGAAGAAGAAGAAGGGGTTTTTTTTGTTTTGTTGGGCTTGCAATAGCGGAGAAGATGCATACGGGTATTGCACGGGTTTACTCACATACAAAATTAGGGTTTGTTTGTTTATAACCCCAACTCTCCCATTAAAATAGTAGAGATTTACTCAGAAATTTATATTTTCAAATTTCATGTTTGTAAATTTTCAGATTTTTTATGCATTTTTTTATTGCTCATGTTACATTGAAAATAGCAAATATCTCATCAACAATTAAATTTTATCATTTTCCACACTCAAAGTTCTAAGAAGTTTGATTTTACACCCCCATTTATAATTATTTTTCAACATATATTAATGAAAAAATTGACTTTTATTTACAACTAATTATTGTTTTACTATTCAAACTTGAGCTACATAATTGTTGTTTTACTGTTTACAAAACTTTCATATGCTGTATCATTTCAAAGACGTGTCGAGGCACGTGCCCACGGGAAAATATAGTTTGGGTATAACTTTTTAAAAAGTAACAAGTTATTACAAGCCAAGTCCTCCAAGCGTTTATAATTCCCAATTTTTGGCTTTCCACCTTTCCATTATTCTCAACATAATATCAACTCTTCAAATATTTAACTAGTAATTACTATAAAAAAATATTTAACTAGTAAACATTCTCACTCTTAAGTGAACAGTCACATATTCTTTTTAACATTACAACAACAACAACAACAACAAAATCTTTATCTCAACTAGTTGAGGTCGGCTACATAAATCCTGGTTTTCCATTCTACTCGATTTAGCGCAATATCTTCTGTAAGGTCACAAGCTATCATATCTTTTTTCACCGTTTTCACCCAAGTTAGTTTAGGTCTTCCTCTACCCCTAACTCTATCCTCAATACTTATCAAATCACTTTTTCTAACGGGGGCACTACTAGGTCTACGTGTGACATGTCCAAACCACATGAGGCGATTCTCTCTTAACTTATCTTAGATTGGAGCTACCTTTAGCATGTCTCGTATATGTTTGTTTCTAATTTTATCCTTCCTTGTTTTACCACACATCCATCATAGCATCCTCTTCTCCGCTACACTCATTTTGTGGACATGTTGTTTCTTTGTTGCCCAACACTCTGCTCCATAATTATTGCTGGTCTAACAGCCATCCTATAAAAATTTTCCTTCAACTTCAAAGGTATACGTTTATCACACAAAACACCACTGGCACTTCTCCACTTAAGTCACCCTGCTTTGATCCTATGTGTAACATCATCACAAATATCCCCATGTTAAGATAAATCAGAGTGATGAAAACAATACTGAATATTGAATTGAGTTCAACCAAGTACAATACCACCTATATATAGGAGGAGAACAAATATCAAAACAACACTACAACCAATATGGGACTATAATAATATCTAACACCCCACTCAAACTCATGATGGGTCAAACAGTGTGAGTTTGCCTACTAAGTATCTAAATCTTTGAACAGTATGAGATTTGGTGAAGAAGTCTGCAGTCTGCTGGGAAGATGTAACAGAATGGAGAGAAATGGTCCCTGCCTCAAAGCGCTTACGAACATAATGGCAATCAATCTCTATATGCTCCGTTCGCTCATGAAAGACCGAGTTGCTTGCAATGTGCAATGCATTCCGATTATCACAATGAAGAGGAGTAGCTCCTATAAGAGTGACAACTGATGTGGCTAAAAATGGGGTTAAATCGGAACCGTCCAGATTGGGCACGAATCTTGAAGCTCAGGGGTAAAACGGTAATTTCACATGCAAATGGGTCCGAAACGGGTACTGGGTCTCCTTCTCACAGATCCAACACCCCACAAACGGATCCACTCCAACTGGGTACGGGTCCCGACCCAAGACAAACCCAGATCAGCAAGAGGAAAATCAGGGTCACTGATTTGACCGAATCAATGGGCCTGATTTGCTCTCACCGGGAATCAGGGGTCAGTTTCCTAAACAGATGATGAACACAATATTATTCACATTTAGGAGCAATAATCTTAATACAATTAGACATTTTAAAGCTCTATATGTGATATTTAACTCTTATTTTCTCTTTTCCATAGGAAACAGCCTAAAACAGAGAAACGAAGCAGATTCAGGATGTTAAGGATGATACACAGGAAATTGCAGATCATCAGTCGACTGGTCCATTACAACAGGCGACTGCCCAGAGAAGTTGATTGTCAACAGCCGACTTGGATGATCAATTATGAAATCTTCAGAAGTCTCGGCACAGTCGACTGGTTCGCTGACAAGTCGACTGGTAGGCGACAGAGTTGAAAGATAAGATATTTGAAGATTCGTCCAAATCTAATCCAAATCAGAACAGAAAAGGAAGAATAGAAGAAAAGAGAAAGAAATAACACGCAGAGCAACACGGGAGGAAATAAATAAAAGAAAAGGACTTTTCTATGAAAAGAAGAGTGCAAACCCTAATTCTCTAGCCGTGTTCTATAAATACCAATCAAGAAGCATTATTCTATATAGAGAGATATACGCGGAGGCTCCCGAATCACAAAAACACACAACTTTCTGAACAATCAAGTCATCAACAAAGACAGCACGGTATCAACATAGAAGAAGGAGAAAGGAGATCAAGTACTAAGAAGAGAACGGCCGGTCGACTGTGTGACAGCCAGCCGATCATTCTAGCCGAACTACATCAGTTTATTCCTTCTCTTTCTGATTCTTTTATGTTAATCATGTATTCGAACTTGTTGATCAATAAAAGTCTTATTATGTGGAACTAATTTCATAGTTGGGTAGATTGAAGCCGTAGTTATGTAGTGCTATATTCTTCTGAATCCTTCTACTTTACTTATTGATTGAATCTGATTGAATTGGTATAGATTGATGATAATCAAACCTGTTCTCAAGTTCTGAGAGCAGTCGACTGAGGTGACAGCCAGTCGACTGACATACAGAACTTGAGAATATCAAGTTTGCATTACCATCTATCTGAATCTGTTATATGAGCATATTGAGACGACCCGTATCTCGTGTTCATAACTTGTAACAAGGGAATCCTGAGGGGTTCTTGGTTTAGTCAACTTAAGGGATCTAGATCTGATACCAATTTCTAGAACCTTGAGTGTTTGTTCGTTTCCACTGTTCTTATGTTTTCTTTAAGTGCAACTTAGTAGATACCATGCTAAACACTTAATGAAAGAAACGAATTAGAGTAGATACTATGCCTAATTCTTGGCTTAGGGAAACATTACTTTAAGGAGTAGATACCATGCCCTTGAAGAGAACAAACATGAGTAATAAGAAGAAGTTCAGAAGGTGACTTAGCATTATTGACTATTGGTGGATATCTAAACCCAACTACTTAATAGATATTTGTGATTCAACACTTCTTAATTTAGTTTTAATCTTTTTATTTCTTTTAGACTTTTAAAACAATTCTTTATGACTCTTATTCTTTTTATTGATTAGTAAGTTAAAGTCTACAATCTCTGTGGGATCGACCCTTGCTATTGCTACGCTTCTATAAACGATTCGTGCACTTGCGAGGTTTTTAATTTGTGTCTAGTTATTCTATTTATTTAGATAGTCTAGATATCACAACAAGTTTTTGGCGCCGTTGCCGGGGATTGTCTAGTATTTTAACTTACAGATCAGTAGAAAGCTTTTATTTTCTTTCTTTTAATTTTATTAATAAGTATTTTTCTTTTAGGTTACAGGATTTTGGTGGATGCACGGAAGGAGATCACTTCGTCCAGAGCTACTACCTATTGACGCAGAAACAGAACGCACTTTGCACAGACTGGGAAGGCTGTCTGCACTAACCAGTCGACTGCTACACGGACTCAGTCGACTGCACAGAGACCCAGTTCATATACAGCAATGGGTGAGGAAATGCCAAATCGAGTGCCAATGCAGGACAAATTCACACCTAAGAATATCGAGCAACCTTCCTGCATTGCGTATCAACCTAATGTCACAGGGAACATGCATCTATCTCCTCAGTTACTTAGTATGGTTCCCCACTTTAGTGGCAAACCAGATGAAGAGCCTCATCTCCATCTGCAAGACTTTTTCGATCTTTGCAGGACACAAAGCGTCCAAGGGCTTACCCCTGAACAAATCAGGTTAATCTTGTTTCCTTTTTCCTTAAAACTTAACGCTAAACTATGGTATAATTCTTTGGAACCAGGATCAATAAACTCATGGGAGCAATTGGCGACAAAGTTCTTAAAAGAATTCTTTCCAGCCCAAAAGACCAAACAGCTGAAAAGGGAGATTCAACTCTTCCAACAAAAGGATGGAGACTTATTTTTCGAAGCATGGAAAGATTTCAAGAACAAGCTTCTCAAGTGTCCTACACACAACATGCCTAAAGACGATCAGGTACAAGCTTTTTATGAGGGTTTAAATGACACTAACAAGGCAATTGTGGATTCAGCTTGCAATGGGATCTTGATAAGGAAAAGTGGTGAGGAGGCCATCGAATTATTTGAAGAACTTAGCGAGAACTCACAGCAATTCTCAACAAGGAGAAGAGGCACTTATAAAAAACATGGAGTTTATGAAATTTCTGGTAGTAATAACATACAAGTGGAAATGGCAAACATGAATAAAAAAATTGATATGCTTGTTAATGCAATGACAACAATGGGCAATGCGAAAAATCTAACAAAAGAAATTTGTGCAATTTGTTCTCATAGTGATCATACAACTGATACATGTCCCATGTCTTCGTTCACAGATCAGGAGCATGCAAACTATGTGGGGCAAGGAGTGTTCCCACCAAAGAATAACCCATTCTCGAGCACATACAACCCAGGGTGGAGGAACCATCCAAATTTCTCATGGAGCAACAATCAAGGAACCCAATCTTCACAAGGACATGCACGGAACTTCCAAATGGGAAGTGGGTTTGATAGGCCAATTCAAGAATAGAAGAAGTTGGATTTTGAATCCACCGTTCTTCAATTGCTCCAACAACAACATCAAACAAGCAACCAACAAGGGCAAGCAATTCAGAAGTTGGAAAAGCAGATTGGCCAAACTGCGAAAGAATTAAGCGAACAAAAGGCAGGGAAACTTCCATCACAAACTATACCAAACCCTGGAGGCCAAGAACAGCTCAAGGCAGTCACAACATTAAGAAGTGGTAAGATAATTGACAACAAAGTTGGAACACACACAGAAGAAGCAGAAACACAACCATCAAAAATTGTGGGGTCTAACAAGGTAAGTGAAAAAGAAAGAACAGTTCTGCCACCATTCCCTCAAAGGTTAGTCAAGCAAAAGAAAGAACAACATTTATTTGACATCTTTGAAACTCTCAGAAAAGTAGAAATTAATATCCCCCTACTTGATGCTATTAAACAAATTCCTTCTTATGCTAAATTTTTGAAAGAATGTTGTACTCACAAAAGAACATTTCAGGTTAGGGAGGATGTGGCTTTGACAGAAGAAGTGAGCGCTGTCTTATTAAGGAAATTACCTCCCAAATTAAAAGACCGAGGTAGTTTTACCATTCCTTGCAGGATTGGTGAGCACTTCTTTGAGAAAGCACTACTAGACTTGGGGGCAAGCATCAATCTTCTCCCATACACCGTCTATGAAAAGCTAGGATTGGGGGAACTCCAACCAACATCCATCACATTGCAGTTGGCGGATCGCAGTATCAAAAGACCTAGAGGTATTTTGGAAGATGTCCTAGTTCAGGTAAACAATTTCATTTTTCCTGCTGATTTTGTTGTGTTAGACATGGAGGACTCTTCAATGCCATCTTCCCTACCAATCATTTTAGGTAGGCCCTTTATGAGTACAGCTGATATAAAAAATTGTGTTAAAAAGGGTACTATAAGCATGAAAATAAATGGAGAGAAGGTTGAATTTAAAATGTTTGATACACTAAAATTACCACATGATGATCATGAATGCTATAATGTTGATGTGGTTCAGGAGATTGTTGATCAAACATTTCAGGTACATAGCGTTGAGCCACTACAAGCCACAATTACACAATCTCTAACTTTATCTAATGTTGAACAGGAGTACGATGACTGGGGGATTACAGAGACAGTACATCACCTTGAAACTCCAAAGTCATACTCAGGTAAGTTTGCACCTGTGTTTGAAAAATTGGTGACTGATGACATTTTTTTTCTACAGACAAGTCGACTGGTGGAAGGGACAAGTCGACTGGTGGACAGGATGAGTCGACTGACCCGACCACAACCAGGAACCAGTCGACTGCACCGAGACTTCCAGACATAGAGCTCAAGCAGTTGCCCGACCATTTGAAGCATGCATATTTGGGCGAGAACCAGACGCTACCAGTGATAATTGCTGCGAACCTGAGTGCACAGGAAGAAGATAAGCTGCTAAGGGTATTACGAGAACACAAGAATGCAATAGGATGGACCATTGCAGATATCAAAGGAATAAGTCCATCCAAATGCATGCATAAAATACTCCTTGAAAGCAATGCGAAACCTAGCAGGGAGGCACAGAGAAGGCTTAATCCAAACATGAAGGAAGTGGTAAGAGCAGAGATTCTGAAGCTACTAGATGTTGGCATTATCTACCCCATCTCAGATAGCAAATGGGTAAGTCCTATACATGTAGTGCCTAAGAAAAGTGGAGTCACAGTGCTGAAGAATGAAGAGAATGAGTATATCCCTACTAGAGTGACTACAGGTTGGAGGGTATGCATTGACTACAGGAAATTGAATAATGAAACCAGGAAAGATCACTTCCCTCTTCATTTTATTGATCAAATGTTAGAAAGATTAGCAGGATATAGTAATTATTGTTTTTTAGATGGTTATAGTGGTTATAATCAAATTGCTATTGCTCCAGAAGATCAAGAAAAAACCACTTTTACATGTCCTTTTGGTACTTTTGCATACAGGAGGATGCCCTTTGGATTGTGCAATGCACCAGCAACATTTCAAAGATGCATGATGAGTATATTTTCAGACATGGTGGAAAGGTTCATCGAGGTATTTATGGATGATTTTAGTATTTTTGGATCTTGTTTTGATGAATGCCTTAACCATTTGCAGCTTGTGCTTAAAAGATGTAAAGAATGCAATTTAGTGCTGAATTGGGAGAAGTGTCATTTCATGGTACAACAAGGTATTGTGTTGGGACATGTGGTGTCAAAAAGAGGAATAGAGGTAGACAAAGCAAAAAATCGATATAATATCAAAACTACCCCCTCCCACTACAGTCAAGGGTGTTAGGAGTTTTCTTGGACATGCAGGGTTCTATAGAAGATTTATAAAAGATTTCTCAAAAATTTCCAAACCCCTTAGTGACTTGTTGGCTAAGGATGTTGAGTTTGTATGGACAGAAGAGTGCACAAATGCTTTTATTACATTGAAAAATCTTCTCATTTCTGCACCTATTGTCATGGCACCAGATTGGAGCCATCCTTTCGAGCTCATGTGTGATGCAAGTGATTATGCCTTAGGAGCTGTTTTAGGTCAAAGAATCAATAAGAAACCCCATGTTATTTACTATGCTTCTCGAACTCTAAACGATGCACAGCTAAATTATTCCACTACTGAAAAAGAAATGTTAGCTGTTATTTTTGCTGTAGAGAAGTTTAGATCATATTTGATTGGTTCTAAAGTTATTGTTTTCACTGACCATGCTGCTTTGAGATATTTGTTTGCGAAAAAGGATGCTAAGCCTAGGTTGATCAGATGGGTGCTGTTGCTTCAAGAATTCGATCTTGAGATTAGAGATAAAAAAGGAAGCGACAATGTTGTTGCAGATCACATGTCCAGACTACTGCATGAGGAAGAGAGAATTGTGCCCCCACTTAATGAAACTTTCCCAGATGAACATCTATTTGAAATAAACATATCCTCGGGACAGTCGACTGGTAACAGGACCAGTCGACTGGTATCTCACTGCTCAAATTTTCCATGGTTTGCAGATATTGTAAATTATCTCACTGCTCATGTTTTCCCTCCAGGTATGACAAGTCAGGAAAGAAGGAGACTGGTGGCTATGTGCAAGCATTATTATTGGGATGATCCTTATTTGTTCAAATTTTGCCCTGATCAAATTATAAGAAGATGTGTGGCAGAAGAAGAACAAATGAATATTCTACAACATTGCCACCAATATGCATGTGGAGGACATTTTGGACCAAAAAGAACAGCACTCAAGGTATTACAATCTGGATTTTATTGGCCTCAAGTATTCAAAGATGCTTTTTCTTTTTGCAGGACTTGTGACAAATGCCAAAGGACAGGCAACATCTCTTCTAGAAATCAAATGCCACTGCAAAACATCCAAGTAATCGAGCTTTTTGATGTTTGGGGAATCGACTTCATGGGTCCCTTTCCTAACTCATTTGGTTATTTATATATTCTTGTGGGAGTGGATTATGTGTCTAAATGGGTCGAGGCTGTCCCCTCAAAAGCTAATGATCACAAAGTTGTTGTCAAGTTTTTGCAGGAGAACATTTTCACTAGGTTTGGTACACCACGGGCAATAATAAGTGATGGAGGGAGCCACTTCAATAACTTTCCATTTGCGTCTTTGATGAAGAAATATGGTATCACACATAGAGTGGGCACCCCATATCATCCTCAAACTAGTGGGCAGGTGGAGATTAGCAACAGAGAAATCAAGAGCATTTTGGAAAAGACAGTCAACACAAGGAGAAAGGATTGGTCGCTGCGCTTGAATGATGCATTATGGGCCTACCGAACAGCATACAAAATACCTATCGGCATGTCACCATACCGTTTGGTTTTTGGAAAAGCCTGTCATTTACCAGTGGAGTTGGAACACAAAGCTTATTGGGCCATTAAAAGGTTCAATTTCGATATGAAACAAGCAGGCGACAAAAGAAGATTGCAACTAAATGAGCTTGAAGAGTTGAGGCACGACGCATATGAAAATGCAAAATTGTACAAGGAAAGGACCAAGTTGTACCATGACAAACAGTTAGCAAGAAAGGAGTTTTATGAAGGACAGAAGGTATTGATATACAACTCAAGATTAAGACTTTTTCCAGGCAAGCTTATGTCAAGATGGTATGGGCCATACATTGTTACAAAAGTCTTTCCACATGGCGCATTGGAAGTTCATAGCAAAGAGAAAAATCAAACATTCAAGGTGAACGGGCATAGGGAAAAGCCATACATTGAGATGAGCATAGAACCGCAAGAGGAAGATGTGCATCTTCAGACCATTCAATACATTGCATGAACTCATCAAGTCTAGCTGAAGACAGAAAACACAGCGCTTATTGGGAGGCAACCCAATTTTCAGGGGAGTATTTACACTTTCCCTCTATTTTCTTTTATTTATTCATCTTTTATTTTCATCTTTTATTTTCAGTCTCTCCTTACTAGATGGTGACACATGCCTATTTTTAAATCTTCTTTCGAACATTGAGGACAATGTTCCATCTAAGTTTGGGGGTATTAGGGTTATTTATATTTAGAGTCTTTTGAATTTTTTTTTTTTAGGATCAACAATTTCTTATAAAGTAAGAGTAAGGATACTTATTTACTTTAGGATTGTTGAGTTTCATAAATCCCTACAAAGTTATATGAGTCATGCAATTATACATAATAAACAAATGTGATGCTTTTTCTGGTGATTATTCCCTTTAGATCTAGTCCTAAATTGAGTTTAAGTAAATAGAGTGATAAAATATATATATATATATATATATATATATATATATATATATATATATATATATATATATATATATATATATATATGAATAAAAGTCAATCTACTCCAATGTTTTGAGTGCTTAGTAACTAGGGGTATTCATCACCAATGTTTACCTTTACGTCAAACGGCAACTTGAAATATGAGTATGCAAAGCACTTTAGAGTTTGTGACTTGCTGAGTAACCGGGTGGATTCATCACAAATGTTTTGCATTCGCGTAAAAAGGCAAGTGACAACTTTAGAGAAGCGACTTAATTTGTAAAAAAAAAAAAAAAAAAGAAAAAAAAAAAAGAACTCTAGTTTGCTACTCGGTTTGTAGTAGAGAAAAGGGATAATCACAGATTGAGTAGTTACAGACTATAACTATAATTAATTGCATGACAAATATGATGAAGTTTGGGAATATGAACAAATAATCGCACTAGAGAAAGTGGGTATGTTTAATTTTACTTTATCTGAAATTGTTTATAGTTTAATATGCTGATGCTCACATAATAAAAAATTCTTGGTTGAGAGTACTATTATTTTTCCCTTGTTCATAAATTCACTTTTTGCTTGAGGACAAGCAAAAGCTAAGTTTGGGGGTATTTGATGAACACAATATTATTCACATTTAGGAGCAATAATCTTAATACAATTAGACATTTTAAAGCTCTATATGTGATATCTAACTCTTATTTTCTCTTTTCCATAGGAAACAGCCTAAAACAGAGAAACGAAGCAGATTCAGGATGTTAAGGATGATACACAGGAAATTGCAGATCATCAGTCGATTGGTCCATTACAACAGGCGACTGCCCAGAGAAGTTGATTGTCAACAGCCGACTTGGATGATCAATTATGAAATCTTCAGAAGTCTCGGCACAGTCGACTGGTTCGCTGACAAGTCGATTGGTAGGCGGCAGAGTTGAAAGATAAGATATTTGAAGATTCGTCCAAATCTAATCCAAATCAGAACAGAAAAGGAAGAATAGAAGAAAAGAGAAAGAAATAACACGCAGAGCAACACGGGAGGAAATAAATAAAAGAAAAGGACTTTTCTATAAAAAGAAGAGTGCAAACCCTAATTCTCTAGCCGTGTTCTATAAATACCAATCAAGAAGCATTATTCTATATAGAGAGATATACGCGGAGGCTCCCGAATCACAAAAACACACAACTTTCTGAACAATCAAGTCATCAACAAAGAGCAGCACGGTATCAACATAGAAGAAGGAGAAAGGAGATCAAGTACTAAGAAGAGAACGGCCGGTCGACTGTGTGACAGCCAGCCGATCATTCTAGCCGAACTACATCAGTTTATTCCTTCTCTTTCTGATTCTTTTATGTTAATCATGTTTTCGAACTTGTTGATCAATAAAAGTCTTATTATGTGGAACTAATTTCATAGTTGGGTATATTGAAGTCGTAGTTATGTAGTGCTATATTCTTCTGAATCCTTCTACTTTACTTATTGATTGAATCTGATTGAATTGGTATAGATTGATGATAATCAAACTTGTTCTCAAGTTCTGAGAGCAGTCGACTGAGGTGACAGCCAGTCGACTGACATACAGAACTTGAGAATATCAAGTTTGCATTACCATCTATCTGAATCTGTTATATGAGCATATTGAGACGACCCGTATCTCGTGTTCATAACTTGTAACAAGGGAATCCTGAGGGGTTCTTGGTTTAATCAACTTAAGGGATCTAGATCTGATACCAATTTCTAGAACCTTGAGTGTTTGTTCGTTTCCACTATTCTTATGTTTTCTTTAAGTGCAACTTAGTAGATACCATGCTAAACACTTAATGAAAGAAACGAATTAGAGTAGATACCATGCCTAATTCTTGGCTTAGGGAAACATTACTTTAAGGAGTAGATACCATGCCCTTGAAGAGAACAAACATGAGTAATAAGAAGAAGTTCAGAAGGTGACTTAGCATTATTGACTATTGGTGGATATCTAAACCCAACTACTTAATAGATATTTGTGATTCAACACTTCTTAATTTAGTTTTAATCTTTTTATTTCTTTTAGACTTTTAAAACAATTCTTTATGACTCTTATTCTTTTTATTGATTAGTAAGTTAAAGTCTACAATCTCTGTGGGATCGACCCTTGCTATTGCTACGCTTCTATAAACGATTCGTGCACTTGCGAGGTTTTTAATTTGTGTCTAGTTATTCTATTTATTTAGATAGTCTAGATATCACAACAACAGATTGGGAGGATTTTTCTCCTGACAGTTACACAGGAAATCAGGTCCCTAATCACTCCCTTGGCGACTATAAATACCTCCCCCCTACCACTGTGACCAGGTAATCACTCTTTTTCCACCTTAAGCTCTTTCTTAATCACCACTGGTTACTGATAAGAGCGTCGGAGGGTGCGTCGCCGGAATCAACCCCGGTGTATCGCACTTCCTTGCAGGTAGCGGCAGGAATCAGAAGGCTTGGATCTGCTATTCAGGTTTTTTTCGCGAACTCACAAATCTCATCTGTTTACCCCCACACCAGAATCAGCGGTAACAGATTGGCGCCGTCTGTGGGAAGCACCACACGAATAGCCTCCGCCTCTTCCTCGTCAACTAGCCCTCCTCCAACCATGCCTCCCAAGAAGGTCAGGTCTAGGGGGTCCAACCGCGGACCCAATCCCGCCGATCAGCCAGAGAAAGTCCCCGTCCATCCTGCTCCGCAGCCCGAACATCTTCCTCCCCCGACCCAACAGGGCCAGCCTCCTCTTCCGAACCAACAACCCCCAAATGGTCCTGCTGGTCAGAACCAGCGGAGGCAGAAACAACCTCTCCACCCAGACCATGTCTCAATTCACAATGCCTCCTCGGACTCTATGGCTTCCCATCACCCCCGAGCCTCCGATCTCCGCAACACCGTTCTGAATCGCCAAAAGGATGAGGACCTTCGCAACCACCTAGATGAGAGGCGGGCCCGAGAGGGGGCCTCCCGCCAGCATCATGGTGAGCGATCTCCTCATCGCCGAGACGGTAGGAGGTCTCCGGACCGAAGGGGCCGGGGGGAATCTCCCGAGCATCGTAGGAGGAGGCCACATTCCCCCGCGGATCGACATCATCCGAGGAACGATGAGGCACCTATCACTCGTGCCGAGTTCCTACAATTCCAGGAGACTGTGTTGCAGGACCTCAACCTTCGCCCCAACAACCATAATGCCCAGAGGGTTCCAATACCCCCACGGGTTCCAAGTCCTCGCCACCGATCCAGAAGTCCTCTCCCGGCACCCAGTCGCCAGCAGCATCACTATAGTCCTCGCCGATCCCAGGACTATCGACACCGCAGTCCCCGCTCCCCTTCCTATGAAGAAGAGTCCAGGGGATCGTTTGATTACCAGCGGAGGGACGATGCCCTCTACCGTCGTCTCCACGAGATGGAAAGGCGCATCGATCGCATGGACAAAGAGGAGGAGTCGAGAGCAGGGACCGTCCGCCCCAGCAGACCCCCTTCTCTCGGACAATCATGGAGGCCCCCATACCGAGGGGTTTCAAACCTCCGCAGTTTGAAACGTACTCAGGGGAGTCCGACCCAGTTGATCATGTCGAAAGCTTCAAGACCTTAATGCTGATCCATCAAGCTTCCGACGCCATGCTCTGCAAGACCTTCCCCGCCACCCTCAAGGGGTCGGCTCGGGAATGGTACTCCAGGCTAGCTCCGTCTTCCATCTTCTCGTCCGAGCAGTTCAAAACGCTCTTCATAACTCACTTTGTGAGTAGCAGGCGAACGGAGAAGACTAGCCTCTCCCTACTCCACCTCCGACAGGAGAGGGAAGAAAAGTTGAGGGACTACGTGAGGAGATTCACCGCGGAGGTCAGGTCGATCGCCTCCCTCGACCAGTCAGTGGCGACCGTCGCGTTCCAGTCGAACGTCCTCAACTCCAATCTCCGGTCGTCCCTCGCCAAGAAGCCCCCACACAACTTCGCCGATCTTCTCCTAAGATGCGAAAAGTACATTCGGGCGGAAGAGGCCGAGTGCCTCCCGAGTTTCGGAGGATCCACCTCCGGTTCAAAGAGGAAGACGGCAGAGGAGGAAGGGTCCAAGAAACTACAGAAGGACAATAGCGATCAGCGCCGTCCTCCCCCCAGGTTCGAGAAGTTCACCCCTCTCACCACAAATGTCTCCACCATCCTGATGGAAGTGGAGAAGGAAGGTGTTATACCTCCTGCTCCGAGGATGAACACCCCGGCCAAAAGGAGGAACAAGGAGAAATGGTGTCGTTACCACCGGGACCACGGTCACGACACCAACGACTGTCGGGCATTGAAAAATGAGATAGAGGCCCTCATCCAGAGGGGGTAGTTGGCCAAATTTGTGAAGGCAAACAATCAGGGGGATCGAGCCACTCTGCCTCGGGGGGCTAACAAGCGCTCCGAGCGGCGCGATGAGACCCCCGAGTTCAAGGAAGAACGAGTTCTGCACCTCATCCACGGAGGCCCCATGGGGGGCTCCTCCAACTCCTCTCGGAAGGCCTTCGTCCGAGAGGTCAACTCCGTTCACAGCGCCCCTCCCCCCAAAGGCCTCGGCATCCCAGTGACCTTCTCTGATGAAGACCTCGAGTGGGTCCGAACTCCCCACTGCAACGCACTTGTCATCGACCTTCGCATGGCGAACTTCAAAGTGCAGAGGGTCCTGGTGGACAACGGGAGCTCGGTGAACATCCTCTTCCTCTCGGCCTTCCGAGGGCTGCAGCTGTCCCAGGATCGCCTCAAACCGGCTGGCTACACGCTCCACGGGTTCACGGGGGTACCTGTAACTGTCGAAGGGGTTATTACCCTGGACGTAACTGCTGGAAAGACCCCTACCACCCGGACCGAGCAGATGGACTTTATGGTCGTCGACGTCCCGACTGCATATAATGTCATCTTAGGCCGACCCGGCCTAGCTGCCCTGGAAGCTGTTCCTTCAGCGTACCACCTTAAAATGAAGTTCCCCACCCGGTCGGGAGTGGGAGAAGTCAGGGGCAGCTAAGAGACGGCTCGGAAGTGCTATATGACTTCCACTGGGGGTCCCGTGCTCTCCCTCGAGACTCTAGAAATCCCCGAGCCGAATGTCCGACCCACGTCCGAGCCGGCGGACGAATTGGAAGAAGTACTCTTCTCGGACGAGGACCCGAGTCGAAAGTTCCTCATCAGCAAGTCCTTGCCGACGGCCCTATGCTCCGACTTGGTGCAGTGCATCCGGGAGAACCGTGACCTATTTGCTTGGTCCGCCGCGGATATGCCCGGGATTTCCGAGGACCTTCTAGTGCACCGCCTCAGCATCGAACCGGGGTGCAGACCGGTTCAGCAGAAGAGGCGTAAGTTCGCCCCTGAGCGACAACAAGCCATCAAGGAGGAGGTGGACAAGCTCTTAAGAGCTCGGTTCATACAGGAGGTGAACTATCCCGAATGGCTCTCCAATGTGGTCATGGTTAAGAAGTCCAATGGTTCTTGGAGGATATGCATCGACTTCACCGACCTGAACAAGGCGTGTCCGAAGGACCCATTCCCTCTCCCAAATATCGACACCCTCATCGATGCCACCTCGGGCCATGAGCTCCTCAGCTTCATGGACGCCTTCTCTGGCTATAATCAGATCCGAATGTTTCCCCCGGACATTCCGAAGACTTCCTTCATTACCGACCAGGGCCTCTACTGCTATAGAGTCATGCCGTTCGGATTGAAGAACACTGGAGCCACCTACCAGCGCCTCATCAACAAAGTCTTCCAAAGCCAAATAAGCCACAACATGGAAGTATACGTCGACGACATGCTCGTGAAGAGCATCCGAGGTACCGACCACGTAGCAGACCTCCAGAAGGCATTCGGCGTATTAAGAAGGCACAACATGAGGCTTAATCCGAACAAGTGTGCGTTCGGGGTCTCGTCGGGAAAGTTCCTCGGCATTATGGTGAGCCAGCGAGGGATCGAAGCAAATCCCGAGAAAATCAAGGCCATACTGGACATGGCCCCGCCCCGGAACGTCAAGGAGGTGCAGAAGCTTACGGGTCGGCTCGCCGCTATTGGCCAGTTCCTTTCGAAGTCTGGGGAAAAGTGCCTCCCCTTCTCCAAGGCCCTCAGGGGGGCTAAGGGTTTCGAATGGGGCCAACCGCAACAGGAGTCGTTCGACCAACTGAAGGCCTACTTAGTGAACCCTCCTCTGCTCAGCAAACCCGTTCCAGGGGAAACCCTCTTCATCTACTTAGCTGCTTCCGAGCAGACCTTAAGTGCAGTGTTGGTGAGGAAAGAAGACCGGGCTCAGAGGCCCATCTACTACGTGAGCAAGGTGCTTTGGGATGCCGAGCTCCGCAATCCGAAGATAGAAAAGATGGCCTACGCCCTGATCATGGCGGCAAGGAAGCTCCGTCCGTACTTTCAGTCCCACTCGGTTGTGGTCCTCACCGACCAACCGCTGAAGCAGATCCTCCACAAGCCCGAAACCTCGGGCCGGCTTATGAAGTGGTCCATAGAACTGAGCCAACACGACATCTCCTACCAGCCTCGGACTGCTATCAAAGCTCAGGCCCTTGCCGACTTCATTGTCGAGTCCACCATTCCCGAGGTCAGCCATGTTCCGAATGGACCCCCCATTTGGACGGTTTTCGTGGATGGATCCTCCTGCAACAAGGGTAGCGGTGCCGGAATCATCCTGAACGGCCCTGATGACTTCGTCCTCTAGTATGCCCTCCGCATGAATTTCAAGGCCTCAAACAACGAGGCGGAGTATGAGGCACTAATCGCTGGCCTCGGACTTGCCCGAAGTGCCGGGGCACAGCGCCTCCAAGTCCATAGTGACTCTCAGCTAGTTGTGAACCAAGTCTTGGGCGAGTAAGAGGCGCGAGACGAACAAATGGCGAAGTACCTCGCCAAGGTCTGAACCCTCATGAGCCGGTTTGAAGAGGCACTCATCCAACGAGTCCCTCGAGAGGAGAATTCACAGGTCGACGCCCTCTCCAAGTTGGCCTCATCCTCCCTCCAGGGTCTCGAGCAGACCGTTTTGATCGAGGTCCTCTCAAGGCCGAGCATAGAAGACGAGACCCCCGGCTCAGTGGAGTCATTGCCGGTCCTACTGCAAGATAATTGGATGAAGCCGTTAGTGGAGTTCTTAAGGGACGGACTCCTTCCCGAGGACCCCAAAGAAGCACGCCGAGTCAGAACCAGGGCCGAGCGGTATGTCTTGATCGAGGGGATCTTATACAAGCGCTCCTTCTCGCAGATCGACGGCCGACCATACCTAAGGTGCCTCTCCCCAGAACAGGCCGACTACGCCTTACAGGAGCTCCACGAAGGCATCGGCGGAGCACATTCAGGGTCTAGGTCTTTGGCTTGGAACACTCTGAATTATGGATACTTCTGGCCGACTCTCCTACAAGATGCCGAGCGACACGTTCGGCAATGTGGCTCTTGTCAAAGACATTCCAACGTTCGTCGCCTCCCTCAAGCCAACCTCGCCTCCCTATCAAGTCCTATCCCCTTCGCAATGTGGGGGATGGATTTACTAGGGCCTTTCCCTTCAGCTCCGGGCCAGTTCAAGTTCTTGGTCGTAGCCATCGACTACTTCTCGAAGTGGATTGAGGCCGAGCCCCTCGCCTCTATCACCGAGAACAAAGTGCTTCAATTCTTCTGGAAGATCATCATTTGCAGATTCGGCGTCCCCCGTGTCCTTGTAACGGACAACGGGACTCAGTTCACCGGTGCCGCATTCCGAGCTCTGTGTGAAGACCTTGCCATCCAACAGCGCTTCTCGTCCGTTTCCCACCCTCAGTCGAACGGACATGTGGAGAATGCTAACCGGCAGATCCTCTCTGGTATCAAGAAGAGACTGGATAGGTGTTCTAGAGGCTTATGGGTCGACCAACTCCCCAATGTGTTGTGGAAATACCGCACCAACAAACGGACCCCCACAGGCGAGTCCCCGTTCAACCTCACCTATGGGTCCGAAGTGGTAATACCGCTCGAAGTCGGAATACCCTCTCCTCGTCTCGCAGCCTACAATGAGGAACAGAATGCCAGAGACCTCCGAGCCAACTTAGACCTGGTGGATGAGCTGAGAGAAAGAGCATCAATACGCCAACAGAACTACCGGAGGAGGGTCGAACTAGCGTACAACAAGAAAGTCCGACCCACCGATCTCAAGGAGGGGGACTTGGTCCTCAGAAAGCTAGCCATCTCCTTCCCCAATCAAAGGAGCAAACTGGCCCCAAACTGGGAAGGACCCTACAAGATTACAAATGCTGTTCGGCTCGGAGCCTATCGTCTGGAAGATCTAGAGGGCAGAGAGATTCCGAGGACCTGGAATGCCGACCACCTCCTAAAATACCAAGAAAGCACCCCGGCGCCTATCTGAGTATCACGAGGTGTCGAACCATTCCTCTCCTCTAACTTGTAATTCATTTCTTAAGTTGTTATATGTAAAAACGGCTCGCCATCAATTATCAATGAAGAATGCTCTTTCATACTTATAAATTTGCTTGCATCTCTCCGCCTTTATCTTTTGTTCTTTAATTTCAACCAATGGTTCGGAGTCCAATGTCCGGCTCGACTTTACTTCCCCGGCTCGCCCTTAGGCGAGTCAGAATTAGGTCGCCATTCGGAACTGCTCCCACAACCGTTGAACTACACCGATGGTTCGGAGTCCAACACTCGGCTCGACTTTACTTCCCCGGTTCGCCCTTAGGCGAGCCAGAAGTAGATCGCCGTTCGGAACTGCTCCCACAACCGTTGAACTACACCGATGGTTCGGAGTCCAACACTCGGCTCGACTTTACTTTCCCGGTTCGCCCTTAGGCGAGCCAGAAGTAGATCGCCATTCGGAACTGCTCCCACAACCGTTGAACTACACCGATGGTTCGGAGTCCAACACTCGACTCGACTTTACTTTCCCGGTTCGCCCTTAGGCGAGCCAGAAGTAGATCGCCGTTCGGAACTACTCCTACAACCGTTGAACTACACCGATGGTTCAGAGTCCAACACTCGGCTCGACTTTACTTCCCCGGTTCGCCCTTAGGCGAGCCAGAGGTAGATCGTCGTTCGGAACTGCTCCCACAACCATTGAACAAATCTACCGATGGTTCGGAGTCCAATACTCGGTTCTACTTTACTTACTCGGCTCGTCCTTAGGCAAGCCAGAAGTAGATCGCCGTTCGGAACTGCTCCCACAACCGTCGAGCAACGCTAACGCTGGTTCGGATTACATCGTTCGGATCGATTACGCCCACTCAAATCTTCGAGCCGAGCGGACGAGGGACCGACCCTCGTATATGGCGAAAAATCCTTCCGAGGCGAAGTCACCGTTAGATCATCTCAAAATGCGTGCTAGAGTGTGATGAACGGACCTGACCATGCCACGTGTCCACAAAATGACAAGATAGTGTTTTCTTGGAACTCGCGCCTCCCTTCTCGTGATCCGTGCCCTGATCATGATCCACCGTCCGGATCAGGCCACGTGGCCCCAGCCTCGAAACAGTTACACCTCTGCCGAGGCACCGAGCCGCACCAGTATGTACCGAGCAGGAGTCAGGACCACAGCTAAGGCATGAGTTTCGTGGCCAAGGTGCTCGACGAAGCAAACACTCGCTTCTCGCGGTTCATTTCAAGCCAACTCTAGCTAAAGCAATTATAGCACTACAACAAGCAAGCCAACTCCAATTTCATTAATATAACTTGGATAAATTTACAAAAAGGTTACAACAAAAGACAGTTCGGAGACCCAAAAACACAATACGACCCGTTTAGTGCCTCCGCGGAAGGGGGACGCTCCGGTTCAGGGATACCTTGGGTCGGCGCTTCTTGACCTCCGAGCTCGTCTCTAAGCCGACGAATCAAGACGCCCCCTCGCCACTGACCCTGACAGTCGCTCCAACCGAAGCACCACTTGAAGATACCGCTACTCCACTTTGGGCGTCGGCTGCTGTCCGACCTATGATGGGGGTTCGGCTCGCGAGTTGATAGAACGTAATCCCTCGGTCAATCTCTTCGCGAGTACACAAAGTGCTCCGAACATTAGCCCTCATCGGCTGAGGTTTAAGCTGAGCAACCTCTTCCTCCAGTTCAACGATCCTGTCCTTCAGTGTGTCGTCCCTCACAATTACCTTGAACCGAGGAAGCTTCGCCGAACCAGGATACTCGGCGCTATCAGATATGACACGGCGCAAGTGGGTCACCTCGATACTCTTGTCGACTGTTACCCTTTGTAGCTGTTCTACCCTCCTTGCGAAATCATCTCGCTCGGCCAAAGCCCGGGCCAACTCTTCCTCCTTCGCAGATAGTTCGGCATCGACTATCCGCAGATGGTGCAACTCGGCCAACAACTCGCTATTCCTCTTTTCTACGTTATACAGTATTCTCCTCGTCAGATGGACCTCGCCCTCGAGGCGATCCTCCAGGGACTGCTGAAACAACTCCGCACGGCGCCGAGCTGCCGCGGCGATACGAGTTTGCTCGGCAATCTGAAATGAAAAAGGACAGCATTGAAGAACTACGTGACCGAACCAAACACTTAGACAAGTCCAAAACCAAAACAATCTTTTTCATTCATCATCAGAGCGGTGGCCAGTCCGCAAAAGGCATCACACTGTTTGAAAAAAACAAAAAAACAAAAACTACAAAAATTACGAGGTGATCAGGGGTCCACCTGCGTCGCCGCTTCGACCACAGGCGCGTCGCCAGATGGCCCCTCGTTTCTCCCCTCGACCTGGGGGTCTGCCACCGAAGGGTCGGCCTCCACCTCTTCGTCGTCGTCACCTTCCCCCTCGTCACCTTCGCCTCCCTCGTCCTCGCCGCCTGAGGGTGACCCCGGCCACAGCCTGTAGCCGACCCGCTCGAAGCCGGGGACACGGTCCTGAACATGGTCGAGCGCCCTCTGATAGGACATCTCCATGTTCTTGGCCATGTGCTTCTTCGCCTCTGCCTCGACCTCGGCCCTAATCTGCGTGGCCAAGGCCTCTTTCTCCGCCTTCACATCGGCCAGAGACTTCGTCGACGCAGCCAACTCCTCGGCAGCCTTTGCGGCTTTGGCAGACTCCGCTTCAAGTCGCCCCTTGACTCTTTCCAGGTCGGCCACAAGATCGGCAACCCGGACTTCCAAGGCCTCGACTCGCCTCTGCTCGGCCTCGAGTTGCCGAACCGCCTTGACCTTCTCTGCCCTGTCTTTGTCGCTGGCGGCCTTCAGCTCTTTCTCCTGCTCAGCGAACGTCTCAAGGAGATGGCCGAAGTGACAGGTGGTCTGTGAAGACAACGATAAGCACAAGATACAGGCCGAGCAGTAGACTTGAAGAAATCCACAATGAAAAACTTACTGATACGAGTGACCGAGCCACTTCGTAGGTATCATCGCCGACCGTCCCCGCCTTCAGCGCGGCTCTATCCTTCGGGGTCGCCAGGTGCTTGACGACCTGCACCGACATCTGCGAGTTCCCGATGAATCCGTCGTGATTCTTCACTCGCCAGTTCGGCACGAACAGCTGTTTGTGCTGCTCGGTCAGGATCTCCTCGGCCGCGTCAGTCAACTGCAGAGCCTCGAGCGACAACGCTGCATTAACATCGAAGGCCCCACCAACCGAGGCCGAGGCCACAGGCGCCGAGGGCTCCTCGGCAACAACCACCGCCGAAGGTGCCTCGGTGGTCGGAGGAGGCGGAGTGGTAGTCGAAGCGACCTTGGGCTGCGGAGCTGACGAGGCAGCCACGGTCGGCCTCTTCCTCTTCCTACCACCGGCCAATTTGGACCTATCGGCCATCATGGCATTGAAATCTATCTTCATCGCTTCTGCATCAAACGAAACACAAACTGAATCAGTAAGACGAGCTAAAGACTTGAAAGAAAAACAAAAATAAACGAGATGTCAGGAGCATACTCGGGTCGATGGGGCTAAGGCCGGACCCGAACAGCACCTCCTCCGTCAACTCCCTCCAACTCAATAAGGGGAGGGCCATGATCTTCCTCGCCACCTTCTCCTCAGCCGCAGACAGTACGGGGTCGGCTCTCGCAAACTTGGGCACCTCCGGTTTCCACCGGGTCGGAATTTGCAATATTGGTTCCCCCCTTAATATAAAGAACTTCTCTTTCCAGCCTTTAATTGAGTCCGGGTTTTCTATGATCCTAACACCCTTCCTCGGCCCCAAGTAGTACCGATGCTCGGTCTTGTGCATCCGGTTTATTCGATACAAGCCTCGGAAGACCGTTAGGTCCGGCTCGACTTCAGCATTGCGGCACTGAAGCAGGAAAGCGTTCACATGACGCCATGTGTTCGGCATAAATTGGGTCGGCGCGAGGCATAACCACCCGAGGACCTGGAGAATGAAGGGATGCAACGGAAAATGCAGTCCGGCATTCAGGGAGTCGAAGTCGAACATGCACATATCCGACGACGATAGTTTGGAATTCGCCCGCATCCCAGCGCTGGGGACAATTAACTTATACTCCGGAGGGATGGCGAATCCCTTTCTTATCCGAAGGAGATCCCTCTCGGATAACACCGACCCGATCTCGTCTGCCTCGGTAGGAAGTGCCGGATTGGGCTCCTCGTATACTTCTGACTGGCCGAAGATGGCCTTCTTCAAAAGATCACCTTCGTACTGCCTAACCCCCGAATGCCCGGACAGTACAGAAGGGTATCGCCCCATCTCGGGGGCCTGCTTCGGGTTCTCCACGATCACCTCGACCACGGGAGATTGGGTGACCACCCTCCTCTTCTTCTTCTCCTTCCTCGCCTCGGCCGCAGACGGCTCGGCAACCTGTTTCCCCTTCCTTCGGATCTCCGCCTTCCTCCTCTCCTCGGCGCCATCATTGCCCGAAGACGAGGCCTCACTCCCCGAGTTCACTCTTGACATCTCTAAAAAAAAGTTAAGGCTAGTAGACTAACCTTTGAAGTGACGTTCACGGTCGGAATGAGCTCACCGGAAATTGCCTGGCCCACGCGATAGCTAGCGCAACCGCCTTGGAGCAAAGATCACCACTAGCAGAGAGCAAAGAGTAAAAGTGAAATCTTAAGAGTGAAAAGTGAAGAATGAGCTTGGGGGTGGGGGAATGATCTTTTATAACCCCAAAAGCGAGTTTGGGCCACCTTGGGAATCTAAAAAGCCCATTAAGAAGCCAAAACGCCAAAGCGGAGCGTTACGACGTTTCAGTTTCAACAACAGATAATCCTCAAATCACCAAGTCCATGACTCGGCCACCGGTGTGCCTAACTGAGCTACCGAACAGCTTGACTGGGCAACCGAGCCACTGAGTCTCTTCAAAACAGCTCCAAGCTACTAAGTCTCCACACCTCGGCCAACGGCACCGAGCTTTCGAGCCGAGAGGACGAGGAACCGACCCTCGTATATGGAGAAAAATCCTCCCGAGGCAAAATTACCGTCGGATCTCTCCAAAATTCGTGTCAGAATTCGATGGACGGTTCAGATTGCGCCACGCCCACAAAACGACAAGATAACATTTTCTCGTGATCTGAACCCCATCCTCGTGATTCGCACCATGATGGATGCACCAGATCCGACCACGTGCACCTTCCGAACTGCCTGCCACCGGCTTGCTTAACCGAGCTACCGAACAGCTTGGCTGAGCAGCCGAGCTACTGGGCTCGGAAGATAGCGACCCATTAAAGACATCCTTCAAAATCTCCAACTCAGTGCTTCGGCCAACGGCACTGAGCTTCCGAGCCGAGAGGACGAGGAACCGACCCTCGTATATGGCGAAAAACTCGCCGACCTACCTCAACCGTTGGATCTTGTCAAAAAGCGCGCTCGTCATGATAGACAGTCAAGATCTCGCCACGTCCACTAAACGACAAGATAGTGTTTTTTGGGGATCCGCACTGAGATGGATGCTCAGGATCATGCCACGTACTTCGGCTGATTCCGAGCTACATGTGCCGAGCCGAGGGGACGAGTAACTGACTCTCGTATATGGCGAAAAAACCCACCAACCATCCTCAGCCGTTGGATCTTGTCAAAAAGAATGCTCGTCGTGATGGACGGCCCAGATTTCGCCACGTACCTCGGTAAATTCCGAACCGAGGTGACGAGGAACCGACCCTCGTATATGGTGAAACATCCTGCCGAACCGAGGGGACGAGGAACCGACCCTCGTATCTGACAAGATACCCGGCCGAGCCGAGGGGACGAGGTACCGACCCTCGTATATGGCAAAAAAACACGCCGACCCATATCAGCCGTTGGATCTTGTCAAAAAGCGCGCTCGTCGTGATGGACGGCTCAGATCTTGCCACGTCCACTAAACGACAAGATAGCATTTTTTGGAGATCCGCGCTGAGATGAACGGCCCAGATGACGCCACGTACCTCGGTTGATTCCGAGCCGAGGAGCCGACCTGCCGAGCCGAGGTACCGAGGAACCGACCCTCGTTAACGAAGAAACTACCTGCCGAGGAATAGGGATCGTCTGATCACTCAGAAATTCGCGCTCGGCACTGATCAAGGGTCCAGATTGCGCCACGTCATTAATCGGTATTTAAAAACCAATTTTTATTTATTTAAATCGTTTTATTTATTTAAAAATTGCAAAAAATTGCTAAAAATTCAGGAAAATTGACTAAAAATTTTAGAAAATAATTAAAAATTCGGGGGGATATTTTTGAGCCCCTGAACGAACAATTATTGCCTAGAGTGTACTGTTAAGGCCCCCGAACGATTAGTTAACACATCGCAAAATTAAATAAATAGTCCGAAAAAATAGATAAAGGCCGTCAAATACTCGATACGGCTACAGAACAGCATATGGCTTCAAAAAATTACCTCACTACCCACTTCGAGATTCAAAATCCTCCGTCCAAGACTCCGATACAACTCCACTAGCCACTGAAACAGTTAAACTACTCCTCAAAGGCTGATCACACTCAGTCTTTAGGAGTGGGGGGCTCGTGATGTGGCTAAAAATGGGGTTAAATCGGAACCGCCCAGATTGGGCACGAATCTTGAAGCTCAGGGGTAAAACGGTAATTTCACATGCAAATGGGGTCCGAAACGGGTACTGGGTCTCCTTCTCACAGATCCAACACCCCACAAACGGATCCACTCCAACTGGGTACGGGTCCCGACCCAAGACAAACCCAGATCAGCAAGAGGAAAATCAGGGTCACTGATTTGACCGAATCAACGGGCCTGATTTGCTCTCACCGGGAATCAGGGGTCAGTTTCCTAAACAGATTGGGAGGATTTTTCTCCTGACAGTTACACAGGAAATCAGGTCCCTAATCACTCCCCTAGCGACTATAAATACCTCCCCCCTACCACTGTGACCAGGTAATCACTCTTTTTCCACCTTAAGCTCTTTCTTAATCACCACTGGTTACTGACAAGAGCGTCGGAGGGTGCGTCGCCGGAATCAACCCTGGTGTATCGCACTTCCTTGCAGGTAGCGGCAGGAATCAGAAGGCTTGGATCCACTATTCAGGTTTTTTCCGCGAACTCACAAATCTCATCTGTTTACCCCCACACCAGAATCAGCGGTAACAACAACCATATCTGATAATAGCCAACGAACATGAACAATCTCTCCAGTAGTAGCTGCCATTGCTCTGTACTCAGCTTCAGTCGAAGAACATGCAACAACTGTCTATTTCTTACTTTGCCATGAGATCAGCGAATCACCAAGAAATAGACAGAAACCGGTGGTAGACCGTTTGGTAGTAGGATCACTTGCCAATTCTGAATCAGAATATGCACTCAGCTCTAGTTTGGATGTAGCAGGTGATATGGCTAAAAATAGGATTAAATCGGGACCGTTCACATCGGACACAAATCTTAAAGCTCAGGGGTAAAACGGTAATTTCACATACAAATGGGTCCGAAATGGGTACTGGGTCTCCGTCTCACAGATCCAATAACCTACGAACGGATCCACCTCAACTGGGTACGGGTCCCGTTCCGATACAAACCGAGTCCGACAGGATAGAATTAGGGTCTCTGATTGAACCAAATCAACGGGCCTGATTCGCGACTATCCTCTCACCGGGAATTAAGGGATTACATTCCTAATCTGATTACGAGGATTTTATTCCTTATCCTATCACAGGGATTACATTCCTAATCTGATCCCAACGGCGACTATAAATGCCCCCCATCCACCACTATTAAGAGGTAATCAATACTTTTCCAATAAAAAGCTCTTTCTTAATCATTCAGATTACTGACAAGAGCGTCGGAGGGTGTGTCGCCGGGATCCATCCCGGTGTCTCACACTTTTTGCAGGTGAACGGCGGGAGTCAACGGTCAAACTCCGGCGGAACAGGTTCAGGTTTGCTATTCAAAGTTTTCCAAGAATCCACAAATACTTTATGTTTACCCCCACACTAGATTTAGCGGTAACAGATTGGCACCGTCTGTGGGAAACCACACGAATAGCAGCCCCTCCTCTTCCCCGTCGATCAGATCTCCTCCAGCCATGCCTCCCAGAAAGGTAAGATCCAGGGGGTCCAACCGTGGACCCAACCCTGTTGATCAGCAGCAGGAAGTCCCCGTCCATCCTGCTCCGCAGTAGGGGCAACTTCCTCCCCCGGCCGAGGACCATTTCCAACAGGGCCAGCCTCCTCTTCTGAATCAGCAACCCCCTAATGGTCCTGCTGGTCCTAACCCGCAGAAACAGAAGCAACCTCTCCACCCGGACCATGTTTCAATGCACAATGCCTCTATGGACTCTATGGCCTCCATCAACCCTCGAGTTTCCGACCTCCGCAATATCGTTCTCAATCGGCAGAAGGATGAGGATCTTCGCCGCCGTCTGGATGAGAAGAGGGCCCGAGAGGGAACCTCCCGTCCGGATGAGCGATCTCCTCACCGCCGAGACAACAGAAGGTCCCCTACCAGAAGAGGGCGGAGAGAGTCACCCGAGCAGCATAGGAGAAGACCCCATTCCCCTGCCGCTCGGCATCATCCGAGGAATGAGGAGGCACCCATCACTCGTGCCGAGTTCCAGCAGTTTCAAGCAACGGTGTTGCAAGCTCTCAACCTCCGACCCAACAACAACAATGCCCAAAGGGTTCCTACACCCCCACGGGTCCCGAGCCCTCGCCATCGGTCCATAACTCCTCCTCTGTCTCCTAGCCACCAGCAACATAATCCTAGTCCTCGCCGCTCCCAGGGCTACCGTCGCCGTAGTCCCCGCTCCCCTTCCTATGAAGTCGAGTCCAGAGGCTCGTTTGACTATCACAGGAGGGACGATGCTCTCTACCGCCGCCTCCATGAGATGGAGAGGTGCATCAGACGGATAGACAAGGCAGAAGAGTCGAGAGGAAGGACCGTCCGCCCCAGCAGACCTCCCTTCTCCCGGACCATCATGGAGGCTCCAATCCCAAGGGGTTTCAAGCCTCCGCAGTTTGAAACTTACTCGGGGGAGTTGGACCCCGTGGACCACATCGAAAGCTTTAAGACCCTCATGCTAATCCACCAAGCTTCTGATGCTTTGCTGTGCAAAACCTTCCCCGCCACTCTTAAGGGTTCAGCTCGGGAATGGTACTCCCGCCTCGCCCCGTCTTCCATATTCTCCTTCGAACAGTTTGAAACCCTTTTCATCACCCATTTTGTGAGTAGCAGACGCACGGAGAAGACCAACATCTCGTTACTCTAGCTCCGCCAGGAGAAGGGAGAGAAGTTGAGAGACTATGTGAGGTGGTTCACTGCAGAAGTGAGATCCATCGCTTCCCTTGACCAACCTATTGCAGCGGCCGCCTTCCAATCGAATGTCCTCAACCCTAGCCTTCGCTCCTCCCTTGCCAAGAAGCCCCCACATAATTTCGCCGACCTCCTTCTTAGGAGCGAGAAGTACATTCGAGCCGAAGAAGCCGAGAATCTCCCGGGCTTTGAGGAGGCATCTTCCAGGAATAAACGGAAGAGCACAAGCGAAGAGGGGTCCCAAAAATCCCAGAATGACAGCAATGGACAGCGTCGCCCGACTCCTCGGTTTGAGAAGTTCACCCCCCTCATTGCCAATATATCAGAAGTTCTTATGGAGGTGGACAAGGAAGGGCTACTCCGTGCTCCCTCGAGAATGAATACACCTGGCAAGAAGAGGAACAAGGATAAGTGGTGCCGCTTTCACAGGGACCACGGCCGCGACACGGATGATTGTCGGGCTCTCAAGGAGGAGATCGAAGAACTCATACAGCGGGGGCACCTGATCAAGTTCGTCCAAAAAGAGGGGGCCGAGCTTCCCCCCTGAGGAGCCTACAAACGAACAGAAGGGCCCGCCGAGCTTCAAGACTCAGAATCTCCCAGCTCCTCCCAAGAGGTCTTCACCTTATTGTAGAAGTAGGATCCTGATTTTCAATAAGGCCGATGCTTGTAACCCGGCCAATAGCATGTAATAATGGCTCGCCCTATTGAAGCGGCACCTTAGTTTATTTCAAACTTTACATCTTTTCATTGAAAATTATTGCTCTTGCTTCTCTATCTCTCCGAGTCACGGTGAGTTCAGAGTCCAGCTTCTTCTACATGGCTGCTCCCGCAACTTACTAACCTTTAACAACAAATTCGGAGTCCAACACTTGGCTCGATTCTGCTTCGGATAACTTGCTCTTAAGCGAGTTAGAAGTGGTTCGCTATTCGGAATTGTTCCCACAACCGTTGAATCCCTCTAACGACGAGTTCGGAGTCCAACACTTGGCTCGATTCCTCTTCAAATAACTTGCTCTTCAGCGGGTTAGAAGTGGTTCGCCATTCGGAATTGCTCCCACAACCGTTGAATCTCTCTAACGACGAGTTCGGAGTCCAACACTTGGCTCGATTCTGCTTCGGATAACTTGCTCTTAAGCGAGTTAGAAGTGGTTCGCCATTCGGAATTGCTCCCACAACCGTTGAATCCCTCTAACGACGAGTTCGGAGTCCAACACTTGGCTCGATTCTGCTTCGGATAACTTGCTCTTAAGCGAGTTAGAAGTGGTTCGCCATTCGGAACTGCTCCCACAACCGTTGATTCTGTCACTTAAATAGCGAGTTCGGAGCACAACTCTCTCCTAGAGTTACTCCTCAAACTCGTCTCCCAAATGGCTCTTCTAATGCCGAGTCCTTCACTCCGCTCGCCTCCAAAGCGGAGCTCTTCTCGACAAGTTTGGAGCACAACTCTCTCCTAGAGTTCCTCCTCAAACTTGTCTCTCAAATGGCTCTTCTAATGCCGAGCTCTTCACTCCGCTCACCTCCAAAGCGGAGCTCTTCTCGACGAGTCCGGAGCACAACTCTCTCCTAGAGTTCCTCCTCAAACTTGTCTCCCAAGTGGCTCTCTCCCAGAGCCGAGCTCTTCACTCCACTCGCCTCCAAAGCGGAGCTCTTCTCGACAAGTTCGGAGCACAACTCTCTCCTAGAGTTCCTCCTCAAACTTGTCTCTCAAATGGCTCTTCTAATGCCGAGATCTTCACTCCGCTTGCCTCCAAAGCGGAGATCTTCTCAAACAAGATCGGAGCACAACTCTCTCCTAGAGTTCCTCCTCAAACTTGTCTCCCAAGTGGCTCTCTCCCAGAGCCGAGCTCTTCACTCCGCTCGCCTCCAAAGCGGAGCTCTTCTCGACGAGTTCGGAGCACAACTCTCTCCTAAAGTTCATCCTCAAACTTGTCTCTCAAATGGCTCTTCTAATGCCGAGCTCTTCACTCCGCTTGCCTCCAAAGCGGAGCTCTTCTCGACAAGTCCGGAGCACAACTCTCTCCCAGAGTTCCTCCTCAAACTTTTCTCCCGAGTGGCTCTCTCCCAGAGCCGAGCTCTTCACTCCGCTCGCCTCCAAAGCGGAGCTCTTCTCGACGAGTTCGGAGCACAACTCTCTCCTAGAGTTCCTCCTCAAACTTGTCTCTCAAATGACTCTTCTAATGCCGAGCTCTTCACTCCGCTCGCCTCCAAAGCGGAGCTCTTCTCGACGAGTCCGGAGCACAACTCTCTCCTAGAGTTCCTCCTCAAACTTGTGGCTCTCTCCCAGAGCCGAGCTCTTCACTCCGCTCGCCTCCAAAGCGGAGCTCTTCTCGATGAGTTCGGAGCACAACTCTCTCCTAGAGTTCCTTCTCAAACTTGTCTCTCAAATGGCTCTCCTAAAGCCAAGCTCTTCACTCCGCTCGCCTCCAAAGCGGAGATCTTCTCAAACAAGATCAGAGCACGACTCTCTCCTAGAGTTCCTCCTCAAACTTGTCTCTCAAATGGCTCTCCTAAAGCCGAGCTCTTCACTCCGCTCGCCTCCAAAGCGGAGATCTTCTCAAACGAGTTCAGAGCACAACTCTCTCCTAGAGTTGCTCCTCAAACTCATCTGCAAGATGGCTCTCCTAGAGCCGAGCTCTTCACTCCGCTCACCTCCGAAGCGGACCTCTTCTCAACGAGTTCGGAGCTCACAACTCTCCCCTAGAGTTGCTCCTTGCACTCACTTCAAAGAATGGGTCTTCCCATGGCTCTTACGAGGATCTTCCTAGCACCTCTTCTCCACCCCTAGGAGTAGAGCTCCTCTTCAAAAATCTCCAAAACCAAACAGAGCATCACCTCTTCCATATGCCGACCATCCCCTTCATCAACTCACCGAGCTTCTCCTCACGCTCGAGCCGTCCGAACTCCGAGCTCCACTACATCGAGCTACTATGGGCAGAGGGTGCACTACTGAGTCACCGAGCCGAGTAGACGAGGTACCGACCTCCACATATGGAGAAAAATTCTGCCGATCCCATCTCACCGTCGGATCGTCTCAAAATTCGTGCTAGAACATGATGAACGGCCCAAATCTCGCCACGTCTCCACGAAACAACAAGATAACGTTTTCTCGAAATTCGAGCCTCTTGTCTCGTGATTCGCGCCACGATCGTGATCGACCGCCCAGATGGAGCCACGTAGCTCGGATCTGAAATCCGAGCTATCGATCTACCGAGCAGCAAAGTGGTGAAAAATGCCCTTCAAAATCCGTGCTCAGATTTGCCGAAAAAGAAGCAGAGGAGAGAAGAAGGAAAAAAAATTTGAGAGAAGGGTCGGGTTCGGACCCGTTAGGGTCCCAAACCCGAACCCCTTCCCTTCTTCTTCTCCATGCTCGCGCCAACAACCCAAACCAAAAAAAGAAAAGTGAGAACCCAAACTCTTTGCCCACTCGTCGAAGCCGAGCGATGATCTCCGACCATCTCCTCGCCAAAACTCCACCACCGGCGAGCTCCATCCTCTCCAACCTCGCCGAGCGTCACCATGGCGCCGAGCTCCACGACAGCGAGCTTCCATCGACGAGCGCAGACCACCTCAAATCGCCACAGCTCTCCACTACGTTCAAGCTTCGTCGACCATGTCCGAAGCTCGAACCCCACACAGTCGTCGCCGAGCCCTCCACTTCGCGAGCACCAACTGCCGAGCTCCACCACCTACCGATGTCGAGCTCGCCATCTAACCGCCTCGCCATTACTGCCGAGCCTCAACCTCCACCTCTGGTTGTAGAGCTCCAAAACCACCTCTCCTCCTCTCCTCCATCACCGACCTTGACTCACCACTGTCGAGCTCCTAGCGCGAAGCTCCAACTCCTCGCCGCGTCCTCCTCGTCGCTCAACTCCTCCATTGGCGAATGAGCTCCTCTTCTTCATCGAGCGTCGCCGAGCCCATCGCCGAACGACCCTTGCCTTTCGTTCGACGAGCTCCTCTCCTCCATCGCCGACCTTGACTCACCACTGTCGAGCTCCTAGCCCGAAGCTCCAACTCCTCGCCGCGTCCTCGTCGCTCAACTCCTTGGCGAACGAGCTCCTCTTCTTCATCGAGCATCGCCGAGCACATCGCCGAACGACCCTCGCCTTTCGTTCGCCGAGCTCCTCTCCAAGTGTCGACCACAGTACCAAGCTTCGCTGCCGAAGCCCCAAACTCCGACTCCACGCCCAACGTCTCCACCGTCACGAGCTCCGAACCCATTCCCGAGCTCACACCGTCGACGAAGCTTCGCCAAAGTGTCGAGCTCCCCTTGCCATCTCGCCTCCTCTCCTCTGAGTTCCTCCCCGCCACCGACGTTGAGCTCCCATCGTCGTTGAGGTGGCGCCGAAAGGAGGAGACGAAGGAGAGGGAAGGCGGGACGAAGAAGGCGAAGAACAGAGGAGAGTCGAAGTTGGGCGAGAAGAAAGAAAGGACAAAGTGAAAGAGAAAAGGAAAAAAAAAGCGCCACGTGGCACTGCCACGTGGCATCGTCTCAAAAGTTGGCAGATCCAAGTCGCCGAGCCGAAGTGCCGAAGCACCGACCCCGTAATTGGAGAAAAAACCCGCCGACCCACACGATCTGTCCGATCGTCTCAAAATTCGCATCGCGACACGATCGACGCTCAGAAATGCGCCACGTGTCTAGAACGTGATCTACCTTGCGATGCGTGCACATCTGATCATGATCGACGCTCAGGAACGCGCCACGTGTCCAGGTAATATTTAAATTATTAATTTATTTATTTAATTGTTTTAATTATTTAAAAAATCCGAAAAAATATTTAAAAATTGAAAAAATTCTAAAAATAATTATAAATTCAGAAAAAATATTTTAAAATTCTGAAAAATATAATTATTTGATTAGAATATTTAATTAATATTTTTGATAATTAACTATTTAATTCGGAAAATGAATAAAAAATTCAGAAAAAAATCTGGAAAAATCACCAAAAATCCAGAAAATTCTGAGAATATTTTTGGGCATTTTACAAGCCCAAAATAACACCGTTACACCCCGAGCAAGATCCAAACTCCATTAAGAACACTGATAAAATTCTGTACGCCATTAAAACAGTAAAACTACTCCTCAAAGGCTGATCAAACTCAGTCTTCAGGAGTGGGGGGCTCGTGATATGGCTAAAAATAGGATTAAATCGGGACCGTTCACATCGGACACGAATCTTAAAGCTCAGGGGTAAAACAGTAATTTCACATACAAATGGGTCCGAAACGGGTACTGGGTCTCCGTCTCACAGATCCAATAACCCGCGAACGGATCCACCTCAACTGGGTACGGGTCCCGTTCCAATACAAACCCAGTCCGACAGGATAGAATTAGGGTCTCTGATTGAACCAAATCAACGGGCCTGATTCGCGACTATCCTCTCACCGGGAATTAAGGGATTACATTCCTAATTTGATTATGAAGATTTTATTCCTTATCCTATCACAGGGATTACATTCCTAATCTGATCCCAACGGCGACTATAAATACCCCTCATCCACCACTATTAAGAGGTAATCAATACTTTTCCAATAAAAAGCTCTTTCTTAATCATTCAGATTACTGACAAGAGCGTCGGAGGGTGTGTCGCCAGGATCCATTCCGGTGTCTCGCACTTTTTGCAGGTGAACGGCGGGAGTCAACGGTCAAACTCCGGCGGAACAGGTTCAGGTTTGCTATTCAAAGTTTTCCAAGAATCCACAAATATTATCTGTTTACCCCCACACCAGATTTAGCGGTAACAGCAGGTATGAATAATGAGCAAGTAATAGTGCCCCGAAGATATCTGAGAATCCGAAGAAGAGCACCGTAGTGAACTGATGTAGGAGCATAAACAAACTGACTGACAACACTGACTGCATGAGCAATATCGGGTCTGATCATGCATAAGTAGACAAGCTGTCCAACAATCTGTCTGTATCTAGTGGGATCAGGAAGGAGCTCACCATCAGTGGGATGAAGCTTCACATGAAGCTCTAAGGGTGTATCGGTTGATCTACTGTCAGAAAGGCATGCGGCGGAGATAATATCTGATGTGTATTTCTATTGAGAAATGAGTATCCCCGAGATCCATGAGCAATCATTGATAGACTGACCCATGAGCTGTAGTTCCAGCTGAGTGAGGCATTGCTGAAGATTAACCCAATCAGCAGGAGACGGCAAGGCTGGAGTGATGGGCATGGCCGAGGATGTGAGGGATGATGCACTACAAGGGCTGCTGTGACTGAGAGCACAATGTGGAGGGAGATGCTGCTGGTGTCTGAATCGGGGTAGGGAGCAGGACGGTGCTACCGGTATCGGAAGTAGAGTTGAGGTAGGGTGAGCAATAACATTAGGAGAATGTAGGAGGCCAGAGGCAGATTGAAAGTGGCTCTGCTGCTGTTTGAATCTGGAGGAGGAACGAGAGGTGGTTGCATCGGAAAAATCAGTGGAGGCAGAAATATGTGGGAGAGGCTGAGATTCCATCAAGTAGTACAACCTGTATATATAATAATAATAATAATAATAATAATAATAATAATAATAATAATAATAATAATAATAATAATAATAATAATAATAATAATAATTTTATTTTTTTCGGAATTTTCTTTTCGGGTTTTTTTATTTTATTTTTATTTTTTATTTTGTTTTTTTCAAAACAAAAATAGATAAAAATAAAATAAAAAGAAAGAAAGAGAAATAAAAGAAAAATTAAATAAATAGAGAGTGACGAACGGGGCCGGGGGGGGGGGGGGGGGGGGGGGGGGGGGGGAGGGGACTACTGTGGAAGCGGTGACCGGAGGTTGGGTCGTCGGGGTGGATGGCAACGATGGTAGGGTTTTACTGATGTAGAGGGAAAGACGGCTAGCAGTGGCAGGAGTTCGACGAGTGTGGATCTTGACGACGAGAGCGGTGGTGGATCTCGACGGGAGTGCGGGAGCGGTTGCGGGAGGCGGCGACTGCGGACGCCTCGACTACTGTGGAGACGACGACGACTGTGGATGCCTCGATGATTATGGAGACGACGATAGTGGACACCTTCGACGACTGTGGAGCGATTGCAACAGCGATTGTGGGGGCGGCGATTTGATTCGACTATGGAGACGCCTTGGTGACGGTGGTTGTATGGTGATAAAATTTTGGGAGGTGACAGTGTATGGGTATAGGGTTTCGGAGGTTGAGATGATTGAATTTATTTATTTATTTATTTATTTTGTTTTGGAGATCTAGGGTTTTGGGAAGAAATTTGTATAACTTGGCTTATGGGATTTGAGAATTTTTGTAGAGGGAATTTAAGAAGGGAAAATTTGGATAATTGGCTTTGATACCATGTTAAGATAAATCAGAGTGATGAAAACAATACTGAATATTGAATTGAGTTCAACCAAGTACAATACCACCTATATATAGGAGGAGAACAAATATCAAAACAATTCTACAACCAATATGGGACTATAATAATATCTAACAAACCCCATCTTTTTGTATAATCGAGCCTAAATATCGGAAACGGTCTCTCTTAGGTATCTCTTGGTCATCAAGCTTCACTACTTTCTCAGTTGTGTTCCGAATATCACTAAAATTACACTTCACATACTCTGTTTTAGTTCTGCTTATCCTAAAGTCTCTAGCTTCCAAAGTTTCTCTCCAGAATTCTAATTTAGCATTGACTCATGCTATATTCTCGTCCACTAAAACGATGTCATCGGCAAAAAGCATACACCAAGGCACCTCATCTTGTATTCCTCGCGTCAATTCATCCATAACCAAACTAAAGAGGTAGGGGCTTAAAACCGAATCTTGGTGTAAACCTACTGTGAGCTGCTGAACATTAGAAGTAATTAATGTGAGCTGTTGAACTTTTTTTATTTTTTCAATATGTGCGGCTATGAACGAATATCAAAATAAAATAAAATAAGATAAAATCAAATAGGTAACTAGGAAGACCTTTTTTGCATTTTCTTTGTGAATGCAAAGAGGTTGAAATATTCAATTTTCCTTTCTATCATATTTAATTAATTTACAAAAGAAATCTACTATTATATGTTAGCAAAATTGAGGATCATGTTGAGTTATTCGATGCAATTAATATAAACTACCAAGCACATACTAGATCATACCAAATACACCAAAGCACACACAACTTTGTCCAGTTGGGGCTTTCGCCTTAATACGGAGGAGAAAAACTGGAGATGTTATTCAACTAAAAAAGATACAAGAATATTACAATTCTCACCATGACCTTCTCTCAAGCCTCACCCGCAAGTACTATTTATTTACAATTGGAAAACTATCAAACTTTGCCTTTAATGAAGTACTCTTTCTCTTGGCTTTCAATTGAGGCCAATAACAACAATATATAGAGATCTAGAGAAACCCTAGTTTGTTATCTTGTTACAATAGTCATTGGATGTTACTGAAGAGATAACCCTACGATAGGAACCACACGATCTAACTTGGAGAACAAGTTTGGGTCTTAGTGAAGTCACCCAGATCCACACCTAGAAAATGCTTCAGCCGCCTTGGTCGACTGCACCCACAAGGCGGTCAACCATCCCCCTCTCGGGAACTCCTGCACAGTTGAGCGATCGACCGCACCCCAAAGTCAGTCGACCGCAACTCCTGCTGCTGTTGCTATTCCTATTTCCACTTGCTTCCACTCCTTCTCCGATCGTCTCACTTTCTCTGTCGTCTTATCGTCTTCGTATCCAACATAGTATGCAAGATATAAACCCAACATTGTATACGCTACATTTATAGTCTAATTACGTTAGTAATGACAAGATGTGAAGTGCTTTTATTTTACAAGTTCATATTATGTGATGAAATATCCAAATTTTTAGAACACATGTACTAATTTTTGGTCTAATATGTGTAAGTTTAGTGTGCATATTGAGTTGCAATGCAGAAGATGAGGGGTAGTTTTGGAATGTAAAAGAGCACTATATCTTTACCTATTTCTTATATAGGTAAAGATAGATGAATTAAATTGTAATGGAGCTTAAAAAACTTCAGTTTATCTCAACTTTTGGTCTAAGATTACACCAGTAATTTACACGTGCGATGCACGTCTTGATAAATATATTCGTTTTAATGTAAAAAAAAATGACGTAGTCTGGCCTCGAACCTGAAACCTCTTTTTACCTATTACATACTCTTTACAAATTACCCCTAGTGGCACCAACTTTTATTTTATATGAGTGACACTTTTGTAAATAATTATGTTGTAAATAAATTTAAATTTTTAGAGTATTATGGTAACTAACAACATTTGGTTAAATGAATGGTTAATATAATTCTAACTTAAAAATGAATGGTTGAAATTAGATGGTTGGTTGAATGGTTGTTTACAAATTATATGTTGTCTACAAATGATAACCCCAACTCTACATTATAATAAAAAATAGTATGAAAGGAGGACGAGCTCATCCACACCAAAGCATCTACCACCAAAGCAGCCTACCCCACCAAAGCAGCCACCACCACTCAAGCCACGACAAGCATCTAGGGGAGGACAAAGAGCTGTAGGATCCTGTAGGCTAAGCAACAAACACTAGAGGGGGGGTGAATAGTGTTTATCAAAATTAAATTGCGGAATAAATAATTTCTCTCGGCACAGTCGACTTAGTGGTGAACCAGTCGACTGATATAGCCAAAATAACGGAAATTTTAAACTCTCGATGCAGTCGACTTATAGATAAGGCAGGCGACTGATGAGACAAAGAGAATAACTAATACGAGACTGATCAGTCGACTGATACGAAGCTGAGTCGACTGGCCAGACAAGTTTTGCAGAACTTAAGTTAACAAAAGTAAATGCAATCACAAGATAATCAATCACAGAGTACACAAGATATAGCCTGGTTCGGTCCTCCCGACCTACATCCAGTCCCCAAGCAACCCACTTGAGATTTCCACTATTCTTGAAAAATTACAAGAATACCCTACGGCGTTACGACAACAACCTTGTCTAACCCGTAGTCCTTTCTCTCAACCAGAGAAAGCAGACCCACTCTACAACCAAGAGTGAAAAGACACCGACTCTACAACCAAGAGTCAAACACACTCTCCAACCGAGAGCAAGAGTACAAGAGAAAATTTTACAATCAACCTATAGCCTTGTTGTTGTATGTGTTGATGCACGTGGCTAAAAGAATAGGTTGACTTCTATACTCAGTCCAAAGCAAATTCAATGCTATACTGGACTGAATGTAGAGAACCAAAGTGTGTGAACTTGAAAGCTTTGTTCTTCACAGAAAATCACTTAAATTGTTTTTCTCAAGAGTGCTCGGGTGTATGTAAGAAATCAAGTGTGTTTTTCTGTGAGATAAGAAACTCTATATAAAGAGTTTTGATCTTCTGAACGTTGGAAAGCAGTTACATAACTGTCAACCAACGGATCAGACCGTTTGAGTTTGAAAAAATTCATTTTTGAAAATCAGAAAACGGTCAAAAACTCTCGAACAGTCGACTGGGTTGCCATATGAGTCGACTGATCAGAGTTTGAATAATTTTAAGCAGTTTTGTACTTATCAGTCGACTGGCAGAAGCTTAAGTCGACTGGTACTTAAAAGTTAAAATTCTTCAAACTGTTTTGACTTATTTTTGGGGGTTTTTAAGAGACACACATTATGAAAATTTTGAGTATGTGTGTGTGTGTGTGTTGACAAGGCTTTACATCATACTAAGACTCAACAAGAAATAAAATACAATATTTATAAAACATTTGAGCTTGAAGTCTTGAGTCTTGAGTCTTGAGTCTTGAGTTGAAACTTGATCCTTGTCTTCTTCATCTGTATCTGTTTGAGCTTGTTTGTTTGTTCAGCTAGAATTGTCTTTAGTCTCTGCACTGCAATGTCAGCTGTATAATATAGACACATGATACACTGTGTTGTGATCATCAAAATCAAGAACCAACATTCTCCCCCTTTTTGATGATGACAACACAATAGCTGATAACAGTTTATAAACAGACATACAAGCATAGATTTTAAAAACTCCCCCTGTTAAAAACACAATATGCATACATAAAGAAAAATTCTGATATACAGACTGTATCAGTCGACTGGAAAATAGACCAGGCGACTGAACAGAACATGAAAGCAGTTTAATGAATATTACAGATGCAGCAAGTATCATAGCTGCAGCAGCAGTCGACTGTATCCTTGGGGAAGTCGACTGACCAGAGAGATATTTTGAATACTCAAAATATTATACTGAACAGTTGTTTCACAGAGAAAACATAGATCACAGAACTCACAGATAATAAAACAACAGATAATAAAACATTACACAGAAACTATCTCTCCCCCTTTGGAATCATCAAAAAGCATAAAGTTTCAATTGCTTGGCATTAAAAGAGAGAAGATCTAATACATAGAACCAAAATGCATTAAAAGGAAAATTACATAAATAATAATAAAAAAGAAGTAATCTTCAATCATCTTCTTCGGAGTCTTCGTCATCATCTTGAGAAGGAGGATGAAACTGAGAAGTGAAGAGATGAGTTAGGTTGTCTAGTTTGGAGTTGAGGGTATGGAGTTGGGTATCTACAGAGACTGAGTGGTTCATTAGGTAGGACACACAGTTGTACATGGTTCTTGGATCATCATAATTGGCTTGAGGGAGAGGTGGATCATTAGAAGTAGAGGGTTGAGGGGCTCTAGGTCTAGAAGTTGAACCTAAAGGAGCTTGGGACATTGGAGGAGATCTAGGGGGTGAGCGAGTAGGTGCATCAAGAAGTTTCATGCGTGCCAAACTAGCACGATCGAAACATTCATATCGAGAGACTACATTTGTCTCAGAATCTAGATCAATTCCAAAAGAAAGAAAGACTCTAGTAAGGAAACCTCCAAAGGGTAGAAAATGAGTGTGGTCTTGAGAAAGTTTGGAAAATATAACTTGACCCCAATCAATAGCTATTCTACCAAAAATTGCATAAATAGCTTTTTGTAATTCAATAGAATATTGATCATAACTTCCCTTTTTAGGAAGGATGTTATAAGCTAATATTCTACCGACAAGCTTTGCAATTGGTTTTAGATTTCTACTAGTCATAGGAAGTTGAGAATTCGGTATGAGAATTCTAGATAATATTGAGGCATCATCTAGAATTACATCATCAAGATGCAGTCCACCATCATCTATACCCAACATTGCATTAATCCTAGTCGGTGTTAAAGTCATTTTCTGATTTTTCACAGACGATCGGATTAAAACTTCCCCATTAGGTTTTTGAACAACTTTCATATTTGTATAAAACAAATATATGAGTTGTGGGTAGTAATTGGGTTGGTTGGATAGAGATAGGAATTCATAAAGGCTACAGTTTTGAAAGAGAGGAGTAAGATTAAAACGATCTAAGTCATTAAAATTGACAAATCTTCCAGGGAAGATTTGAATGGTGCAAAATAGATACCATCGATCAAGAAGATCGGAACTTAAGAGGTATTGGGTATACTCTTGGGAAGAGGATGTACCCTCATGAGTTCTTTTTGATCTCTTGGGTGCCATTAGGGTTTTGAAGGGAAACAAGAAGAGGATATGTTACCAAGATGGAAGAGAGACAAATGCAAACAGCAGTCGACTTGAAATCAGTCGGATTGGAGCTGCTTCTGCTTCTTCTTTTGCCTTAGGGTTGGCAAATTGGGGGTAAATTGGAATCGGTAGAAGTGAAAGAGAGTGGCTGGTAAGAGGTGGTTTTAACTGAGAATAGACGGCTCAGATTCAATGTAAAGATATCAACGGCTGAGATCCGAAGTCACGGGTGAGGAATCGAAGGGTTTTATCTCAGAAATTGTGATGAAGACTCGCTGAAGACAGTTTATCTCGCGACAGTCGACTGGTAGGGGTTATAGGTCGACTGAGTCGAGAAGAGCATAAAACAGATATATCTATTAATCAGTCGACTGGTATATGAACCAGGCGACTGGTTAGATAATAAAAGATGTACATGTTTTAAAAAAAATTTAGTTCAGTCGACTTAACCGAAACCATGTTCAACAAATATCAATAAAATCACAAATTCCAAGGTCTCTTCTTAACTTAATGAAAGTATCTTCTTTAAGGGGTTTGGTAAATATATCTGCTACTTGTTTATCAGTAGAGATAAAATCTAAAGAAATATCTCCTTTTAAAACATGATCACGTAGAAAATGATGTCGAATATCAATATGTTTCGTACGTGAATGTTGAATCGGATTTTTAGATAGATTAATTGCACTGGTATTATCACACATAATTGAGGGTTTCTCAAATGAAATACCATAATCTAACAAGGTTTGTTTCATCCATAAAATTTGTGCACATGCCAAACTTGCAGCGATATATTTAGCTTCTGTGGTTGATAGGGATACGGAGTTTTGCTTTTTACTGCACCAACATACTAGGGAATGTCCCAAAAAGTGACATGTACCACTAGTACTCTTGCGATCAGTTTTGCTTCCAGCAAAATCGGCATCGCTATAAGACAAAAGTTGAAAGTTATCGGTGCGTAGATAAAATAAACCATATTCAGATGTGCCTTTAATATATCTTAAAATTCGTTTCACTGCTTTTAAATGAGATTCTTTAGGACTAGATTGATATCTAGCACATAAACATACGCTGAACATAATATCTGGTCTACTTGCAGTAATATATAGGAGTGAACCAATCATCCCTCGATAGAGTTTTTGATCAACACTCTTACCTAATAAATCTTTGTCAAGAGTAGTAGTAGTAGCCATAGGTGTGGATTTACTACTAGTACTATCCATGTGAAAACGTTTGAGTAATTCCTTTGCATATTTGCCTTGATTGATAAATATGCCATTTGAAGATTGTTTAATTTGCAATCCAAGGAAATAATTGAGTTCACCCATGTGACTCATCTCAAATTCATTTTTCATGGTATTAGCAAATTCTTGACATAGATTATTATTAGTAGAACCAAAAATTATATCATCAACATATATTTGTATGATTAAAATATCATTCTTAACTCTTTTGATAAACAAAGTAGTGTCTACTTTACCTATTTCAAATCCTGTTTCTAAAAGAAAAGTTTTCAGATGATCATACCAAGCACGAGGTGCTTGTTTAAGACCGTATAAAGCCTTTTTCAATTTATAAACATGATATGGAAATTGTTCATGTTCAAAACCTGGTGGTTGTTTAACATAAACATTTTCCTTAATGAACCCATTAAGAAAGGCACTTTTCACATCCATTTGATAAAGTATAAAATTCATAAAACAAGCAAAGGATAATAGAATACGAATAGATTCTAGTCTAGCAACAGGAGCATATGTTTCATCAAAATCTATACCTTCTTCTTGATTATATCCTTGGGCAACTAATCTAGCCTTGTTCCTTACAACTTGTCCTGATTCATCTAATTTATTCTTGAATACCCATTTGGTACCAATGATAGTCTGATCAGGAGGTCTAGGAACTAAATCCCATACATCATTCCTTATAAATTGGTTTAGTTCATCTTGCATGGCATTCATCCAATATTCATTCTCACAAGCTTCTTGTATATTTTTCGGTTCAAAATCCGACAAGAATGCTGTATGAGAGATCATATTAACATGTGAACGTGTCTGAATACCATGGGAGATGTCACCAATTATTAAGTCATGAGGATGATCTTTAACTTCAACAAATGACTTTGGTAAAGTTGAAGATATCTCAATCGGATCAGTCGACTTAACTTGTTCTTCAGTCGACTGCTTTAAGTCAGTCGACTTGGAGACCTTATCAGTCGACTTATCAGACAGATTAGTTTGCTCTAAGGATGTAATCACATTATCTAAAGGTGATAAATCAGTTTCATCATCCTTATTTAATGTTGATGAAGGTAAGGATTCATCGAATGTAACATGCATTGATTCTTCAATAGTCATTGTAGACTTATTAAAAATTCTATATGCCTTACTCCTATTTGAGTATCCCAAAAAGATACCCTCATTAGATCTAGGATCAAATTTGTCTAAATTATCTTTTGTGTTTAGAATAAAACACTTGCAACCAAATGTCTTAAAGTAAGAGACTTTAGGAATTTTATTAAAAAATAACTCGTAACAAGTCTTCTTTAGTTTTGGTCTTAGAAGAATTCTATTCAAAACATAACAAGCTGTAGCAACAGCTTCAGCCCAAAAATACTTTGGTAGATTGCTTTCAACAAGCATAGTACGTGCGCATTCTTGCAAAGTCCTATTTTTCCTTTCAACCACACCATTTTGTGGTGAAGCTTTAGGAAATGCAAATGAATGTGTTATACCATTCTTGTTGCAATATTCTGTAAATGTTTCATTTTCAAATTCTCCACCATGATCACTTCTAATAGTGACTATGGTTAGAGATTTTTGATTTTGAACACGTTTACAAAAGTGTGCAAATTCTTCAAAAGCATCATTTTTATGTTTTAAAAAGAATGTCCAAGTGAATCTTGAAAAATCATCTACTAAAACAAACACATATCTACTTTTATTTAAAGAAGCAACTCTAGTAGGGCCAAATAAATCCATATGAATTAATTCAAGTGGCCTACTAGTAGAGATTACGTCTTTTGTTTTAAAAGTGGATTTGATTTGTTTTCCTAGTTGACATGCATCACATAACTTATCCTTTTTAAAGGATAGTTTTGGCAGTCCTTTAACTAGGTTACATTTAGATAATTTTGAGAGATTTTTCATGTTCACATGTCCAAATCTTCTATGCCATAACCAAGATTCATTGTTAGAGGCTACCAAACAAAAATCATTTGAAAAATCAATTGCATTCAAACATAATTCATAAATATTATTTTTACGAAAGCCTTGAAAAATATTATTTTGCATAGTAGAATCATAAATTAAGCATGCATCTTTTTCAAAAACTATTTTATAACCTTTATCACACAATTGACTAATACTTAAGAGATTATGCTTTAAACCATTAACTAAAAGCACATTTTCTATAATAGGGTTAGATATTTTACCGACCATGCCAATACCGATGACTTTGCCTTTGTTGTTATCTCCAAAGGTGACGGTTCCTCCATCTATATTTTGAATGGTGGATAGTAAGTTGGCATGCCCTGTCATGTGTTTTGAACATCCGCTGTCTAATATCCAGCGTTCTTTCTTGGGTACCTATAAAAAATTTGAGGTAAATATGGTACCCTTTTTATTGGGTCCAAAGCACATTAGTTTGGGGGAAACCAAACCCATGAAGAGTTTGATCTTCCTCCATAAGCAGGAATATAATTGGTAGAAGTACACACATTCAGCATATAAGAATTGATATAAGCAATTCTATCATTCTGATTAAGATTGACTGGAACCCATACTAGTTTGTTCTGTCCAGTCGACTTACCAGTGTTGCTCAGTCGACTGTTGGTATGTATCAGTCGACTGGTAGATGCACTAGGTCGACTTATAAGAGGTTTTGATCGCGTGGAATAAGATCCACTTTCTCTGGACAGACGACTGATGGTATGGTTTAGTCGACTTACCCGAATGTTAGTATTTCTTTTATCACTGAATTGAACAACCTTTGGTTTTGCAAAGAAATCATATAACTTATGCGTAACACTAGAAATAGATGCTGACTTATTCTTACTAGTGTTTAACACAGAAGATTCTTTTACAGAGGTCTTTTTAAAACCAAGACCAAATTTTTGACTAGATGTAACTTGATGATGAAGCATATCATTAAAATTCTCTTTGCCTTTGTTAAACTTAGACACGTTCTTTGAAATCTCTTCATAATTCTTTTTGAGAGTTTCAAGATCAGTATCTAAATTTGCAATGCGAGAATTTAAGGATTTTACTTCTTTATCAAGGTTAAGATTTTCTTGATTAAGTGTTTGATTCACTTTCTCAAGATTCTTAACTCTAATCTTTTCTTTCTTTAACTCCTGAAATATTTCATTAAATGCATCAAGAAGATCTTCGGAATCATAATCATTACTTACATGCTCTTGTTGTGCAGCCATAAAACATACATTTGCCACTTCGTTATTTTCATCCGTTTCTTCTTCGGAAGATGAATCACTATCATCCCATGTGGCTTGATACGCCTTTTTGTTCTTGGCAAATTTGTTCTTTGGATATTTGTCCTTTTTGAAGTTGGATATTTTTCCCTTGTTCTTTGCATTTTCCAAGGGACAATCTTTCTTCATGTGACCTATTTTATTGCACCTGAAACATGTAGAAGGGTCATTAGAATCTTTAATTTTAGAATGAAACTTACCCTTCTTTAAGAACTTCTTGAACTTCCGAGTGAACATTGCTATTTCTTCTTCATCTTCTTCATCATCTTCTGAGTCTGTCATGGCTTTAAAAGCCAATGATTTTTTCTTTGCTTGTTATGATTCAGTATCTTTCTTTCGATCTTCAAGTTGGACCTCATATGCCATGAGATTACCAACAAGATTCTCGAGAGTAAGTGTTGACAAGTCATTTGCCTCCTCTATTGCTGTGGTTTTCTTCTCCCATTCTGGAGTGAGTGCTCGTAGAACTTTTCTGACCATCTCTGCTTGGGTATAAGTCTTTCCAAGCGCCACAAGAGAGTTGGTAATGTCTGTGAATCTTGTAATCATTTCAGACACAGTCTCATTGTCTTTCATTCTGAACATCTCAAACCTGTGAACAAGAACAGAAATTTTAGACTCTTTTACTTTATTAGTTCCTTCATGTGTTACCTCGAGTGTATGCCAAATTTGATATGCAGTTGTAGCATTGGATACACGGTTGAATTCTTCCTTTGTTAGTGCACAAAATAGAGCATTCATTACTTTGGCATTGTTCATAGTCTGACTCTTTTGATCATCATTCCATTGTGCATATGGAATGGTAGGGGCAGTATATTCCGTCTCTGTCATTTGCCATATCTCGTAGTTGATTGATTGGAGATAGATTCGCATACGGCACTTCCAATAGTTGTAGTTCGTTCCATCAAATAGTGGCGGCCGTTGTGTAGATTGCCCTTCATGGTACTGATTTGTGTTTGAAGTAGTTGCCATAGCCTGTGACCTTGCTCTGATACCAAGTGTAGGATCCTGTAGGCTAAGCAACAAACACTAGAGGGGGGGTGAATAGTGTTTATCAAAATTAAATTGCAGAATAAATAATTTCTCTCGGCACAGTCGACTTAGTGGTGAACCAGTCGACTGATATAGCCAAAATAACGGAAATTTTAAACTCTCGATGCAGTCGACTTATAGATAAGGCAGGCGACTGATGAGACAAAGAGAATAACTAATACGAGACTGATCAGTCGACTGATACGAAGCTGAGTCGACTGGCCAGACAAGTTTTGCAGAACTTAAGTTAACAAAAGTAAATGCAATCACAAGATAATCAATCACAGAGTACACAAGATATATCCTGGTTCGGTCCTCCCGACCTACATCCAGTCCCCAAGCAACCCACTTGAGATTTCCACTATTCTTGAAAAATTACAAGAATACCCTACGGCGTTACGACAACAACCTTGTCTAACCCGTAGTCCTTTCTCTCAACCAGAGAAAGCAGACCCACTCTACAACCAAGAGTGAAAAGACACCGACTCTACAACCAAGAGTCAAACACACTCTCCAACCGAGAGCAAGAGTACAAGAGGAAATTTTACAATCAACCTATAGCCTTGTTGTTGTATGTGTTGATGCACGTGGCTAAAAGAATAGGTTGACTTCTATACTCAGTCCAAAGCGAATTCAATGCTATACTGGACTGAATGTAGAGAACCAAAGTGTGTGAACTTGAAAGCTTTGTTCTTCACAGAAAATCACTTAAATTGTTTTTCTCAAGAGTGCTCGGGTGTATGTAAGAAATCAAGTGTGTTTTTCTGTGAGATAAGAAACTCTATATAAAGAGTTTTGATCTTCTGAACGTTGGAAAGCAGTTACATAACTGTCAACCAACGGATCAGACCGTTTGAGTTTGAAAAAATTCGTTTTTGAAAATCAGAAAACGGTCAAAAACTCTCGAACAGTCGACTGGGTTGCCATATGAGTCGACTGATCAGAGTTTGAATAATTTTAAGCAGTTTTGTACTTATCAGTCGACTGGCAGAAGCTTAAGTCGACTGGTACTTAAAAGTTAAAATTCTTCAAACTGTTTTGACTTATTTTTGGGGGTTTTTAAGAGACACACATTATGAAAATTTTGAGTATGTGTGTGTGTGTGTGTTGACAAGGCTTTACATCATACTAAGACTCAACAAGAAATAAAATACAATATTTATAAAACATTTGAGCTTGAAGTCTTGAGTCTTGAGTCTTGAGTCTTGAGTTGAAACTTGATCCTTGTCTTCTTCATCTGTATCTGTTTGAGCTTGTTTGTTTGTTCAGCTAGAATTGTCTTTAGTCTCTGCACTGCAATGTCAGCTGTATAATATAGACACATGATGCACTGTGTTGTGATCATCAAAATCAAGAACCAACAAGAGCACGACCAAGTGCAGGAGGGAAGAGGATCTGGAGAGGGAAGCACACAAGAGGAGCGATGAAAGAGTGAACTACGGTGTCTCGTATAGATCGAGAAGCCGATCGGTTCAGAGAACTTCTCGTCCATCCTATAGAGAGAGGACAAGCGTGTAATACTCCGTATTTCCGAAAAAGTATAATATATAAATAAATATATATAATAAATATAATTGGCTATGATTGGGAGTATGCAAAGAGTAATTTGATATAAATATAATTGCATATGATCAAGAGTCACCTAATTGGTTAACCACCTTTTGAGAGGCAGCCTGTGGTGGGCAGTTGTACTATATTATAAATAATTTGTCTGATAAATTATAAAAATTGTCTGAGTATTGGGGCGCGGCGTTACAAATGGTATCAGAGCCAACTTTCGACACCGAGTGGGTGCGGTGTATGCCTGAGAGGGAGCTGTGGTCAGTGGGGCCCGGAATTAGCTGAATCAGGCTCGGAATTAGCTGAATCAGGGTACTCCCGCTCCACATTGGCTAGAAAGAAGGATCCTGCACTAGATGGCATGCCTCATACTCAGCGAGGACACTGATTTCTAAAAGTGGGGTATATGTAATACCCCGTATTTCCAAAAAAGTATAATATATATATATATATATATATATATATATATATATATATATATATATATATATATATATATATATATATATATATAATTGCCTATGACCGGGAGTATGCAAAGAGTAATTTAATATAAATATAATTGCCTATGATCAAGAGTCACCTAATTGGTTAACCACCTTTTGAGAGACATCCTGTGGTAGGCAGTTGTATTATAAGTATTAATTTGTCTTCTAAAAATAATAAAAATTGTCTGAGTATTGGGGTGGGGCGTTACAAAGCGAGAAGACTAGATGCGAAGATGATAGGGTAAGGGAGAAGACGACGGACTCAGCCCTTCAAGCTCCGACGACAATGAATGTAGACATTTAGAGCGTCATAGAAGGTCTTATGTTGAGGTGTCCAGGAGACAGGAAAGGCAACTACTTCCAATCCTGAACCAATCAAGAGTGAGTTCCCCTGCTCCGATAGAGAAGATTACAAAGAACGACGAAGAAGGTGAATGGGGTTCTTGTACGTTCTCGAAAGATGATCAAGGCAGAGAAGCGACAGGTCAGGGCAGACTCGGCTTCGGTGGGCTCAGGTCAACAGTTTCACAAATGCGCTCAGAGGGGACATACGATCACAAATTGCACCAACGACTGGTTTTGCTATGCTTGTAGATGCTACGGTCATATCTCCAAGCAATGCTCCAAGTTCAAGCGTCAAGCGATGTCTACGGCAGAAGACTCACAGCTACCATCCCCTGTTAAGTCCATTACCAGCAAAACTCCAGAGAGTTCAGCGGGAGGTAGGGCGGTGATTAAGGTTATCATCACTCCAACTCCGCTTATGGTGGAATTTGAACGTAGATTCCGTACGTGTGTTATTATAAAGGTGCAGAGTGGGAATCCTAGTTTCGAAGAGATTGAGAGGTTGCTCTACGATAATACAACCGTTGTTCCTAATATGGTGTGGAAAGTGCAGTGTCTCAACGCCAATGGTTACTTTGTGCATTGCCATGAAGAAGAAAGATTAAGGGAGGTGCCATCCCCAAGAGCGACGGCCTATGTGAAGAAGCTGGCAGAACCAATGAACGGGATGGACCTGCATGTGTGTTGGCACAGAATTTGGCCCATCTCTACACAGACATTCAGCTGCAAAGTAACAGCATCGGCAGGGTTTTCGTTTTAGGAAAAGGAAAGGAGATAAAGGTCTTTACTCGGCCATTAGGGGAAACCGACGGAGGCCAGTTAGCTCATATTGACAGGGGGAAGGGGAAGACCAGAATAAGGTAGTAGAGGAAGATAGGGAGGGGCACACCTTCGAGCATTCAAAGGAGCAGAAGGCCATCATATCACATGTCGAATCGTCGGAGGGGAGGATAGGTGCGCTAGATGGATTACAAAGTGAAGATAGTCCGTACGATTTGGAGCACGAAAGGTGAGCTATGCAGGTTCGGGAGTTGGTAGGGGAAGTCATGGGCGACAGCGCGAGGGGAAGTGCATCTAGAAGTACTGTAGAATACCAAAGAAAAAGCAAATGGCAGATGGACAAACGGGGGTCGAATGGTCCAAGAGAGGAAGATTTGATTAAAGCGGCAGCAAAGACTAGGGAACCGGCATCGGCATGTCGAGGTAACTCGTCAAGTAATTTTTCGGTTTTAAATTCACTAAATAATGATTCTCTCATATACTTTGCTAGTCTTTATGATATAGACACGGGTTCCAATAGAGGAGCAATTATTTCACGTAAACTTAATTAAAGGGGAGAGTCTTCCAGGGGAAGTGTAGGGCTGCAATCGAGCCGAGCCGAGCCGAGCCGAATACCTTCAGGATCGAGCTCGGCTCGTTTACGAAACGAGCTCATTTTTGAGCTCGAGCTCGGTTCGAGTCGAGCTTTGACCGAGCTTTGACTGTATTCGAGCCGAATAGCTCTCGATCTTAGCCTTTAAAAAAAACTGAAGCTCGAGCTTGGCTCGTTTACGAAACGAGCTCGGTTCGAGCCGAGCTTTGACCGAGCTCGAGCCGAATAGCTCGCGAATAGCTCGATTCGTTTACAGCCTTAGGGAAGTCTAATGCGGTGTTCCGTTGTGGTGATTAGAGTATAGGGTCTACGATTTAGTTGTTTTATGTTATACATCTTTTGGAACGTTAGGGGGATGTGTCAGAAAGCAAAAAAAAAGACTTATTGGCGATACTATTGTCAGGAACAGGCCAAGTATTTGTAACCCTGTTTTCTGTAATTGTATTTTTCTGTTGTATTTCATTTTCCTGTACTCTTTTATCAGTCCAAGATCTGTATTTTTGTGCCACTTCTAATAAAAATCATTTCTTTTGTTTCGACTCAATTTTGTGCCAATATTTATTTCAATTTGCATCATTCTTATCAGCTCTAATTTGTTGTTCTTCATGGGGATTGACTGTTTCATCTCATCTATTGCATTTTTCCTAATTATACTAAATTTTTCTAATTATATGAGTCTCGAATCACTTGCCGCGTCTCTTCAAATGTAGTCCATGATTTCTCAAATCTAAAAGGAAAGAATTTGTTCCTGTATTCCTGCTCGCAGTCTATTACAAGGGGTAGGTGGTCCGATGTATATCGAGATACAGACCTAACTTTGGCTTGCGGGAACATATCTTCCCATTCGTTGGACGCTAGTACTCTATCTAGTTTTGCTAACGTAGGGTTGAGTTGCATATTAGACCATGTGAATTTTCTATCATTCATCTCTAACTCCAACAATTCTAGATCGTCAATGATTCTATTGAAGCTCTCTTGATCGGCGCGTATGTGGCCTCTGCCTCTATGTTCATCTTGAAATCTAGTGATATTGAAGTCACCTCCTACCAGCTATGGCCTATCCCATCTATTCCTGATGTCTATGAGCTCCTTCCAGAAATCTTTACGCGATCTCGAGTCGTATGGGTCGTACACCGTTGTAACCACATGTTCCCAATCATCACTTTTCCTTCTTAATCTAATAGATACTGAAAAGTTGCCGACGTACTCTTCAAGAATCTCAAAGATCCTTGTATCTGCTCCTACTGCTATGCCTTCCGAATAACCCACCGCTGCTTTGAATCTCCAATCGAAGTGTTCCGCCCATCTAAGCGTGTTGAATTTCTCTTTGGACTGATTTTCAATTCTTGTTTCTTGGAACCCACAAACGGTAGGCCAAATTTTATTAATAGATAAAGAAATCAATCTTTTTTTGCTTTTTTGCCTCATCCCCCTAACATTCCAGAAAATGTACACCATTAAATTAAACGTTTCTATTCCCCTACCCTCTACCGCCCCCGCTCCCCCATCTATCTTAAGGTGAAGTAGCCCTCGATACACCTCTAATTATTGCTACATTTTCTAATTGTTCAACCCTGTTGGAGCCCATGACTAAACCGTAAAGACTAGCAAAATAAATAAAGCGACTTATCATTTAATAAATTTAGAATTGAGTAGTCGGGGTTTAGAGTACCTCCTGCGGTGTGCTCCTCAGGAATCTCCTTGGGCATCTCATTGAAAGTTCCTTCTTGACTAATAATCTGCATTTTCCCTTTGTTCGCCTGCCGCTTTCCCTTCCTCTGATATTCAGTGATTTTCTTACTATTGCTACTACAAACACTACCCCTTATCTCCTTGTCGCCTAGCTCTGTTTCGGTCTCGGAGATTATGTTGAAATATGGTTTTCCTCCTCTTATATAGTCTATTTTTCTATTTTATTAATTAGTTAATTTTTAAAATCAACCTATTCTAAATTGGGAAGGGCCCAAAACTGAATTAAAACCCGGCCCATTTACCCTAGAATCAAATATGGGCTTCAACCAACCCCCGCCCGGCCCGTTCTCACCACAATGAGATGGTAAATTTTCAGAAATCCCCATGCATTCACGGATTTATTCCCAAAATTTCAAATTTGAGTTCCACGTTCCCAATTCCCAAATACCAAAGTAGCAGCGTAGCAAATTTCCTTAAGAAAGTTGACATTTTTAGTCGAAAGAGGGGTGATCAAAGGAGCATATTTGGGAGGATTTGAACAACTTTACAGGTATGGGTTCGATTACATTATTCAAAATTTCATTTTTTAATTACTTTTTGAGTTATAATTTTTTCTGGGTTTTCTCAATGTTTGTCTTCATATTGATCACTAGGTGTTTGTATAAATTACACAATACAGGATTATCTTATGAGCGTGTTTGATTGTCACGCCCCGCTTCCCGGAATACGGTAACACAGGCACGTAACTGAGGCCCAGCGAATGATATAAGTACGCCAACTCATATCATCCATAAGCTGTACCAGTCTTAATCAACAATATAAGAGAAATTAATCACAACCACGCAGGAAACATGATAATCACATAAACGAGAATGAAATTCAATAACCAATCTGGAAAATAAAGACTTACCAAATAACTTGAGAGACTCATACTCCAATTGTAGAAGATCTGCTAATCAATGCCTCCTAGAAGTTCTCTTTATGCACCTGAGCTTGATTATCTAAAAAGAAATAATAAATTGTCCTTAGAGCAAGTACGGACAGCAAGTAGTGAAAGCAGAGAGTAAAGGAACAGGTTACTTGAAGGAATATGAATCAAGATCAAATATACGATGACAATAATGGCAGTAATAACAATGGTCTTAATAAAATATACATATATGTCAATTTATGTCCATTAGAGTGTCGTTTCTCCTATCTAGTGCACGTACTTCTGTGTCCCATGTGTGCCGTACCACAGGTTCGGTGCACGCAAAACAGTGTACGTTTGAGACATAGTGGTGGGGTCTACAGAGCGTGTACTCGGTTTCAATAACAATCATTTACCATTTTCATTCATTCATTCACATTCATTACTTCTCCTTCCATTTCAATACCATTTCAATATAGGCCCTCGAGTACATTTTCTGAGATTTCCCACTACTAGGTCAACCCTTATAAACCCCGGCTTGTTTAGTATCTTATTAAATCATTCATGTCCATGTAAATGTGTATATAATAATGTCAAGGAGACGATAGAATGCAGCAACATGATGCGTTACTAAATAATAAACATGAAGTAATAAATTTAAAACAACAATTCTCTTTTTATTATTCTAACTAATTCCAATTATAACTGGGTCGAAACCTCAGTACAATGCAGACAATGCAGCAGTAACTTATAAAAAGCCATCACACATACGTTCATTAAAATGCCAATTAATGTGCTACTACAAATTATGGAACCCATTACAATGTCATATAACGATTAGAATGTCATTTTCTGTGTACAATCCACTTTATGAAGTCATTAATCCAATCACAATTGTCTCATTCAATCAATATATACAATTACCATTCATTTTCTTTGTACACAATTCCATTCATTTATTCATTTCGATTATATCTATATTGGCTTAGGTTTGAGTCAATGGACAATTTTAGGAGGTCAAAAGTATGTCGGGTTAGCTCATGTAAACCCTCGATACTCCTAACGAGAAGGGACGCAAGGCAATTTAAGATGATTAAAAATGGAACTACTTGCAGGAGATCAATAAGCTTGAACTAGAATAAATAAGAGAGTTCAAGTGGACTTGCCTGTTAGTTGACGCTGATGAAATTGAACACTAGAATAACGGGATCAGTATCCCGGGCAGTCGAACATGTGCGAGATGTGTGGCAGCCACGCCAAGTCAGCAACTCCTATAATTCAGGCAGCAATCAAGTGATCAAACTCCTTCAAGTCAGCAAAGCTCCAAATAGCAACTCCAAATAGCAAGCAGTAACAACTCCTTTCAACCACTCCAAGATAGCAAGGTTCCAAACAGTAACTTCCCAACAACAATTAATAACTCCAAACCAAACTTCTACTTCACAACACCAAACAGTAACCCAACTTCACTCCACAACACTAATTCCAATGCACCACAACTACACCAGTACACAACAACCACAATCCCAATAAAACTCCTACAATAATCCCAATCTTATTCACCTTCTTCTTACTCAGAACAGAGAGAGAGAGAGGAGGCGAGCGGGAGAAGGCGTCTGGTGTGGGAGTAGCGATGGCGCGACTGGAAGTGACGGGGAACGACGGCGGAAGTTGAGGGCGAACGGGAGAAGGGAGCGGCTGCGATGCGACGGAGCTCGAGCGGCGGTGGCTTGAAGACGACTGGGAGTTCGACTGGTGCTTCGAAGGCGATCGGCAACGCGGCGATTGGCGATGGCGTGAGGAGCGACGCTGGATTGAGTCAGCGGCGGCAAGGAGGGGTTCGCCAAGTCGGGGCTGGCGGCAGGCTAGAGGAAAGGTCGCGATGACTGGCGGAGGACGAAGCGAGAGGGGACTGAGTGCGGGGCGGCAACGGGCGGCAAGCGGAAGAGCATAGTGGTGTTGCGACTGGTGAGCAGGGTGCTGCGGGGTTCGTGCGGCGTCGGCGAGGAGGCGTGAGCGTTTGAGGATGGAGCTCGGAATCAATGGCGGAGTGGATGGCAATGGTCAAGCAGGAGGCTCGAGCGGGGGACTCAGCGGCGATGGGGGCGCGACTGGAGGGGCGAGCCGGAAGCGCTCGACGCGCGGAGTAGGAGGCGAGGCGACAGCGGTGGTGATTGCGGGAGCGGAGGTGGAACGAAGCGAGCGATTGAGGGCGACAGGGGTGTGCGGAAGGTGATGCGGGTGGAGATGAAGTGGAAGTGACGAAGTGGAAGTAGGGGAGTTCTGTTGGGTTCTTTTGTTGAGTTTGTTCTGTTTTGGTTTCTTTGTTTGTAGAGGAACAGAGAGGAAGATGGAGAACGGGTAGGGGTTCTGTTTTGTATTGTTTGGTTTTAACAGAGAAGAAGGGAGAGAGAGTACGGGAGAGAGGAGAGTGGGGTTTAGTTAGTTATTAAGAGATAATCAGGGGTTAGTTAGAGTTTGTGGGGGGTGTGGTTACGGGGATTGAGCAGAGTGGGGAATATGGGAAAGAGTTCTATAGGGATAGATGTAGGATTAATCTTTACAAGCATATAGGTTATGGGTTAGTGGGCTTGGGCTTAATAATGGGTTCAAAAATATTAATTAAAACAATTAAGACATTGGACTGAAATATTTTGGGCTCAAATTGTTTTTAATAAAATCAAATACGAATTTGGGCTTAGAATAAACAATTGGATTTCAATAGGAGATTCAAAAGGCTATAAATGCATCGGAAGAAATTTATACGGAATTTGAAATATAAGAATACATAGAAATCCGTATAATCGGAAACAGGGGTTACAAATCCTACCCACCTTACAAGAAGAATTTCGTCCTCGAAATTCATTAGGACAGGCGGTAGGACAAAACAGAAACAACTTAAGAAATAACAAGGCAGGAAAACTAGAAAAGAAAATTCAAGTGATGGAAGTGCCAGAATAAAAGGACATAAATAAGATCGATGTGGAAATAAATCGACAAAAAGATAACGAGTGCAAAGATGAACACGATCCGAACGATGCAAGGAAGGATCAGCAATAGAATCCTGGGACCTGTGGGTTATGGGGCCAATCACGCTTCCGCTGCGCCACTCTGATGGTGATGTTCCAAGCAACATGCATGTCGATGTAAGCCACATGATACCAATCGATGAACCGAGCAGGAAGGCAAGAATGAGACATAAGAATCAGGGACAGTATGGGCTCAATATGGACATAATTAAATAATGCAAATGAATATAAAGATTGACTTCAATATAAATAATTAAAAGATATGTTATAGATCAAAACTAATGGGTTTTAACAAAATAATAATAACAACAATTATTAATAATAAAAATAATAACATCGAGAATAATAGAATAGTAATAACAATAATAAAATAATAATAACAATAATAATAACACACATGTTAATAATAAAAATAAAAATAATAATAATAATAATAACATAACATTAAAAATTATAATAGCAGTATTAATAACAGTAATGAAAAAAGTCATTATAGTCATACTGATAGAAATAATAACAATACAATAAAAATGTTAATAATACTGGTGATCATGATAATACATACATGACAAAATTGGGTTTAAAACGTTCATGAAAATAATGCAATAGTAATAATAATAATTAGAATAACAATAATATGAATATCAATAATATCAATAACAAAAATAATAATAATGGCAATAATAATAATAATAATAATAATAATGAAAATATTAACAATAGTGACAATAATAATAATAATGCAAGACGGAATATAATTCGGGTTCAACACATTTTTGTATGAGGGTAATTCGATATCAATAGCAATAATAAAATAATGAAAACAACAATAATAGTAATAGCACTGGTAATATCAGTAATAATAATGATATTAATAATAATGACGGACACAATAGCAATAATAATAGTAATAGTATCAGTAATAATAAAATAGCAGTAATTATAATAGAAGTAATAACAATAAGGGTAATGAACACAATAGTAACAACAACAATAGAAATAATAATAATGATAATAACACCAAGAATAACAACGAAAACAATAGCAATAAAAATAATAATAGTGATAATAATTTGATACACAAAATAGAGTAAAATCAACTATACGAGTTCAAATTGTATGGAAACATGAAGTGTAATAATATAAACAAGATGTCATAAAGAAAATATTTCTTTACTTTTAGTTTCATTATATAAGTAAAAATTGTCTTGAAATATAAATTAGCAAATACTTAGAAAATCTTGCATCCTTAACATCAAGTTGCATGTTTGCCTTCACGACATCAGGTTGCAAGTTGCCGTCCGAATATTCGGCTGCACATTTTGCCTCGCCGATATCCAGTTGCAATTTGCCTCCATTGACATCGAGTTGCATACTTGCCATCTTGATATTAGATTGCACCGAAATGGTAAAATGGAAAATGTAACCTCCCATATACACATAGATATAAGACATTAAATTTAAGTATGATGTATGCTTTGAAATTCGTGATGTAAAAATAGTAGAAAAGTAAGAAATGAAGTTAAAAGCCACTCAATAAAATATCAAAACAGATATATAAATTATAAACATCAAACACAATAGTACAAAATAGCAGTAGTGGAAATGATTTATAAAAGTAGAGAGAGCACGGAATGAAATACATGCATAAACATAATGCAAATATGAATGAGAAAATAAATATGCATTGTAGCAAATTTACACAATAAATATATCATAAAAATATACAATATCATAGAAGTTAAACGAGCCTCTAACATGTCCTTGAAGATCCACAGATGCCGATCGACGAACTAAGCGGGAAGAAATGAATGGACAACTTCATAATCAAATGAATATGGGCACAAAAGGTTAAAATCTATACCCAACAAGGAATCAATGAATACGAATGAATGGAAGGGACGAAACAACTGAGAGATGAAGGAACAGGATTATGAAGAGATCAAAAGATGAATCAAATGAGAGGGGTATCCAGATTATATGTTGGTTATTCATGTTCATGTGATTAGCGTGGTGCGCATATTATTGAGTTAGACTGGCTAGAACCGAACTTGACTGACATATTAGTCAAACATGACTAACACATTAGCCAAACCAGCTAAACTCCAACATAGTTAGAGCCTAACCCGGGCTCTGATACCACTAAAAACCTGTCACGCCCCGCTTCCCGGAATACGGTAACACAGGCACGTAACTGAGGCCCAGCGAATGATATAAGTACGCCAACTCATATCATCCATAAGCTGTACCAGTCTTAATCAACAATATAAGAGAAATTAATCACAACCACGCAGGAAACATGATAATCACATAAACGAGAATGAAATTCAATAACCAATCTGGAAAATAAAGACTTACCAAATAACTTGAGAGACTCATACTCCAATTGTAGAAGATCTGCTAATCAATGCCTCCTAGAAGTTCTCTTTATGCACCTGAGCTTGATTATCTAAAAAGAAATAATAAATTGTCCTTAGAGCAAGTACGGACAGCAAGTAGTGAAAGCAGAGAGTAAAGGAACAGGTTACTTGAAGGAATATGAATCAAGATCAAATATACGATGACAATAATGGCAGTAATAACAATGGTCTTAATAAAATATACATATATGTCAATTTATGTCCATTAGAGTGTCGTTTCTCCTATCTAGTGCACGTACTTCTGTGTCCCATGTGTGCCGTACCACAGGTTCGGTGCACGCAAAACAGTGTACGTTTGAGACATAGTGGTGGGGTCTACAGAGCGTGTACTCGGTTTCAATAACAATCATTTACCATTTTCATTCATTCATTCACATTCATTACTTCTCCTTCCATTTCAATACCATTTCAATATAGGCCCTCGAGTACATTTTCTGAGATTTCCCACTACTAGGTCAACCCTTATAAACCCCGGCTTGTTTAGTATCTTATTAAATCATTCATGTCCATGTAAATGTGTATATAATAATGTCAAGGAGACGATAGAATGCAGCAACATGATGCGTTACTAAATAATAAACATGAAGTAATAAATTTAAAACAACAATTCTCTTTTTATTATTCTAACTAATTCCAATTATAACTGGGTCGAAACCTCAGTACAATGCAGACAATGCAGCAGTAACTTATAAAAAGCCATCACACATACGTTCATTAAAATGCCAATTAATGTGCTACTACAAATTATGGAACCCATTACAATGTCATATAACGATTAGAATGTCATTTTCTGTGTACAATCCACTTTATGAAGTCATTAATCCAATCACAATTGTCTCATTCAATCAATATATACAATTACCATTCATTTTCTTTGTACACAATTCCATTCATTTATTCATTTCGATTATATCTATATTGGCTTAGGTTTGAGTCAATGGACAATTTTAGGAGGTCAAAAGTATGTCGGGTTAGCTCATGTAAACCCTCGATACTCCTAACGAGAAGGGACGCAAGGCAATTTAAGATGATTAAAAATGGAACTACTTGCAGGAGATCAATAAGCTTGAACTAGAATAAATAAGAGAGTTCAAGTGGACTTGCCTGTTAGTTGACGCTGATGAAATTGAACACTAGAATAACGGGATCAGTATCCCGGGCAGTCGAACATGTGCGAGATGTGTGGCAGCCACGCCAAGTCAGCAACTCCTATAATTCAGGCAGCAATCAAGTGATCAAACTCCTTCAAGTCAGCAAAGCTCCAAATAGCAACTCCAAATAGCAAGCAGTAACAACTCCTTTCAACCACTCCAAGATAGCAAGGTTCCAAACAGTAACTTCCCAACAACAATTAATAACTCCAAACCAAACTTCTACTTCACAACACCAAACAGTAACCCAACTTCACTCCACAACACTAATTCCAATGCACCACAACTACACCAGTACACAACAACCACAATCCCAATAAAACTCCTACAATAATCCCAATCTTATTCACCTTCTTCTTACTCAGAACAGAGAGAGAGAGAGGAGGCGAGCGGGAGAAGGCGTCTGGTGTGGGAGTAGCGATGGCGCGACTGGAAGTGATGGGGAACGACGGCGGAAGTTGAGGGCGAACGGGAGAAGGGAGCGGCTGCGATGCGACGGAGCTCGAGCGGCGGTGGCTTGAAGACGACTGGGAGTTCGACTGGTGCTTCGAAGGCGATCGGCAACGCGGCGATTGGCGATGGCGTGAGGAGCGACGCTGGATTGAGTCAGCGGCGGCAAGGAGGGGTTCGCCAAGTCGGGGCTGGCGGCAGGCTAGAGGAAAGGTCGCGATGACTGGCGGAGGACGAAGCGAGAGGGGACTGAGTGCGGGGCGGCAACGGGCGGCAAGCGGAAGAGCATAGTGGTGTTGCGACTGGTGAGCAGGGTGCTGCGGGGTTCGTGCGGCGTCGGCGAGGAGGCGTGAGCGTTTGAGGATGGAGCTCGGAATCAATGGCGGAGTGGATGGCAATGGTCAAGCAGGAGGCTCGAGCGGGGGACTCAGCGGCGATGGGGGCGCGACTGGAGGGGCGAGCCGGAAGCGCTCGACGCGCGGAGTAGGAGGCGAGGCGACAGCGGTGGTGATTGCGGGAGCGGAGGTGGAACGAAGCGAGCGATTGAGGGCGACAGGGGTGTGCGGAAGGTGATGCGGGTGGAGATGAAGTGGAAGTGACGAAGTGGAAGTAGGGGAGTTCTGTTGGGTTCTTTTGTTGAGTTTGTTCTGTTTTGGTTTCTTTGTTTGTAGAGGAACAGAGAGGAAGATGGAGAACGGGTAGGGGTTCTGTTTTGTATTGTTTGGTTTTAACAGAGAAGAAGGGAGAGAGAGTACGGGAGAGAGGAGAGTGGGGTTTAGTTAGTTATTAAGAGATAATCAGGGGTTAGTTAGAGTTTGTGGGGGGTGTGGTTACGGGGATTGAGCAGAGTGGGGAATATGGGAAAGAGTTCTATAGGGATAGATGTAGGATTAATCTTTACAAGCATATAGGTTATGGGTTAGTGGGCTTGGGCTTAATAATGGGTTCAAAAATATTAATTAAAACAATTAAGACATTGGACTGAAATATTTTGGGCTCAAATTGTTTTTAATAAAATCAAATACGAATTTGGGCTTAGAATAAACAATTGGATTTCAATAGGAGATTCAAAAGGCTATAAATGCATCGGAAGAAATTTATACGGAATTTGAAATATAAGAATACATAGAAATCCGTATAATCGGAAACAGGGGTTACAAATCCTACCCACCTTACAAGAAGAATTTCGTCCTCGAAATTCATTAGGACAGGCGGTAGGACAAAACAGAAACAACTTAAGAAATAACAAGGCAGGAAAACTAGAAAAGAAAATTCAAGTGATGGAAGTGCCAGAATAAAAGGACATAAATAAGATCGATGTGGAAATAAATCGACAAAAAGATAACGAGTGCAAAGATGAACACGATCCGAACGATGCAAGGAAGGATCAGCAATAGAATCCTGGGACCTGTGGGTTATGGGGCCAATCACGCTTCCGCTGCGCCACTCTGATGGTGATGTTCCAAGCAACATGCATGTCGATGTAAGCCACATGATTCCAATCGATGAACCGAGCAGGAAGGCAAGAATGAGACATAAGAATCAGGGACAGTATGGGCTCAATATGGACATAATTAAATAATGCAAATGAATATAAAGATTGACTTCAATATAAATAATTAAAAGATATGTTATAGATCAAAACTAATGGGTTTTAACAAAATAATAATAACAACAATTATTAATAATAAAAATAATAACATCGAGAATAATAGAATAGTAATAACAATAATAAAATAATAATAACAATAATAATAACACACATGTTAATAATAAAAATAAAAATAATAATAATAATAATAACATAACATTAAAAATTATAATAGCAGTATTAATAACAGTAATGAAAAAAGTCATTATAGTCATACTGATAGAAATAATAACAATACAATAAAAATGTTAATAATACTGGTGATCATGATAATACATACATGACAAAATTGGGTTTAAAACGTTCATGAAAATAATGCAATAGTAATAATAATAATTAGAATAACAATAATATGAATATCAATAATATCAATAACAAAAATAATAATAATGGCAATAATAATAATAATAATAATAATAATGAAAATATTAACAATAGTGACAATAATAATAATAATGCAAGACGGAATATAATTCGGGTTCAACACATTTTTGTATGAGGGTAATTCGATATCAATAGCAATAATAAAATAATGAAAACAACAATAATAGTAATAGCACTGGTAATATCAGTAATAATAATGATATTAATAATAATGACGGACACAATAGCAATAATAATAGTAATAGTATCAGTAATAATAAAATAGCAGTAATTATAATAAAAGTAATAACAATAAGGGTAATGAACACAATAGTAACAACAACAATAGAAATAATAATAATGATAATAACACCAAGAATAACAACGAAAACAATAGCAATAAAAATAATAATAGTGATAATAATTTGATACACAAAATAGAGTAAAATCAACTATACGAGTTCAAATTGTATGGAAACATGAAGTGTAATAATATAAACAAGATGTCATAAAGAAAATATTTCTTTACTTTTAGTTTCATTATATAAGTAAAAATTGTCTTGAAATATAAATTAGCAAATACTTAGAAAATCTTGCATCCTTAACATCAAGTTGCATGTTTGCCTTCACGACATCAGGTTGCAAGTTGCCGTCCGAATATTCGGCTGCACATTTTGCCTCGCCGATATCCAGTTGCAATTTGCCTCCATTGACATCGAGTTGCATACTTGCCATCTTGATATTAGATTGCACCGAAATGGTAAAATGGAAAATGTAACCTCCCATATACACATAGATATAAGACATTAAATTTAAGTATGATGTATGCTTTGAAATTCGTGATGTAAAAATAGTAGAAAAGTAAGAAATGAAGTTAAAAGCCACTCAATAAAATATCAAAACAGATATATAAATTATAAACATCAAACACAATAGTACAAAATAGCAGTAGTGGAAATGATTTATAAAAGTAGAGAGAGCACGGAATGAAATACATGCATAAACATAATGCAAATATGAATGAGAAAATAAATATGCATTGTAGCAAATTTACACAATAAATATATCATAAAAATATACAATATCATAGAAGTTAAACGAGCCTCTAACATGTCCTTGAAGATCCACAGATGCCGATCGACGAACTAAGCGGGAAGAAATGAATGGACAACTTCATAATCAAATGAATATGGGCACAAAAGGTTAAAATCTATACCCAACAAGGAATCAATGAATACGAATGAATGGAAGGGACGAAACAACTGAGAGATGAAGGAACAGGATTATGAAGAGATCAAAAGATGAATCAAATGAGAGGGGTATCCAGATTATATGTTGGTTATTCATGTTCATGTGATTAGCGTGGTGCGCATATTATTGAGTTAGACTGGCTAGAACCGAACTTGACTGACATATTAGTCAAACATGACTAACACATTAGCCAAACCAGCTAAACTCCAACATAGTTAGAGCCTAACCCGGGCTCTGATACCACTAAAAACCTGTCACGCCCCGCTTCCCGGAATACGGTAACACAGGCACGTAACTGAGGCCCAGCGAATGATATAAGTACGCCAACTCATATCATCCATAAGCTGTACCAGTCTTAATCAACAATATAAGAGAAATTAATCACAACCACGCAGGAAACATGATAATCACATAAACGAGAATGAAATTCAATAACCAATCTGGAAAATAAAGACTTACCAAATAACTTGAGAGACTCATACTCCAATTGTAGAAGATCTGCTAATCAATGCCTCCTAGAAGTTCTCTTTATGCACCTGAGCTTGATTATCTAAAAAGAAATAATAAATTGTCCTTAGAGCAAGTACGGACAGCAAGTAGTGAAAGCAGAGAGTAAAGGAACAGGTTACTTGAAGGAATATGAATCAAGATCAAATATACGATGACAATAATGGCAGTAATAACAATGGTCTTAATAAAATATACATATATGTCAATTTATGTCCATTAGAGTGTCGTTTCTCCTATCTAGTGCACGTACTTCTGTGTCCCATGTGTGCCGTACCACAGGTTCGGTGCACGCAAAACAGTGTACGTTTGAGACATAGTGGTGGGGTCTACAGAGCGTGTACTCGGTTTCAATAACAATCATTTACCATTTTCATTCATTCATTCACATTCATTACTTCTCCTTCCATTTCAATACCATTTCAATATAGGCCCTCGAGTACATTTTCTGAGATTTCCCACTACTAGGTCAACCCTTATAAACCCCGGCTTGTTTAGTATCTTATTAAATCATTCATGTCCATGTAAATGTGTATATAATAATGTCAAGGAGACGATAGAATGCAGCAACATGATGCGTTACTAAATAATAAACATGAAGTAATAAATTTAAAACAACAATTCTCTTTTTATTATTCTAACTAATTCCAATTATAACTGGGTCGAAACCTCAGTACAATGCAGACAATGCAGCAGTAACTTATAAAAAGCCATCACACATACGTTCATTAAAATGCCAATTAATGTGCTACTACAAATTATGGAACCCATTACAATGTCATATAACGATTAGAATGTCATTTTCTGTGTACAATCCACTTTATGAAGTCATTAATCCAATCACAATTGTCTCATTCAATCAATATATACAATTACCATTCATTTTCTTTGTACACAATTCCATTCATTTATTCATTTCGATTATATCTATATTGGCTTAGGTTTGAGTCAATGGACAATTTTAGGAGGTCAAAAGTATGTCGGGTTAGCTCATGTAAACCCTCGATACTCCTAACGAGAAGGGACGCAAGGCAATTTAAGATGATTAAAAATGGAACTACTTGCAGGAGATCAATAAGCTTGAACTAGAATAAATAAGAGAGTTCAAGTGGACTTGCCTGTTAGTTGACGCTGATGAAATTGAACACTAGAATAACGGGATCAGTATCCCGGGCAGTCGAACATGTGCGAGATGTGTGGCCGCCACGCCAAGTCAGCAACTCCTATAATTCAGGCAGCAATCAAGTGATCAAACTCCTTCAAGTCAGCAAAGCTCCAAATAGCAACTCCAAATAGCAAGCAGTAACAACTCCTTTCAACCACTCCAAGATAGCAAGGTTCCAAACAGTAACTTCCCAACAACAATTAATAACTCCAAACCAAACTTCTACTTCACAACACCAAACAGTAACCCAACTTCACTCCACAACACTAATTCCAATGCACCACAACTACACCAGTACACAACAACCACAATCCCAATAAAACTCCTACAATAATCCCAATCTTATTCACCTTCTTCTTACTCAGAACAGAGAGAGAGAGAGGAGGCGAGCGGGAGAAGGCGTCTGGTGTGGGAGTAGCGATGGCGCGACTGGAAGTGACGGGGAACGACGGCGGAAGTTGAGGGCGAACGGGAGAAGGGAGCGGCTGCGATGCGACGGAGCTCGAGCGGCGGTGGCTTGAAGACGACTGGGAGTTCGACTGGTGCTTCGAAGGCGATCGGCAACGCGGCGATTGGCGATGGCGTGAGGAGCGACGCTGGATTGAGTCAGCGGCGGCAAGGAGGGGTTCGCCAAGTCGGGGCTGGCGGCAGGCTAGAGGAAAGGTCGCGATGACTGGCGGAGGACGAAGCGAGAGGGGACTGAGTGCGGGGCGGCAACGGGCGGCAAGCGGAAGAGCATAGTGGTGTTGCGACTGGTGAGCAGGGTGCTGCGGGGTTCGTGCGGCGTCGGCGAGGAGGCGTGAGCGTTTGAGGATGGAGCTCGGAATCAATGGCGGAGTGGATGGCAATGGTCAAGCAGGAGGCTCGAGCGGGGGACTCAGCGGCGATGGGGGCGCGACTGGAGGGGCGAGCCGGAAGCGCTCGACGCGCGGAGTAGGAGGCGAGGCGACAGCGGTGGTGATTGCGGGAGCGGAGGTGGAACGAAGCGAGCGATTGAGGGCGACAGGGGTGTGCGGAAGGTGATGCGGGTGGAGATGAAGTGGAAGTGACGAAGTGGAAGTAGGGGAGTTCTGTTGGGTTCTTTTGTTGAGTTTGTTCTGTTTTGGTTTCTTTGTTTGTAGAGGAACAGAGAGGAAGATGGAGAACGGGTAGGGGTTCTGTTTTGTATTGTTTGGTTTTAACAGAGAAGAAGGGAGAGAGAGTACGGGAGAGAGGAGAGTGGGGTTTAGTTAGTTATTAAGAGATAATCAGGGGTTAGTTAGAGTTTGTGGGGGGTGTGGTTACGGGGATTGAGCAGAGTGGGGAATATGGGAAAGAGTTCTATAGGGATAGATGTAGGATTAATCTTTACAAGCATATAGGTTATGGGTTAGTGGGCTTGGGCTTAATAATGGGTTCAAAAATATTAATTAAAACAATTAAGACATTGGACTGAAATATTTTGGGCTCAAATTGTTTTTAATAAAATCAAATACGAATTTGGGCTTAGAATAAACAATTGGATTTCAATAGGAGATTCAAAAGGCTATAAATGCATCGGAAGAAATTTATACGGAATTTGAAATATAAGAATACATAGAAATCCGTATAATCGGAAACAGGGGTTACAAATCCTACCCACCTTACAAGAAGAATTTCGTCCTCGAAATTCATTAGGACAGGCGGTAGGACAAAACAGAAACAACTTAAGAAATAACAAGGCAGGAAAACTAGAAAAGAAAATTCAAGTGATGGAAGTGCCAGAATAAAAGGACATAAATAAGATCGATGTGGAAATAAATCGACAAAAAGATAACGAGTGCAAAGATGAACACGATCCGAACGATGCAAGGAAGGATCAGCAATAGAATCCTGGGACCTGTGGGTTATGGGGCCAATCACGCTTCCGCTGCGCCACTCTGATGGTGATGTTCCAAGCAACATGCATGTCGATGTAAGCCACATGATACCAATCGATGAACCGAGCAGGAAGGCAAGAATGAGACATAAGAATCAGGGACAGTATGGGCTCAATATGGACATAATTAAATAATGCAAATGAATATAAAGATTGACTTCAATATAAATAATTAAAAGATATGTTATAGATCAAAACTAATGGGTTTTAACAAAATAATAATAACAACAATTATTAATAATAAAAATAATAACATCGAGAATAATAGAATAGTAATAACAATAATAAAATAATAATAACAATAATAATAACACACATGTTAATAATAAAAATAAAAATAATAATAATAATAATAACATAACATTAAAAATTATAATAGCAGTATTAATAACAGTAATGAAAAAAGTCATTATAGTCATACTGATAGAAATAATAACAATACAATAAAAATGTTAATAATACTGGTGATCATGATAATACATACATGACAAAATTGGGTTTAAAACGTTCATGAAAATAATGCAATAGTAATAATAATAATTAGAATAACAATAATATGAATATCAATAATATCAATAACAAAAATAATAATAATGGCAATAATAATAATAATAATAATAATAATGAAAATATTAACAATAGTGACAATAATAATAATAATGCAAGACGGAATATAATTCGGGTTCAACACATTTTTGTGGTTGTGATTGATATTGGTTGTGAAATAGTGGTTGTGATTGTGGCAAAGGTGGACGTTCAGGGGAAGGTGTGAGGAGTCTCCGGGGTGGAGAGGAATATTTGATGGAATTCAAATCTTTAATTGTTTGAAATTAAAATTATATCTGGTTAGGATGGGTGGCAGAACAGATGCAGGTGCTTTCGTCTACAAGTGTAGCTAGGGAGGGACTAGTTTATGTTATAGGGTGAGCTATGTAATTGTTTTCTGTTATTCTGTTTTAGGAACATAGATGTATATTATCCGTAATACTTGTTTCGTTAATATATTACTAATGAAGCGGTGACATGGTCACTTTTTTTCTCAAAAAAAAATTACCGGAAGGTTTTAATGTGATGGTTCATGAAGAAGTAGAGCCACTGCCATGAGTGGAACTCTCCAAGAATAGATGTAGAGTGATATATCTTTAGTCAGTCATATGGAGCAAATTGGGATTCTGTAACCTATAAAAAGTAGGCTGAAGAAAACAATGAGGCAAGTGAATACAATATGACCTATGGAGATTCAAGAAAGATTGAGCATTATGCACCACTCACTTAGACTACCTTCAATAAGTGGATTCCATCTTACTCTGATGAAATGACAACTGGTAGGCGAGAGGGCAAAATTGATAATATTTAGTGACCTTGTACTATGGTCGATATAGTTAACAAGAGCACAGTGCTACAACCATTAGCGTAACTGACAACCTAAAGACTAAAGAGGATGTTGATAATGATTTCTGAGGGTTAGTCATATGGAAATAATATGTGAAAAATATTTGATGATTAGGTTAAGTAGTACATTAATCAGTTATGAGTGCATGATCCTATGATTCCCATGATTATCAGATCAAGTTTAATTGCATCTGAAGTTTGTATCTATGCAGTTTGTTCTCTTCATATAGCTGTAGTTTGTATTTGATGATTAGCATTTGAAGTTTGTATCTACTTTCTGACCAACCTCCCCTACATGTCTCCACGACAGTCCCGACTACCCCAAGTTCGCCGATGCCCCTCGACGTCGTTGCTTGGCAGTACTCCCGCTGCAAGCCCCGATGCAACCAACTCGAACCCTGATTGTGAGCGCGTCGCCATCCCCGATGTCACCAGCGCTAGTCAGCAACTCCCACACCCACACCCACAACCAAGATATGCCATGCCAAATGTCGCCTCCAATGTTGGCCGATCGCCACGTTCCCCGGCCGTTCTCCTCCATTGCCGACCGAACGCTCTTCCCTACCACCCCCGATCGACGCCAGCGCTGCCCTAGGCTCAGTCAAACCTCCAATCCTCGCCTACCCTGGTCGCGCCTTACTCCGACACCGGAGTTAACCCCCCACTGGTGGCCGCAACCACCAGACCTCCTCCATCCCACCTCGCGGGGAAGGTCAGCACCCGACGAACCCATTCAGCAGCCAAAGTAAGGATTTGGAGAGACATGAAGAGGGTTAGAGATGAGGAGATCTGGAAGAGAGAAGAAGAGGGGAAGAAGGGAGCGGGAGCGGGGGAGGGGGGGGGGCGCAACCCTAGCCGTTGCCCCCCAAACTCAGATCTAGGGTTTGGGTTTTTAGTTTTTTGGGGTTTTGAGGGATAGATTCTCTCTGATTTTTAAGATCACTATCATTCAGTCGTATCACAACAATCATGTGAAGACAAAAATTCAATGCAAAATTCCATATTAGATTATAATTGTTAGGATAATTTTCCCATCAAAACTTAGGTGTACAGAGGACAAACTTGTTTTTCATGTCTTTTTATTATTTAAAAAACCTTTACTCATCTCAAAATCTCAATATTATCTATAGGATGGCCTATGGTATTTCACCCTACTGAGTGATTATAAATGACCATAGACACAAAACAAATATATTTACATAAATTAAACAAATAATTACATAAGTACATCCTAACATCCATAAAGAAAGCACATATACAGTTATGTCCTCATGTCTAGATTTCAGAATTTCCTGTTGTCTCCTATCCCCGTAGGAGTATAACGCAGACCATAAGTTCAAGAATAAGTGGCAATATTTTGTACATACAAGGTGGAGCTAATTGCTACAATTTCCATAAAGTAATCAAGCATAATCCTGTGCAATATTGTACAGAATTTTCAAAAAATGAAAAAAAATACATATAAAAAAAATGAAAAATTCATCTAATAACATGTATAAAATATTGCAATATTTTTAGGTTTGATTTATGGATATAATTCAAGCACTACCAGACCTGGACCCACTTTTCTAGGGATCCAAATCTTGAACCCAGACCTGACCCGTGAGAACTGGGTCTGGGTCCTGTTAAGAAATGCTACCCGTCAGGTGCGTGCGGGGAGTGGGTTTGACGGCATCAGGCAGCTAGTAGTGTCGGCGTTGGACATGAGAGGGAGTTCAGGACTGCTGCTTTGTCTCTTTTCCTTGATGTTTCCTTTTGGGAGACTAGGTTTTGTGTGTGTGTGTGTGTTTTGTGTGTGTGGGGTCCTCGTCGGTTCCTTTTGGGGCGGACTAAGATCCAACCTGAAAAATATGAACGAGCCCTATTTTAGTACCCGGACCCTACTCGTAATAGATTCGGTTGGTTCCAGATCAATGTCAGGTTCTAGTATCCGATTTTTGTGACAATGCTTTTTTTTATTTATGAAAGATGGTAACAACCATCAGAAGAATATATATATATATATATATATATATATATATATATATATATATATATATATATATATATATATACACACACACACACACACACAAGAAAACCAGATTACATATGTGCCATAAAATCATAGAGCAAGAATTAAGATACATCAGAAAGCAATAATTAAAATACGACGGCTAAAGAATTCAACTTGAAAAATAAAATACATTAGAAAAGATAGAAGAGTGACGCATAGTGCTTGTTTTTTTTTTTTTTTTTGAAGCAAAGATGGCACATAGTCCATTGGTCCATCCAAATTTCATTAACACGATACTTAATGAAACAGTAACAGAACCTCCCCATACATCAACTCCTCACAGTCTCCATATGTCAAGTTCTAACATAATTAAGATACATCATAATCTCAAAAGACCGAGGTTACACACTAACAAAAGTATAATGTAATGAAGCCAAAAGAGCAGCACCATTCCAGTCCAACTGCCACTACCTTGTACTCTTTCTTCCTCTTTTTCGTTCACCTCATTAACCTGCTCGATCTCCCTCATCATTGTTGGTAAATAAGGTTCCAGTCCCGAGTCTCTTTCTTTGTTCTACTGCAATAGACCACTGTGAGATTAAATGTCCAATTCTAAAAATGGATTGATTAGCATCTACACTAATGTTTCTAAAACAAGCATTGTTTTTGTCCAACCAATTGACCCATAGGCAGGCTGCAGCCGCAGACTCTCATTGTTCCCAACCCTTTCTGTTGGGGATACTTACTCTAAAATATCCCCAAAGTTCACTGAATTCCATGGGCTTGTGAGTAAACCCAAAAGCCAGACGCATGGCTTCCCAGATCCTCTCCACTCTCGAGCAGGTAAAGAAAAGATGTGAAGTGGTTTCCTCTTCAAGTAGACAACCCAGACAAACAGTGTCAACTTGAAGACCCCGCTGCACCATATTGGCTTTTGACAGAACTGCATTCAAAGATAGGAGCCAAAGAAAGGCCTTGAATTTATGTGGTGCATTGCTTCTCCAAATAATTCGACTATTTTCACATCGCACACCACCATCTTTGAGTAGACTGTTGGTGGACTTAACTGAAAACACTCTACTCTCCTCCCACCTCCACTCTCTAAGTAATGTCTGCCCTTCCATGCTCTGGTTCTCTATTCTGTTGGATATGTTGAAACATCTCCTCAAGCATCCTTTCCTCTTCTGGTGCAAGTACGGAGGAGAAAGCAAAACTCTATTGTCCCGCTCTGTTATAAGCTGACACCAAACACTCCTGCTCTCTTGCCTTCCTAAATAATGATGGGTACAGTGCTTCGAACGTGTTGATTCCGCTCCAGTGATCTCTCCAGAATCGGGTATGCGTGCCATCTCCAATTGTTGATGTAGTATTGGCATGAAAGAACTCTCCAAGTTTGGCAATTCCCCTCCAGATAGAAGATACGCTTCTCCGCTTACCCCCCCCCCCCCCCCCCCCCCCAAAAAAAAAAAAAAAAACTTGAATTTACGTAGGTTACGAAATCTAGTCCAATGCCCAGCTCAAATTGCATGTACTCTCTTGTGAACTTTCCACCACCATTTGCAAAGTAGGGTTGGTTCATAAGCCTCAAATTGACAATTCCTAACCCTCCAAGCTCTTTTCTTCGGCAGACTCTACTCCATTTGACCAATGGTAGGCCTCTCTTGTCTTCCTCTGTGCCTTGCCACAAGAAGTTTCTGCGAATCTTGTCGATCTTAGCAATGAGCCAAGAGGGCATCTCATAAATAGACATCAGTGATTCGCCCTCCCAATGAAAGGTGCTTCCCTTTCCACCCTTCCAGTATCTTCTCTACCTTCTCTATTAACGGATTCCAGTCCCCTCTCTTGAGCTTCCCAGGTCGTAGTGGGACCCCAAGGTACTTGATTGGAAAACCCTCAATCTTAGTGTTAAGTATTCTCGCAAGTATTGCAGTTCTCAAAAGATCTCCTCTACCTAGGGTGACCATACTACTCTTGGAACAGTTTACTTTCAGTCCACTCCAGTGCTCGTAAAATAGGAGATTACACTTGTAAACTAGGACCTCACTAACCTCTCCCTTGTCAAAGAGGAGTGTGTCGTCAGCATATTGAATGATAGGCAATGATGAGGACGTATCCATCCCGCCCACACCACTCAGTAAGCCGTGTCTGACGTATCTCCATACCATCTCTGTGAGGCCATTTGCCACCATTGTGAAGCGAAGCGGGGATAGAGGATCGCCTTGCCGTAATCCTCGTTTACAGGCAATGAGACTCCCCACCTTACCGTTCACAAGGACTAATGATTTACCCCCCCCCCCCCCCCCTCAAGCATCTAGCAATCCACCCTCTCCATCTATCGCCAAAGCCTTTCACTGCTCAGATCTCTAGAACACACTCCCATTCTACTGTGTCATAAGCTTTCTCAAAGTCCAACTTGAGAAGAAAACCCGCTTCCTTTCGCCGGTCGCACCTAAAAATGGTTTCATGAGCCGTGACAATACTATCTAAGATTTCTCTCCTCTTAATAAAGCCACTCTGCGCTGGTTAAACAATTGTGTTGATGAGCGGTGCAAGTCTATTGGCTAGTACCTTGGTGATAATCTTAAATGAGCAGTTGAGTAAACTGATTGGTCTAAGATCCTCCACTCTCGATATCTCTCTCATCTTTGGAATCAACGAGATATTCGCATAATTCAGCCTCTCGATATCTGCATTGTTCTCAAAGAATTCTCGAAAGATTTCTAATAGATCCTTTTTGATAACCTCCCAAAAGTAGGAATAGAAGAATATAGGGAAGCCATATGGGTCAGGAGCTTTGTCTTGTCCCATCTCCTTGATGGCCTTAAGAACTTCCTCTTCCGTGAAAGAACCTTCTAAAGTGTGTCCATTGTTAATGAGATCCCGAGACCAAAACCCATCATCCAGCCTGCATCGATTACCTCTCGGTTTTCCAATGATATCTCTAAAGTGTTCGTCAATATGATTCCTCACTTCCTCCTCATCTGTTACCCAACTATCCTGAATGTTCAATCCAAGAATGAGATTAGAACGTCTCTTGCCATTTGCAATTCTGTGAAAATATGTTATGTTAGCGTCTTCTTCTTGTAGCCATTGTTCTCTAGATCTCTGTCTCCAATAGTCCTCCTCTATCTGATAAATCTCATCTAACTTCTTACGAAGATCAGACAATTGAACAAATTCTGCCATCTCTAAGGTTCTAGATTCCTCAATCAGTTCAAAGGTGTGTACGGCTCTAGATATCTCCTCTTTCTCCATCTTGATGTTACCAAACTCGCCTTTTGCCCATACTCGAAGAGCTCCTCTTAATCTCCTAATTTTGCAATTCCATCTAGCTACCGCGTTGGGACTATCATTTGCTATGTCCCACGACTTGTGCACCTCCGCAATCATCGACTCCCTTCACAGCCATGCCTTCTCAAAACGAAAAGGCCTCTGGTGCTGTTGAGGACTTTGCCCACTTCTCAATATGAGAGGAACATGGTCGGAAGTGTTCCCGAAGGCAGAATGAATGCTTGCTAACGGAAATTTGGCTTCCCAATCTCCGAACAAAAAAATATGGTCAAGCTTGGCTAGAATTGGATTAGTCTGCATATTCGACCATGTATATTGTCTATCCACAATTGGGATTTCTCTAACATCAAAGATCCCCTAGATGTTGATTGAAATGTCTACAGTCCCTATCTTCACAACCTATTCCTCTATGTTCGTCTGTAAAGCAGGTGAGATTGAAATCCCCCGCTAAGACCCATGGATTGCTCCATCTCTCTCGAATATTCTCTAATTCCTCCCAGAAGTGCATTCTCTCCCCGTATGTGTTTGGTCCATAAATCATAGACACTACTTGATAGAACCCATCCCTCTTGTCTTGAATCCAAATAGAGACAGAGAAGTTCCTAGTCAAATCATCGATAATATGGAAGTAATCAGGGTCGGCCCCCACTGTGATTCCTCCAGATTGCCCAACTGATGGTTTGACTCTCCATTCTCACTCTATTAGATCCCAATCTACTCAACATGATATGTGAAGGTTTTACCATTTTGGTTTCACATATCCCAATGACTCTAGGCCGATTGATAGCAAGAGTCTCTGCAACTTTTCTTCTTTTTTTACCTGAATTGAGACCTCTAAAATTCCAAATAGTGTACACCATAATTTAATCATTGTGCCTCTCTTCTCTCATATTGAGTTAAGCACTGGCTCTTACATTGTTTGAGCCAGTTCTCTCAGGATCGACACATTAGCAATTTTCTCACTTTCACAAGATCCCAGATTCACTCGACATGCTTTAGACAATCTAATCACAGATGCATCGGGTAGGAAATCAATCATAGAAAATTTTTGCATTGGATATATTTGTGCTCTTTTTCCTTTTTTTCTAAAGAAGAAAATTCATGGACAAAAGTGGTTTAGCATAATATATTATATAGAAGAGAGCATGTTTTAGCTTGCATGCTTGAAGAGCGAAAACTATACATAATTAAATTACAAGAAAGGAAGGTACCTTGTTCAAGCCCATTTTCACAGCACGAATTTCTCATCCACATTATTCAATAGCTAGAAACATGATCTTGGTATCATACTCCAAGCATTTTCTCCAAAATAAGAGATTTTGTATACATATTTGCTATCGCAATATCCCTTCTGACAAAATGCTGATATTAGAAAGTCATACACCTAACAAATCTAGAACCAAACTCTTACCCAACAATTCCTCACACAACCTTAACAAAGCTGCAAGCCTTAATCCTCCTTCCCTTAACCAGCCTGTGCGTTCAAATGTTCAATCCCCTCTTTCAAGTACACATTATGTTGGCTCTAAAAAAGATGTACTGCTATTTAAGAAATGAAACAAATAGTGTAGCACAGCAATAACTTAATTACAATATATGCTGGTTGTAAACCATTCATTGATAACTTTCACCCATGTAGTAACTAGCCCACCCAACGTCCATGCTCCATCTGGTCATATTAATAATAAGAAGGGGAAAAAAAAACCCATTTACTTTTAAATATCTCAATTGGACACAATTGAAAGTCAGTTATGTATGTCTTACTTTCGTATTGGGTGGTCCAGTTTCCAGTTAAAGTATAACGTTGCAAAATGCATTGCTCCAATAGAAAATATCAAATGGAAAAAATTGTATTCGCAAGGAATATCATCTTCTAATTGAACTGTGTCTTTCTGAAATGGAAAAAATACAGAAGAACTATCAAAATTACTATGTTGAGTGGATATGGTGAGTTGGTGACAGACAAAGTAGAGTCATCTCAAAATAATACAGATGACACCAACATAACCATACCGCAATTTGATATATAAAACAGTACTGTAAAGGACACATGAAAAGCAATTAGATATACTAATTTGATAAGAGTTCTGCTTCACCTGAAATGATCCTGAATCAATCCCAGTCGTCAAAGTCGCAATTACAATTGCACATACAGCGATGAGGAAACTCTAGAAGAAAATAAGTACAGAAAATCTCAGTAAGTGATTAAAGAGGAAAACATAAGTTATTCATGGAAGTCTGGACTGAACTGAGAACAAGCTTGCAGATATTCATTAATTAGCATGAGCAGAAAAGAAGTTGAGAAAACTGGTATGTTCTTCTTACCAGTATGGTGGTCCAATCAACATTCACTAATACTGCCTTATGTGTTCTGCATTTTCCAATTGGTGGTTCACTGAAAAAACATATGGCGTATCAATAAACTGCATTATATTGGTTTCTTAATTCCTACATTGTTTCATACCCAGCTAATATCAACTATCAATGACTAATACAATTTGTTACTTTTAAGTAGAATTAAAATTTTGCCAGAAAATTGGAGATTAGCTCTATATTTCATATTTTATTGCCTAATTACAAAGACTATACTCTTATGATTCAATAATCTATCTCCAGGAAGTAGTCAACTGTTTTATGCCATAACATTAATCAGAATGAATTTCATTATCAGTGTGTGTTCATAAGTAAGCATACCGTATATATAACTCAATTAAGTCTGTTGGGATGAAGAAGTCAACCATCATTGATATGAGATAGAAGACAAACTTTAGAGTCCACCATTTAGAGTGCCATGAATTGTGAGCTCGATGCGCAAATCGACTTTGATTCTTGAATGATCCACATCACTTATGGTTCTATTGGAACAAAAGATTAACATGCCAGCACATTCCGGAACCGCCGGACCCTCGTAATTGATAGCTATTGATCAAAGATGGCATGCTGACTCTTAAAAAAGAAGGGGGGTAAAACAAGCACTCATAGAAAAAAGTAACGAAAGTGGGCTTCCAGTGATTGCTGCAGAAAGCCTTTTCTTATATCATGTAGGTGACGAGACAGCTTCTTAGCTTTAAATGTAGTAAAAAACTTAAACAAGAAATATATCTGATATACTGTCAAGGTTTAACTTTCTTGTAATTTTGATGACCTATTTATTTCTTGTAGTAGTAAACATAACAAGAAAAGTTTCAAGGTTAACAGAATCCTAAGCCTATTGCAAATCAGCTGATCAGGCTTTACAACTCATATACATTGACACCTAAAATCAAAAAGTCCATACAGAAATCTGAACTATGGTACTTTAATTAGTTTTAATTTACATTCGTTATAGTAACTTGTGAAAACTAAAATGCCAAACATATTAAGATGATAAGTTTAGGAAAGGCTTTAGTAAGTCCGATATGATTTTTTTTTTCTTTCTTTGTGGCGCATTCACATCTGCAGATCATGAGATTTGCCAGGCATGATCTATCTGAACATGCCCTTGGTGAACAATAAGAGAGCCATATTTGATTCACAAGTTTTGAGTTTAAAAGGCATTCTAGATATTGTAATTACTTGGTTCAGTAGTATTATAGTATCTTAGAGTCTTTTGAGGATTGCATACACGACTTAATTTATTCCATTGGGCTAATTAGGAGAGCGGTGAGGTGACCTCTTCTATATATACTGCACTTGTTATCTAATCCTTTAACAATCTCTATTTGCTTGTTCCCTGACTCTTAACCTCCATTATGATAAAAAGATGAAAGCACACATAAGAACCTCCAATATCAACTTAAAGATACAAAGCAGCCAAAACTCACACTAAGCACACCTCCTGCATGGATACAGTAATTGCCTCTGACAGCAGAAACTGCTAAATCTGAAGCAAAGAAAAACGGAAACATTAAGAAAACATCACTGAAAATTTCATGTTATCATGAATAATCTTGAACCACAATTCAATTGCCTATCTATTATCTATCAATATTATGAATAGTGCAAAACGAAGGAGTTTAGTCACAATTAGGATCCAATTTAAAAGCAGAGTTCCTATCAATTAGAAATGATGCAGGAATCAAAAAAACTATTGTAAGAATTATATGTTCACTCAGACTTGCATCGGAGTACACTGAGAAGGTTGTGACCATACTCACGAATAAACCATGCCAATAAATTTGTTTTCAAGAATATGAAACCATAGATATATCGAGCATGAAGCGACTGTTTCCTTTTCGAAGAGTATGCTGCACTCCTTTGTTTCGCTGATATAAATTCCTTCAGTCTAATCACGTGCATCTCCTTCTATCACAGTTATATTAAGAAGACCAGCAGGCCTTTCCATTCTGCAATGCAAAAGGGAAAGTGTTGAAGATGCTAAGATGCCACATTAGTGTAAATGTAAGCCATACTAACTCAGCTTTCAAACCCAATCAATACTCTGCTTTAAAATCTATTTGATGGAATTCTTCCACAATATAAATTAGCTAAATATACAAACCTAGTTCAATTTTTATTTTTTGGAAACTTACAATCAAGATTCAAGTACACCAACTACAAAAATGTAGACATACCTGTAGTAGTAGGAGAACAATAATAAAAGTTGGATGTGGAATGGGTAACTAATAATTTTCTCCCAATGGAGGCAAACACACTGCAGGATAAATTAAAAAATCAAATTTGGAATTTGTTAACATAAGTAGACAAAAGTATGTAAAGCTACTGCTCAGAAATTGTGTTGCCCGACAAGACACTACCTATTTTGATGTACAATTTCTCTAATTCTAATTAAATCTGGTATGCCACACCATGCACATGCCTATTCGTACCCGTGCCTAGCTACTGGGTAAAATGCTAAATGCAGAAGAATTTTCGGAGACAATAACTACCAACAAATAAAGAATTGGCTGCAAAAACCCACATTGCAGATTGACATTATAAACAAAAAAAACACAATGTTCATGAAAAAATGACATTAGAATTCAAGAAATCTCAAACCCCAAGAAAACAGAGGTTCAACTGGGTAAGGAAATCCGTTAATTGTTCATTAAGGAAACAGGTGACCATGGTCACTTTTATTTCAAAAAAAAAAAAAAAAAAAAAAAAAAAAAAAAAAAAACTGGGTAAGGAAATTAAACAAACAGATGGTGTGCAACTTAGAGAACTCACATTGCTTATCAAATTTTGAAACAAACAATCAAACCAGCATGAGAGTAGACACACAAACCCAGCAGTTCTCATTATATACCAGACCAAAATCAATAATTATGAGAAGAAAAAAATCAGTTTAAATTAGCGCCAAAGAATTTTTTTCAAGCTTCTAGAAAATCTTGTACTTCAAAATTTTTAGGTGAGATTTTTGGGACCATGGAGTATAGAATGATCTAAATTGTGCCTTTTTTTTCTTTTGTTAGAAGATGGTATTTCAAAATAGTAATGTTGTAAACACAGAACCTCTCGACATTTAGTGATCATACATGTAGGAAACTTGATAAAATATGCTGTTTTTGAATGGAAAATGGTATAATAACTAATAATCATGAAAAGAATGAGATATGAAGATGTACCTTGAGCATTTACAGGAAGGTTTAAATGTGATGGTTCATGAAGAAGTAGAGCCACTGGCCCACTGCCATGAATGGAACTAGCCAAGATTAATAGAGCCACTGGCTCACTGACATTATAATGTCACTGGCCCACTGCCATGAAGAAGTAGAGCCACTGGCCCACTGACATTATAATGTCTTTAGTCTTATGGAGCTAGCAAATTTGGATTCTGTAACCTATGAAAAGTAGAAGCTAAAGAAACAAATGAGGCAAGTGAATGCAATATGACATTTGGAGATTAATGAAAGATTGTGCATTATGCACCACTCAGTTAATTAGTTAGACTGCCTTCAAAAAAGAGGATTCCATCTTACTCTGATGAAATGGCAAAATTGAAAATATTTAGTGACCCAGTACTACTATGGTCATTTATTAAAAAGATCTTAAATATATATGATAATTCTTATTAAAAAGATAAAGACATACACACATGTAGCTTAAATCTGCATAGAAGCCTCCTAGAGATCCTCCATGAGTACAAACAAATATGGCCTTCCCTCAAGGTTGACCAGTTGCAATCTTGATAAAACATACGATTATTGAGATTTTTGGTTAACATATTGCAAGTGCAATAGAGAACACAAAAATGACTTAAAACTCTGGATGCTAGCCTGCTATTGATGTTTACAATTCTTGCATTAGCGAATTGTTTGCTTTCCGGAGTTGCAAATGTTACACATATGTAGAGTGGGACTGTTCGTGGCCTGCACTGCATTCAACTACCTCATCCTTCAGGTTGCCGTCACTGGGAACATTGACATAAAGGGTAATATGTGAGAGAAGGATTATGAACCATGACTAAAACACATCAAAATATGCTCTAGATGAGTACATAAAATATGTATTTCTAATAGACAAGGGGAAAAAAGAAGAAGCATAAATTTCTTCTTTGCTCCATGTTTTTTTTTGCATTTCAATAAAAGAGAACTCTCTCACGTATTCTTTAGGGGCAGGTTTGGGAACAAAGTTATGATTATAGTACATGGGAATGCAAGAAGGAAGAAAACTTGTGGGATGTTTTGGTAATGGATTCAAGAAATTTGGAAATTTATTAGGATTTTTAAGTGGGTTTTGGAAATTTATTCAGGCTTTTTGGAAAAGTCAGAGTCAAAAAGAGCTTGACGCAATTTCTGAATGAAAGAAGTTCCCCTAGTAGATCTTTAGTGGAACATTTGGTTGTAACTTGTACCTCCTTTCAAGTAAATAAATGAATAGTCAAACGTACCTTGAACAATCCTCCAGTTCAGATTGTTCACTTTGTTGCTTACGTTTCAAATTCATAAGCTCCAAGAAGGTAATTGCTTGAAATTCGTCTAGAAGATGGGGTGGCTTACAAAGAGATAACCTTTGTGACAGATTCTTCATTGTTGGACGATTTTGTGGATTCACATCTAGACAATGGAGTGCAATGACAACTAATTCAACTATAGTTGCTGCAATATGTTCTGTTGGAAGTGATATACGATCATCTAGTACATCCTTTAAGAAAATGTTTAAACCAGTTGGTGTTGATAAAGAAGAGATCAGATCCCCTGGATTCACTCCTGAAACCACCTCTAGAATGACTACTCCAAAACTGTACACATCACATTTCTTGGTCACCTTCATTGTATAGGCAAGTTCTACAGAAGAAGTGATAAAAAGTCATAAGTAAAACGTTGTGTATGTTGTACGAAATGCCTAAAATTAGGAAAAGGAAAAAACTTATTTTGCATCAAATTTTACATTACAATTAAAGCAGACTACAAAAGTCCCATATCAATCGAACTTAATATATGTGATGTACATTTAATGAAAACCTTAGATCCTCTAAGCAACAAATGCTCAAAAAATATTTATGTTATTGACTCACAAAATAAATGTTATTTATATGGAACTATAGCAATTATAACTTTTTTAAGTACATACATCCTTTTTAATGGTATCAACTAATTTGTAGAAAAACAACAACAAAATGAGAGTTTTCTCCTAAGAAGTATCAAGTAGTTCAACACCACTACAATTTAGAACGGAAAAAAAAAAAAATCAAATCGTCCTTATATTTTAACAAAAAGGAAAGAATAATGATTCTTAATGTAATACGTTCCTGATAAACATACTATCTAGAACATGGTATTCTAAATTTTTGTTACATGTTAAATAACATGATAAAAGAAAATCATTTCTTCACATGCTTAAAAACTTAAATATTCAGATGTAAATGATTGTCAATTTGAAAAAAATAGATTAAAAAAGTCTGACGTACCTGGTGCCAAATATCCAGGAGTTCCGGCAACATTTGTCCAGTTTGATGAGTCTGGCTTCAATATTCTAGCTAAACCGAAATCTGAGACACTAGTTTTGAGCTCGGAATCTAGTAGAAGATTGTTGCATGTTAGGTCTCGATGAACTATAGGCGGAGAACAATCATGATGCATGTATGATACTGCATTCGCAACATCCTTGATAATGCGTATCCTTTTGTCCCACTCCAACTCTTTGGAGGTTTCAACATTTTTGAGAATGTTTGCCAAACTTCCTCTCTCCATGTACTCATATACAAGAAATTTGCACCTAGGGGAGGAACAATATCCATAAAGTTTACAAATATTTCGATGACGAATTTTGGTCAATATTTCAATCTCATTTCTGAATTGTTTATCATCCAATGCTGTTTGATCAGCTTCAACTGGATTGATCTTCTTTACGGCTAGTACTTCTTGAAGTGGTAGCACGGCTTTATACACACTTCCATATGCTCCACTTCCAATACAATACTTGTCATCAAAATTCTCTGTTGCCATTATAATGTCTTCGAATAATACTTTCCCATCAAAATTCCATATTGAAAATGCACTCCTATTAACCACTTGATTGTCCTGTCTAGAACTAATGACTTCATTTGCATTAAGCTTGTTCCTCTTGTTAAGCACTACAAAGACTGCAACACATATGAATAGAAACATCGAAATGCCTATAGTTGTAGGGATGACGTAGACAATACGTGAGTGACTTTTTCTCCTTTCGTCTCTTGTTGTATTAATTGATTTGCAAGGATGCATTCCACGTACTTTACCACAGAGACCTTTATTGTTGGAAAATGACTGTGATGATGCAGTATTAAAGAACCTAGTATCAGGAATAGGACCTTCTAATTCATTATATGAAACATCTATGGATGTTAGACTTTCAAGACCCTGAAATGATGATGGAATCATTTCCGATAGATTGTTATGGGAGAGATTTAGGTTCTCTAGTTTCTGCAAGTCACCAAACTGTTCAGGTATCACTCCTGAAAGTAGGTTATGACTGAGATCTAATAAACTTTCCAATTGTACTAGATTTCCGATTTGAAATGGAATGCTTCCATTCAAGGAATTATTGTTCAGTTTTAAGATCCTTAGCTGAGCACAGTTTCCCAACTGTGCTGGTACAACACCTGTCAATTTGTTATCTGACAAGTCAAGAATCTGGAGATTGGGCAAGTTACCAATTTGTGGTGGTATCCTTCCGGAGAGTTGGTTCCCGCCGAGACTTAAATTGAATAGTAGTGATAGGCCACCCAGTTCCTTTGGTATCTCTCCTTTTAGTTGATTGGATGTAAGGTCGAGTCTTTGTAGTTGAGGGAGTCCACCAAATTCAGGAGGAATTTGTCCACCGATTTGGTTTCCTAAAATAATCAAGCTTGTAATATTTCTGCACTTTGCCAAATTATGTGGCAGCGTTCCATACAATCTATTGTCACTCAAGTCAAGATAATTCAGACTTGGGTATACCCCAAAGCCATCAGATATGTTCCCACTGAGTTGGTTTCCATCCATGCGAACTCTGTACAAACTAGTACAGTTTTGCAAACTCCCAGGTAATGGACCTGTGAAATGGTTGTTATTCACGACAAAACGTGTTAAGGGAGACCCTCCTTTGCATATGTCTGTGGGTAAGTAGCCTGAAAAGTTGTTGCAACCTAATTGGAAGTCAACCAAATTGGTCAGATTTGACATCGTTTGAAGAAATGAACCGGAAAGAAGATTATTGAACACAGAGAAAGTTTGAAGGGCCCCCAAATTACTAAGAGATGGTGGAATTTGGCCGGTGATGTAATTTTGATAAAGCTCCAAAACTTGAAGGCTCCCTAAGTTACCAAGAGATGGTGGAATTTGGCCGGTGATGTAATTTTGAAAAAGGTACAATTTTTGAAGGCTCCCTAAGTTACCAAGAGATGGTGGAATTTGGCCGGTGATGTAATTTTTATAAAGCTCCAAAACTTGAAGGCTCCCTAAGTTACCAAGAGATTGTGGAATTTGGCCGGTGATGTAATTTCGAGAAAGATCCAGTGTTCGTAGCATGCTCAGGTTTCCTAGTGTGGAAGGGATGTGGTTAGTCAGATTATTGATGCCCAGTTCCAGATGAAGAAGATTTTGAAGACTTCCTAATTCCTGGGGAATGGAACCATCAAGTTGATTGGAATATAGATATAAAAATGACAGACTGGTTATATTCCCTAGAGATGTAGGAATAGGCCCCTCGAGATTATTTCGGCTCAAGTCTAAGAGATTCAAGTGTATGAGGTTCCCTAGTTCATGTGGAATGGTTCCAGTAAGATAATTCTGGTGAAAATCCATAAATGAAATATTTTTCAACATTCCGATTTCTTTTGGGATGGGACCGGAGATTTCATTTTGGTATAGAATCAAGAGAGTAAGATGAGGTAGAGAACCAACCTCCGGTGGAATGGTTCCACTTAGATGGTTGTCAACAAGATTAATGGCACCGAGCTTGGAGAGAGAGCCAATGGTAGGCGGGATACTTCCACTGAGGTTGTTTGCTCCCAGGTTGAGATAAGTCAGGGAAGGGGAAAAGGCTGATAAGTTGAGAGCAGTGAGGTTCCCTGAGATGCTCATATTGAAGAGATTGATCACAGTGACCGCCCTACGTCGACGGTTGCATGTGATTCCGGTCCAGTTGCATGGATTGTTTTGTGGGGTCCATGAATGGAGGGGATCTTGGGTTTCAAGTGTGGTTTTCCAATTGAGGAGGGCCTTCTCTTGGTTACCTAGCAGACGATAAGCCATAGTTGTAGTTGAGGGGAGAAGAAAGACAAGAGAGAAGAGGAAGAAGGAGGTTAATAGCAGAGTGAGGGCAGAGGCAGAGGAAGGAATTATTCTCAGATGAAAATGCTCCATTTGAGAGAGAGAGAGAGAGAGAGAGTACCTGACTGCTTACTATTAACACTCAATTTTTTCTTATAATCTTTCTATCTATGCTGTATCTAGGTTGGAATGGTGGCCTTTTTATAGACAACCTTTCAGGATACTGCATTTCGATGGGGATATGTTAAAGTCATTCAAACCTCAATTTTTCCATTTGATGTTTCTTCTTACTGAGTGGGAGACTGGAGTGGGGTTCAATTTTTTCCATTTGATGTCTCTTTTTGTGGACTCAAAAGTCTTTAGTTATTAGTGTTAGGACTTGTTGATAATAACTCAGAAGTCTTTAGTTATTAGTTATTAGTGTTAGGACTTGTTGATTAATTGCGATAAAGATAGATGGGAGTGTGTGGGGCCAAGTTTAGAATTGAATGCATGGGGTATTGGTAGGCCTAAATATGTGGAGAAAATTACATCATGCATTAGTCCAATTACGTCACGCATAGAGCAAGTTGTTCCTGCCATTGATTTCATTATTAATTTCACTAGAAAGTCATATTAGTTTCACCGGGTCTCTGAACAAAAGCTGGACACCAACTAGCCTTGTAGCTTTTATAAGTAACTCTAAGTTCCTTTAGGAATGAATTCTGGAAAGAGAATATTTTTAATTGGTCATTTTGCAAAATTACCCACACTTACCATTTCAGATTGTGGGAGAGAGAATTTTAACTGGGCTTCATTATACTATATGACCGACCATCCTTTTCCCTAAGACGGCCAAGGTCAATATCTTAGTCAACGGGTTCCGAGCAAGAAAATCAGATGTAGGAGGAGAATGAGACAGGGACACTGTTCATCAAGCTGAATGACTTGACCTATTGATTACTGGATGCCTATTCAAAGGGGTCTCATTCTTTCATCTTCTTTGAAGTTTCTTAGGCTGTTGAGTTCTAATAATGTGTTCCCGCGGAAGAACGTATTTTTAGGACTACGCGTATGGAAGACCTAACTTTCAACGATAACTTCCTGCCACATAAAATTCAGGAATTTTTCTACGGTAAATTATCCAAATTCTGAGGCTTGCTTATTAGAGTGATCGATCAAGAGGGATAGAGTCTTATCATATGAAATTGGTTCTAATATTCATAAGAGGGGAAGTGCGATACTTACACTGAGTTGTAAAATGATTTTGGTATATATTTCTCTCATCTTATAACAAACTAATACAACTATATATCTAATACTTCTTCTCAAGTTGTCATTGATGAACTGTTTTTTTTTTATAGCTAGACTGAGGTGTTTTAGCCTTTTGAGTACATTTAGCTTGAACTTGTAACTTTATTATTTCCTTTTCTGCTTTTATTATGTTTTATTTTATGTAGTAGACTGTTTAACATTTATAGCACAAGGATATGAATGACAATTTAGAATTTACCAATTGACCTCAACTCTCATTCTCTGCTAAAATGTATCTTTCTTCTAGACTGTAATAAATAAAATGAAAATTCTAATATAATAAGACTTGGAAAGTTTTGAGGTCTTTGTAAATGAATTCAATGAAGAATCTACAGCTTTCCACAAACAGATAGGAACTGCAACTATTACTGGTCAATCGTAGGCTCTTTTTTTGTCCATTTCTGATGATATTTATATTTCTGACAAGAGAAATGCAGGTCAATTTCTTGAAAAAAGAATCTGCATGGCCTACTTCACCTCTAAGCCAGACCAGACCAGACCATTCATTATTAAGACAATTAATACAGGCTACATATTGTTGGCAACTTGACTCTTGACATCACAATGAAAGAATGTTAATAGAGAGTATCCTAATTAGGATTTAGTCATGCAAGTTAACTGATAGTATAAGATGAATACATCATTTCTAAGATTGTAGTCAGAAATCGTTGGTGATCTTCTTCCTTACCTATTAAACACATGCATGCATTACTAATTTATAATGAAAAATTGGTAATGCTGTTAATGCAGAACAAAAATAGTTGAACATTTGTGTATGGAATTCACAACTATTACAGAACCAACTAATCAATGCATGTTAATACCAGTCATGAGTTCGTGGAGGACTGCATGCAATGCACTTGGGCTCCCTCTTAGAGTGATGATTATCGGTTGGCATGGGTTGGTGGCTCATAGTGTGGTAACTGGAATTATTTTATCTGTTTTTATTTCCTATTAGTATTTGATTTCGGCTTTTGTTTTGAGTTTTTGATGTTCGATGTAGTAGACGTGTTGTGGCTTGTATTCGGCTTTATCTTTTAAGTGGCAGTTATTTTCTTAGCCTTTCATTAATAAAACCGGTAACAGATGGTCACTTTATTCTTTTAATAATAATAAAATTAATACCAATCATGAGTTTGGTAAAGCATTAGATAGAGGGGAATTTTTTTTTCCTATAGAGCTAAGTTTACATGATTTCTCCATCCTAGATGCGGATCTCAAAGCATTCCGCATCATCCAAGGGCTAGTAGACTCAAATTTTGAGGAAAACAAACTCGAGCTGATGGAAATGGGAAACAAACTGAGCAATGTGAGGGTGTGATTTTTTTTGATTCTCTATTGTTTAATCCCCAATGTATACAATTTATGAATAGACTGTTTAACTTCGGATCAAAGATTTATGCTTAAATAAAATGTGTGAAGATTAAGGCAACATATTAAAAAATAAAGATGTTGTTCTTAAAACTTGATATAGGTATAGATTAGACGAGAGTAAGATAAGGTTGTCGGGTTGTTTTGAGAATATGGACCTCGCTAAGAAGAAATAGGGTAACAAATTTTCACTTGCAATATGGAAAGTTGCAAATCATATGAAAAGATGGACAAGAGAACTGTAGTATATGAGTGATGATGATGGGCAATGCAGAAAACAGTATTCCAACGTATCCTATTAACAAAGAACTCATCAGATGGGGAGTTCTGATTCTGTATCGGCTGCTGTTATCATTCTGGATAAGAAGGTGGTTGATACGGCTACTCAAGTGCTTATGGCTTGGGATAATAGACTTGCAAACCCTGGTAAGTCTTTTTGGTCCTCATTCTAACCCTAATATTTCTGTTGGTACTCCTTTCTTGGATGATTCTACTGTCTTTCCTTCTCCTACTTCTGAGATCAAAGTATCTTCTAAAGTTGAAATATGTTAGGAAAGTTATGGGCAGAAGCTACCCCACAACTAAATTGAAATTGAGAAAATGGCAAATATGGTGGACACAGATATTTTATGTGAAAAACCCCCAAAGGAGAAGGGGTAAAAACCACGGGCAAGTTAGTGGGATTTTACTGCTGAAAGTAGGGATTACAATATTCTCTCTAAATAAAGGAGAGTACAATTTGCACTCTCTCTTATAATAGAAGAAACACACTCTCATAAATTTGAGGAAAAAATACAAGTATACAAATTATCTCTAAGGAGACACAATATTATCTCTCTTGAAAACACTCTTGTAATACTCTCTTCTCTTAATCCCTCTTTCTTTTAACTGATCCTCACTTTTTTCTGCTGCAACTTCCTCTTCCCCAAAACTCAATTTATAGGGAACGAGGAGAGCAAGATGTCACCAACCCTGTAACCCCCTTTTCTTCCTTTCTCACTCGTATTGTCAAAATGTCTCATTTGTCAAAATGTTTGGTGTGTGGGGCCGATATGGTGGGGCCCTCACCCACTTGTCTTGACATGCCGACATTCTCCCACTTGGAGACTTGATTGAGAAATAGTCATGTCTCCACACAATCCATTCTACCTTGCCATTCTCATGCTGCTTACGTTACTGGTAGGCCACACGATGATCTACACCATTTGAACTTGTCAGTGTTGACTAGCTTGGTCATAACATCTGCTAGGTTCTCGTTAGTGTGAATTTTGTGTATATCCACACTTCCCTCCTCCACTACTTCTCAAACGAAGTGATACTGGACTCTTATGTGTTTTGTCCGTGAATGAAAGGCTGGATTCCTTGCAATATGCAAGGCACTCTGACTATCACAAAACAGAACAATTTTCTCGTGTTTGTACCTGAGCTCCTCTCCAATAATCTTTAAATCCAGACTGCTTCCTTGCAAGCTGCTGTAGCCGCCATGTATTCTGCTTCTGTTGTGGATAGAGCCACAACAGTCTGCAATTTCGAAACCCAACTTACAGCTCCTCCCGCAAGTGTAAACACATAGCCCGTAGTGAATTTACTTTTGTCGATATCGCCTGCAAAATCTGAATCGACATAGCCTCTGACAGTTAATTCTGATCCTCCATAACATAATGCAGCATATGAGGTTCCTCTGATATATCTCAGAATCCTCTTCACTGTGCTCCAAAGCTCTCTACTAGGATTCGCCATGTATCGACTAGCCGCTCCTACTGCTTGTGCAATGTCTGGTCTTGTGCATATCATAGCGAACATCAAACTTCCTACTGCTGATGCATACTGTACTCGAGACATCTCCTTCCTCTCTGCTTCATTGCTAGAACACATCTTGGAGGATAACTTGAAATTAACAGGAAGTGGGGTCAAAATCGGCTTGTAATCTTGCATGTTGAAGCGCCGCAAGATCTTGTTGAAGTAATTCTTCTGGAAAAGCCAAACCTTCATGTTATTGCTGTCTCGGTAATCTGCATCCCTAGAATCTTGTTTGCTGGTCCCAAGTCCTTCATGTCAAACTCCCTAGCCAATTGTGCCTTCATATCTTGGATTCGATCTTTGTTGGGGTCTACTACCAACATGTCATCCACATACAACAGTAGGATAATGAAGTCATCATCATCATCAAACCGTTTGTAGTACGTACAATAGTCTGAACTGAGTCTATTGTATCCAAGGCTAATAATGAAGGAATCAAATCTCTTATACCAACATCTCGGTGCCTGTTTGAGACCATACAGAGATTTGTTCAACCTGCAAACCAAGTTCTCTGTGCCTGTTTCAGCAAAACCTTCTGGTTGGAGCATATAGATTTCTTCTTCAAGATCTCCATGAAGAAAAGTCGTCTTCACATCTAACTGCTCTAGATGTAGGTCAAGCGTAGCACACATTGCCAAGACTACTCTGACTGTCATGAGTCGAACCACAGGTGAAAATATTTCATTGAAGTCGATACCTTCTTTCTGAGCATATCCTTTCACCACCAATCTTGCACAATACCACTCCACTTGGTCATTTCCATCGCGCTTGATCTTGTAGACCCATTTGTTGCCGATGGTCTTCCTTCCTTGTGGTAGCGTAACAAGATCCTAAGTCTTGTTCTTGTGTAGAGCTTCAATTTCTTCCTGCATTGCTGTCATCCACAGGGATACATCTGAGCCTTTGATTGCCTCCTGGAAGGATGATGGCTCCCTATCCTCTGTTAAAAGACAGTATGCAACATTGCTCTCCGTAACATGCTCTGAGTGCCAAGCTGGCGGTCTTCTCTCACGAGTTGACCGAAGAACTTTTGGAGCCTCGGACTCGAATGGTTCTTGTACTTCGTGCTCTGGTTCTGCTTTAGAAGAAACTAGATCTTCATCTGGTTTATCTTCCACCTGAACTGTAGTAATCCCTGGATTCTCCTTTGACGTGCTATCGCTTCCATCTTTCTTTTGTAGCTGATCTTCTACAAAGATCACATCCATGCTGACAATAACCTTGTGAGTAGTGGGATCCCACAGGCGATACCCCTTCACTCCGTAAGCATACCCCAAGAATATGCACCTCCTGGATTTCGGATCCAGCTTCGTTCTTTCTTGGGCCTTGTACATCACGTATGCGGGACATCCGAACCAATGTAAAGTAGATTAATTCGCCGGCTTGCCAGTCCACATCTCCATCGGTGTCTTCAGCTCAATTGCCGTTGATGGCGACCGATTTATAACATAACAATTGCTTTTGGCTGCTTTTGCCCAAAAAGAGTTGGGCTGACCTGCAGTCCGTAACATAGCTCTCATCTTTTCTGCAAGAGTCCTATTCATCCACTCTGCCACGCCATTTTTCTGAGGTGTATATGGGACTGTGAACTATCTTGTGATACCATATTGCTTACCAAGTGCAAGAAACTCGCCGTCTGTATACTCCCTTCCATTATCTGTCCTCAAGAACTTGATCTTCTTCCCAGATTCAAGTTCCACCTGCGCTTTGAAGTCTTTGAACGCTGAAAACACATATGACTTCTTCTTGATTGGATACACTCACAATCTCCTGGAGTAATCATCAATGAAAGACACAAAGTACTTTGCTCCTCCTAGGAATATTTTCGGTGATTCCCATACTTCAGAATGAATCAAGTCTAGAATGCATTTACTCCTGGCCGCAGATCTGCTGAACTACAATCTATGTTGCTTACTTGTAACACAATGCTCACAAAATAGTAGATTCACCGATTTGAGCCCTGGAAGCAACTTCTGGTCGGAGAGAATCTTCAAACCGCATTCAGACATACTGTGAGACCCCGTATATATATACTATATATATGGTATATATGTAGTATAATATACTAGTAAGTATGAAGAAAAAGGTGGTGGTTGGGTGACGTGGAGAAAAAGAAGGAAAGAAGAATGGAAATGAGTTGGTATTAATTGGTGTGGCCTATAGGATGATCCTATGGGAATTGATGGCATGATGGGCCTATAAGATGTTCTATGGAACATAGGAAAGAATTAAATGAAAGAAAGAAAGAATGAAGAAGTGTGTGGGACTTTGACCGGGTTGACCTTGAGACAAAAAGTCCCATATCGGTTGGGGTAAGGAAGAATTATAAGTATATATTAGGAAATGTCAATGATAAAGGTACCAATGGTTAACCACCCTTTTGAGGCAGCCTGTGGTGGGCGTGGCTAGAGTTTTGTGTATGTTCTTTCGCGTGCGCGTACGTGTAGCCACGTGCGCAGCTGAGCCGGGCTCGGGGCGTTACAAATGGGTATCAGAGCCGACTTTCGACACCGAGTGTGTGCAAGATGTACGCCTGAGATGGAGCTAGGTTGGGACAGGTCGCCCGGGTAGGGGACTGTACAACTAGCAGAATCAGGGTAATCCTCTCCACATCGGCTAGAAAGGGATCCTGAATCAAGTTGTGAGTTCGGGCTTAGCGAGGACGCTGAATTCTTAAGGAGGGGTGAATGTGAGACCCCGTATTTCTAGTATAGTATATATATACTATATATATGGTATATATGTAGTATAATATACTAGTAAGTATGAAGAAAAAGGTGGTGGTTGGGTGACGTGGAGAAAAAGAAGGAAAGAAGAATGGAAATGAGTTGGTATTAATTGGTGTGGCCTATAGGATGATCATATGGGAATTGATGGCATGATGGGCCTATAAGATGTTCTATAGAACATAGGAAAGAATTAAATGAAAGAAAGAAAGAATGAAGAAGTGTGTGGGACTTTGACCGGGTTGACCTTGAGACAAAAAGTATCATATCGGTTGGGGTAAGGAAGAATTATAAGTATATATTAGGAAATGTCAATGATAAAGGTACCAATGGTTAACCACCCTTTTGAGGCAGCCTGTGGTGGGCGTGACTAGAGTTTTGTGTCTGTTCTTTCGCGTTTGCGTACGTGTAGCCACGTGTGCAGCTGAGCCGGGCTCGGGGCGTTACACATACGACCTAGTTTGAGATGCCACATCATTTTCGACTCTTCTCCCTTGCTGGTCGATGCAACACACGCATCAGCTTCCTGCATTGTTTCTCCATTAAGCATGAATAGATTTGCTGCGATCTTTTCTGCCTTCATGACCACAAGTGCGCCTCTGACAATCTTCATGACCCCATTTTCGATATGGGTCTTGCATCCAAGGCTATCTATTTGTCCCAAAGACAATAGATTCTTCCTCAAGTCCTTCACATGCCGTACCTCCTGAATGGTGTGAACCGTACCATCAAACATTCCAATACAAGCAATTTCCAAAGCATGATCATCACCCATGTGTACAGAACCTCTTGAGATTGTTTCATATGTGTGGAACCACTCTCTCCAGGAAGTCATGTGCCATGTTGCTCCTGAGTCTAGTAACCAGATGTCAGAGATCTGCTTTCTGCCTCCAACCACCGTTGTTGCCTCGCTGTATAGAACTTCACCATCATACCGGGTACTTGCCACATTCCCTTAAGCATTTGAAGACTCAGGGTCTCTACTCTTCTTCTTGAACCAATAATCCTTCTTGAAGTGCCCTTTCCTGCAACAGTTGTGACACTTGTAAGTCTTCTTACTTCTGAATTTTGATCTACCATGATTCTGACTCCCACTGGGGCCACATTCCGCTGATCTTCCTCTCATTACCATCAAAGCTTCCACTTGCTGCGAACTTTCCTGTCTATCTTCCTTATTCTTGCGCCTGGTTTCTTCTTCCAAAACAGCAGCTGCAACTTCTTCGAAGACTAGATAATCCGTCAGGATATTGTTCGTCAGATTGATGATGAGTTGATCATACGAGTCAGGTAGACTTTGAAGTAGAAGCTCCGCACGTTCAGTTGTCTCTATTTTGCAATCCATTGATGTAAGTTGCGAAAATAGAGTATTCAGGGTGTTGATGTGGTCGGTCATCGATGTCGATTCCGCCATTCGAAGAGTGTACAATCTTCTTTTTAAGAAGATCTTGTTGTGAAGTGACTTGGCCTCGTATAGTCTTGTCAGAGTATCCCAAATCTCCTTTGCTGTCTTTTTCTCAGCCACACTAGATAACACACCATCAGCTAGTGCCAAGTGCAGATCGGCAATAGCATTGCGTCCATCTCGTTCCACTTGCTGCGTCGGTGATCTCCGCGGGCCTATCTTTAATTGCTGCCAAGCAATTTTCCTTCCTTAAGAATGCCTTGATCTTCATTTCCCACAACGAGAAATTACTCCCGTTGAATTTCTCAACATCGAACTTTGTTGTAGTCTTCATTTCTGCTTCACTCCCCGCAACCAAAGCTCTGATACCACTGTTAGGAAAGTTATTGGCAGAAGCTACCTCACAACTAAAGTGAAACGGATAAAATGACAAATAAGGTGGACACGGATATTTTACGTGGAAAACCCCCAAAGGAGAAGGGGTAAAAACCACGGGCAGGGTAGTGAAATTTTACTGCTGAAAGTAGCCATTACAACATTCTCTCTAAATATAAGGAGAGTACAATTTTCACTCTCTTATAATAGAAGAAATACTCTCTCATAAATTTGAGGAAAAAATACAAGTATACAAATAATCTCTAAGGAGACACAATATTATATCTCTTGAGAACGCTCTTGTAATACTCTCTTCTCTTAATCCCTCTTTCTTTTAACTGATCCTCACTTTTCTTTGCTGCAACTTCCTCTTCCCCAAAACTCAATTTATAGGGAACGAGGAGAGGGAGATGTCACCAACCCCGTAACCCCCCTTTCTTCCCTTCTCATTCGTATTGTCAAAAGGTGCGGCTGTTGGCACCGCATTCGGTGCCAACTCTCTCATTTGTCAAAATGTTTGGTGTGTGGGGCCCATATGGTGGGGCCCTCACCCACTTGTCTTGACATGCCGACAAAATCTACTGTGTTCTCTCAAGAGATGAAAGATAAATGCCTTCTTTTGAATACTGATGGAGTAATTTCTGTTAAATCTGGTTCATTTACTGCATCTGATCTTGCTAATTTTCTAGATTCCCGATTTCAACTTCCTGGGTGGGACTGGGGTTTATGGATGTTACAAAATGGTGATTTTATTTGTAAATGCCCTAATGTCAAATGCTTAGAAAATCTTAAAAGGCAAGATCTTCGTTTTGGGAAATCCATTTTCTGTGTGAAAAATTGGCCACAGTTTGGGGTTTCTAGACGTTCTTTTGGTCTAGTTAAAACTAAAGCCATTCTTTCAGGGATTCCTCCTTACTGTTAATTATTTGCCTCTTTCAGTCATGTCTCCAGATGTATCGGTAATTTTGTGTGTTTTTCTTCTAAGAATCGTTTAAGTACTGGTCATCTTGAAATTATTGCTCATTTTCTTCGGTGCCCTTCTTCCCCTTTGATTAATTAATACATTTTATGGGTGAGTACTCGGACCTTTAAGATTGTTGTTTCTTATCCTAATCTTCCCAACCAAAATTTAAACACTTTATCAGATTATTTCCCTATCAAGTCTGATACTACTAAAAACAATTGGGAAGCCTGGGGCAGTCCTAATTATCAAAATCCTCTTTCATCTTCTCAGAATATCTATGTTCCTCAGGGTAATAAATTTGATAGTTTTCATGGAGGTAAAGGAAAACAGATGAAATGGGTTGCTAAGATTGCTACTGAAGCAGATGTTAATTTGGAAGAAGGGGAGATTTCGAAGACTAGCCTAATCGATAACTTTGCTTTGAGTTGTGAGACTCTAATCAATGACGATTTATCTCAACAGATGATGGTATATTTAGATCAGGTTTTTAATCCCCCACATTCTTATTCCAACAACGAGTAGGGCTGTAAATCGGACCGGACGGGATCGGACAACCATATGTTCAAGCTCGGACCGAAATTCTACTCGGACGGGCTTATGTCCGGCTTGGTTTAGGTCGGACAAAAATTTTATAGTCCGGACTCGGTTCGATAAAGAATCGAACCGCAGTAATACTCGGACGGACTTATGTCCGGCTCGAGCTCGGTAAAGAATCGGACCTAATAAGTTGTTCAAGTTCGGTTCGTATAACAATTCGGACGGTCCACGGTCGGGCCATTTCTCAAGCCGGACTTGGACGGGCAACAGACCGTCCTTTTCATTTTACACCCCTAACAATGAGATTGTTGGCTTTTTATGGGGGATACTCTGATATGGTATATAAAGAGAATCATCTCAGATCTTTGTTATTTCTTAGAAAGAATCTTCCTCTTGGGAGTGTTTGGAAAGTATTATTTGACTTTTTGGTTAAAGGGAAATGTTTTTCTACTTCTGTAGATTGGTTATTTCATAACTCTATATCCTCTCCCTCACTTTCAATTCTGATTTCATGGGAACTGACTTCACTGATTTTTGTTTAGATTCCCAGATGATTTCTTTTAGTGTGCCCATTTTACATCTTGATAAGGATTATTCTGTTTTTGAGGATTCTGACAACTCTTCTTGTCATGATTCTGATGCTGATTTGCCTATCTCTCCTATTCCCTTAGCAATTTGCTACATGTTCATGAAAACCCCTCACATACTGTTATTGTTGATGATCCTTCAATTGCTGGTATTGATAACACTGTCCTTCAGAAGTGTGTTGGCACTGATTTTGGTTTTTCTTCTACTAGCAAAAAAAGGAATTCTGTTATATCTTATGGGCCTCTCAGAATAAGTACTAGAGTTGGTAATAAACCAAATGCTGATCAGCCTATTCTTGAGAAGGTAGCTATAATTGATCAAATTAGGAATCTGGAAATTCCTGCTCCTACAATTTCATCTTCCCCAGAAAGTACTTGGTTCTATATTTCGATGTCATTTGGATTCTTTTGCTGATGATTATTTAGCCAAAGTTGCTTTGAATACTGGTTTGCATCTTATTTCTTCTCATAACTTTATTAGAATTAAGGAACTTGAAATTGTTAGAGGGGGGTTGAATTTTTAAAAATGATTATATCCACTTGGAATATTAGAGGTTTAGGTGATAATGACAAAAGGATGGCTTTCTTTGATTTTATTAATTCTTCTCATTGTGACCTCATTGCTATTTAGGAATCTAAAATTCCTTCTCCTACTCTTTTCAGAGCTTTAGGTGGTTCAATTATTACGGAATGGGTTTCTTTAGATTCTATTGGGACTTTGGGTGGCATGCTAATTGGTTTTAAAGATAATATGTTCAAATGTTGCAATGCTATTATTAAGAAAAAATTCTTCTGGCTGTAGAATTTGAATGTTTTGCTTTTAACGGTCCTCTTCTTTTTATTTCTATTTATGGGCATTGTATTAATTCTTTAAAGATTGAATTTTGGAATGAATTTTTACAGTTAAATTCTATTCTCAATGGTTGGGTTATTTTGGGGGGAGATTTTAATGTTGTTAGATGCCACTATGAGATAAGTGGTTTTTCTTGCAATAGGACTGATTCTGATAATTTTAACAGTCATTAATGAGCTTTCTTTAATTGACTATCCTATTTTAGGTAGACAATTGACTTGGTCAAATAAGAGATTGATCCTTAGTTTTGCTAAATTGGATATATTTCTTGTTTCTAATGTGTGGAATTCTGCCTTTCCATTATCTTATGTTCAAGCATCTTCTAATATAATTTTTGACCATGTTCCTCTAATTATTTTTGTAGCGCCCCGATTCCCATATAACTGGGAAACTGTGACACATGCCAAGATCTTTCCTTCAATTAGTCACGATACACAAAATGCTGAAAATTAAAACTTTTTATTCAATACAGAGTTACCCGGCAGTAATTACAATATCAGTTTGTAATACCAACTGTAGCGCCTGCCCTTTTTCCTTTTTGAGTCCAAACTCAATTCTTCCAATTTCTATATCACTTTAACTATAAACTAAGATAGTTGTGTTTCAGGGAAAATTTCGGCAGAGTCTCCCCTGTAATTTCTACCCCGAAACGCAAAAAGCTTACGGAATTCTGCTCTAAATTCCGTAGCTCACATCACAGGCAATAATATTACGGGCTCCCCAGACCAAAATGAGCATCATCACACAGACAATATATATATATGCTCTGGGGGCCAAACTCATAACGGTTTATCAATTATCAATTAAAAACCATAAATCCTTTTGAAAACGTAGTAAGGTTTTTAGAAAATAATTTATGAAACATACCACAGGGCCCGGTACTCCACAACGAGATGGGTACGGGTCAACAACATAGCATACCACCCCACACTATACTCATCATCATCATCCACATACTTATACAGCAAGAATACAATTTAAATCATAAAATGCACTATTCACACAATTAAACCTTAAGCGACCATGGTAAAATGAAGCTCCGTCCACAGAGTCTACACCTCACCTCTGCACCGCTGAGGACCTGTAACAGTAGGGGCCTAGGTAGTCCAGAGACTCCCTAACCCCCCAAACACTAAGGGGTTAGCCATTTCTGGTGTGAGTACAATATATTAATAAGCAAATAAATTAACTTATAAGTAAAACAGAATGAACTTACGAATACCAAGATAAACCTGAACATGTAAATGTCATATACGGAAATTCACATCAAATACTCACTGCATCACTTCCCGTATGCGTATCCACACCTGCTCGCAAACATACTTAACTTTAATTTGGAAAATCATTTCCAAATTAGTCGCTTAAGGCCCATCACTTTACGCCTTATGCAAATATTCCTGTAGCTTATTCTCCCATAAAGCTTCACATTCGCACAACGCTACCTTCACATAAACTGCACCTCATTTACCATTCATTGCAATTACAGACTCACGACTTATCTTCTTTCCCAATCTCATATCACATAACACCGCATCCATTCATTTCTTACAACACATATCATCATGTCTCGCAATACATCACTTTCACACTCATAATTCATCTTATATGGAAAATAAACGTGTATCCTAATTTCCTAGTGTTTGTGTATGCCATGACCTGAGTCTAATGCAACAATACAGAATATAGATGTGAGACCCCGTATTTCTAGAAAAGTATATATACTAGTATATATATAGATATATAGTAGTATTATATAGTTGTATATAGAATGAGAAAGTAAGAAAAAGAAAAAGAATGGAAGGAATGAAAGGTGATGACGTGGAGGAGAAGAAAAGAAGAAAGAAAAAGTGGGTAGTTAGTATTAATGTGTGACTTATAGGATGATCCTATGGGAATTAAGAGTGTGATGGACCTATGAGATATTCTATGGAACATAAGAGAAAGAATTAAATGATGGAATAAATGAAAGATGGAATGGAAGTGTGCTGGTTGGGTTGCTTTGACCCGGGTTGACCATGGGAATATTATCCCATATCGGCTAGAAATAGGGAAGAAGAGAAAGATTTATTAGGAAGCCAATGATGAAGGTATACCAATCGTCCGGACACCCTTTTGAGGCAGCCTGTGGTGGGCGTGGCTAGAATTTAATTAATTGTGTGCGTACGGGCTGAGTGCGGGGCGTTACAGATGGTATCAGAGCCAACTTTCGACATCGAATGTAGGACTTGTATATAGGAAGTGCGTGGGACGCAATATGTGTGTATGAGATGCATAAGACCCTGGGAGGGCAGCGATTAGGAGACAAGTCTACATTCGACTAGAAAGGCGATCCTGTACTAGATTGCACGTCCCGTATTCAGCGAGGACGCTGAATTCTTAAGAGGGGGTGAATGTGAGACCCCGTATTTCTAGAAAAGTATATATACTAGTATATATATAGATATATAGTAGTATTATATAGTAGTATATAGAATGAGAAAGTAAGAAAAAGAAAAAGAATGGAAGGAATGAAAGGTGATGACGTGGAGGAGAAGAAAAGAAGAAAGAAAAAGTGGGTAGTTAGTATTAATGTGTGACTTATAGGATGATCCTATGGGAATTAAGAGTGTGATGGACCTATGAGATATTCTATGGAACATAGGAGAAAGAATTAAATGATGGAATAAATGAAAGATGGAATGGAAGTGTGCTGGTTGGGTTGCTTTGACCCGGGTTGACCATGGGAATATTATCCCATATCGGCTAGAAATAGGGAAGAAGAGAAAGATTTATTAGGAAGCCAATGATGAAGGTATACCAATCGTCCGGACACCCTTTTGAGGCAGCCTGTGGTGGGCGTGGCTAGAATTTAATTAATTGTGTGCGTACGGGCTGAGTGCGGGGCGTTACAATAGAACAGATGCACTTAATCTAATGTCAGCAAGATTCTGGATGCACATGCATCCCATACTACATGTGACCCAGGTCAAGCCAACATACTTAGTCTAATGCAAGTGAGACTTTGAAAATGTATGCATCCCATACTACATACTTTCCAAATCAGGCCATTGTCTCTAAGTTTAGGGATTCGAACCCTCGCTATGCAATGCATTCTAATTTGGTCTACTTCCTGTTCCTGATAGTATGACATGGTTGGGTTCAAAGCCGTGACGAACTTAAAGATATACCGCAGTATACCTATAGCATCGTATTTCGCTGGACCGCAGTCCGTACGACCCGTTCGTGTCCACTATGAGTACTAAGCACAGGAACTTATCTAAGTCCCAAATGAAATGCTAAGACATCATTACAGCCCGATAGCTTATGATCACCACACTGCGGTATGCAGAGGGTTCCTCATCAATTGTCCGATAAAATAACTCAAGAATTAGCAGTAGCTGTGACCCAAGCTACGCTCATCGGAATTCAACACACTCAGATTTCTAGAAGGGTAGGGAGATCCACAACAATTCCCTAGTAGGCAACTCTCTCAATATTTAAGAGCTCAAGTCCCCAATTCACATTTAGATTCATCTCACACCATGAGTTACGACTCTTCCAACATAGCACACAAATTCAATCACTCCTTCAGCAGAGCGTTTACTACCCTTCACCAAACGAACTCTAGAATTTCTAAACTTGAGAATCATCAAATAAACCCATACCAAAAGCTACTTTCAAGGTTCATAGCAAGATCATACCTACACAAATGGTTATGACCCTTTGGACTTCAGTCCAAAAGCAATCGGCTTCAGCTCTGTCCTTTCAGACCAGCTGCACTCCACAATTTATTTTGAGGTATCAACCGACCTCGATAATTTATGAAATTTAACCTATAGTTGTGGACACATACAAGAGTGTCCACACAAATCCTTAACTCAAAACATCCATGCTACACTAAGATACAAAAACAGAAATACACAGCCATTCATAATTTAAAGTTTTCACAACGCACCACGTGCGTAAAATAAAAGATATCATACTCACAAATTGTCCCGCAAAGACTCGAAGCGCCATCTCGCCATCCCGCATCCAAAGTCGCCAACATATCCTATTATCAGATTTCAACGCAATTAAGGTTCAAATCATTCAAACCAGTCACGAGAAAACAATAATACTAATTATCTTAATATCACACAGACGTTTTATAAATTACTTATATATATATTGTCGTGTATATGCAACAACTCATGTATATATATAATTACTTATATGTGTATACCCCGCCTTATATGTGTATATATATAATTACTTATATATATATATATATATATATATATATATATATATATATATATATATATATATGCAAACCCAAGCTCAAAATAGTTTCAAAAAATCCCTAAAAAGAAGCTCACAAATTCAAAGAGAGAGGAAAAGAAGATTTCGGGTTCGGTTCGGGTTCAAATCCACAACCCAAAACACCTTACAAGAATCCAAACAAATCCAAGTGGCAACATAATGAGTTGCGGATCCAAACCCGAAACACCAAACCGTTTTCCCCTACTCCTTCGAGTTTTCTTGCCAAAACTCCTCCGAAATCCTCCTTCAAAAAACCCAAGAACGGAGCTCGCCCAAAGCTCGTCTTCACTCTATTTTGAGCCACCGCCTCGACTAAACTGAGTGCCTCCGCTCACCTTCAAGCCCCCACGGTCGAACGCCACTCCACGCAATGGTCCCCCTCGCCGAAACCCACGGAGTCCAAAAACAAAGCTCGACCCAAGTTTTGAAACGCTCGAAAAAATTCTAACTCCCATAGCTCGACGAAGTGACTACGCCCATAGCTCGGCGAAAGCTCAGGCTCCATAGCTCGGTGAGAGCTCGAACCCCATAGCACGGTGAGAGCACAGAAACCACAGCTCGGCGAAACCCATGGCTCCATAGCTCGGCGAAACTTCGAGAGCTCCATACCTCGGTGAAGCGACTACGCCCATAGCTCGGTGAAAGCTCAAGCCCCATAGCTCGGCGATAGCTCGAACCCCATAGCTCGGCGAGAGCTCGAAGCCTATAGCTCGGCGAACTCAAGAGCGGCCATAGTCGGCAAGAAGAGAGCTCCATAGCTCGGCGAGACAGGGTTCAAGCCCATAGCTCGGCGAGGCAGAGCTCGAAGGCCCATAGCTCGGTGAACCCAAAAGCGGCCATAGCGCGACGAGAACGAGTCTCCATAGCTCGGCGAGAGCTCGAATCCCATAGCTCGGCGAGAGCTCGAGCTCCATAGCTTGGCAAGTGCTCGATGACCATAGCTCGGCGAGCACTCAAACACCGTAGCTCGGCGAAACCCAAAGACAACCTTAGCTCCGCCTCGACGAAGAAGAGCTCGTAGCTCGACCGAACGAGCACTTAGCTCAGACGCGCGAGGCCATGGCTCAATGGAGAAGCACCATAGCTCGGCGATGGCGAGCTATCGCCATAGCTCGGCCGACTCACCCCATAGCTATGCGAGCTCAACTTCGAGGTGATGTGTCGACGAAGGGAAGGATCGACGCGTGGTGCCTCAGCGAAGACGAAGCTCACGACTCCGCCAATGCACGAATGCCCCAAAGCCATCGAAATCGACTGCAAACGCATAGCTCAGCGAATCAGTTTGCTGAGCTGAGGGGTGGAAGAAGAACTCCCACCACCGTCCGATCTCTACGAAATCAACGCTGGCTCATGATCAACGCCCAGGCATTTTTGGCCCTTGACCTCACATTTCAGCTATTAGATCTCCTCAAAGCGTGAGTCAAGCTTCGATCCGCGCCTCAGATCGCTTCAAATGACGAGCCAGATCTCGATAAATCAAAAAATTAATTAAAAATCATTTTTATTTCGAAAAATTAATTAAAAATTCAAAAATAATTATTTTAATTCGGAAAAATAATTAAAGAATCCGAAAAAATAATTAAAATTGAATTTATTAATTATAAAATTCGGAGACATCTGAAGAACTATGGAAAAATTCCTAGAAAATTCCAAAAAATTCGGAGAAATCCGAAGAACTATGGAAAAATTCCCAAAAAATTCGGAAAATTTGAAAAAATCCGATAAAATATGGAAAAATTCAGGAATATATTCACTGCCTTCAGAAGCCACAAATCAGTTCCAGGTATCTCCGAACACTCCGACTGCTAAGATTATTTGCCAGATTCTAAAAATAAGACATAATACTTCCCGAAAGCCTTGAAAATCGCCTTCCGGGAGCGGGGGGCTTATGATGATAGTAAAAATCGCAGCAGATCAGAACCGTACGATTCCTGCACGGACCTCAAAGCATCTACAGGCAAATTAGCCATCACCGGCGTATTTTACAGACCTGGGTCCACTCCGAGACATGTGCTTCTCTCAAGCCCATAAAAAGTGACAGGCTATGCCCACTAAGAGAGACATCCAGCCCATGTTGACTAGGAGTCAAATCTCTTATCCCCTAACAGAGATATCTTATCTCTTCAAGGGGAGAAACATGAAAGATCCAACGGTCACGATTCGATCGCTAGAATGTCTCTCAGGCCTATAAATACTCCTCCCCCTCTTCAGTCGCCAGGTAATCAACAATTTGCCAGTTTTCACTCTCATATTCTCTCTCTCTCTTTCTGGTTCTGACTTGAGCGTCGGAGGGTCTGTCACCGGGGGCCACTCCACGGTGTTTCAGGCATTTTGCAGGTCCATCGGCCGCATCACCAACCGTCGAATTCAGATCACAGGAGGTCCATCAACAATCCAGATTCAATCTCAGGAGCTCTAACCTCTTTTAACGGCCAAGGCACAGGTTTAACTTTTAGTAGTTTTCATCAATTATTAACTCACTGTATGTTTGCTCCCACACCGAAATAAGCAGCAACAAGGACATATTGCCAACACTATGGCTATGCATTTCTACTCAGAGATCTTATCAAAAACATGGAACAAGATAAACCAACAAACAATGCCTATCAAACATTGCAACAAAGAATTGGTTTCAGATAATGCCACTCACAATTACAACAATGACAATAGCAAGCTTCATCCCAAATCTTTGGACGGGCCACATGAATCCTGTTTGTCCCTTCAAATCAGTCCAGGGTTATTTTCCCTGTTAATTTAACACATCATATTCTTCCAAATTGTCTCCATCACTACAATGCTATCACTCCTACTAACAACTGGTTTTAGTAGTCTCCATTGCACGTGCACAAACATTATCCGTCATTTTATTCTTTAGTTGAATGTATCTCTAATTTCTTTAAAAAGCAATTAGTTCTTTTTTTGCCACTCATATGCCTCGACACCCGTACTGTAGGTAGGCTCATTTTCTGGACATGTTTCTTATTTGCAACACTTCAAGCCGTGAACCATAGATAGTCATATGACAGTCTTCTAGAACTTTCCCTTCACAGTTGCAGTTAACATTCTATGCAATGACTAGTGTTTACAACCCAACAGTCCGTGCATGTTTAATAGTGTTTAACTGCATTGAAGATGACTTGTGAGAATTTTTTTTTGCAGATTTCTTTTTTGATGAAGCTTTAATGCAGGATGGTTGCACCAAGCAAGATCTCCATATTGATATGTACCAGAAACACTCCAACATCAAATTGTAAGCTTATAAATGTTCCTAGTTAATTACTCCGTTTGTGAAACTCTTTTGATTCATCTGTAATTACTTTGTTTTTTGGGTGGAGGGGCTATCTTGTATAGGATGGGTTCTCTTTTTTTACGGGTAATGAGTCTCATAGCCCACGTGTTGGGATCCATGAACATCATTACCCTTTGCTTGGTTGTTTGTTTGGTTAAAAGTTTTTTTTAATGAAACGCGTCTTTATTCTCAAAAAAAAATTGAAACCCCCCCCCCCCCCCCAACCAAAAAAAGGGATTTTATGTCAACACTTGTGCCACCTTATATTTTGGGGGTAAAATGACTCTTTTTCCCTTCAAAACTTAAAGAGTTTATTCCAATTTTTAAAAAGAAAATTTGTTTATTACAAATATTCTGTAGCTCACTCCATATTACAAAGAGAGTTATCGGCACAGTTTTTTATTTCACTCAATTTACTTTTCTACCAGAAAATCTTTAGTAAAAGTATTTTGAAATTTTTTGTTAAAATCTTTAGTAAAACATAAGCCTCTTGAGATTCACAGGGCAAAAGAGTTATTTTGCCCCCAAAACATAAGAGGGTGCATTTGTTTACTGTTCACATAAACAGTTTCTTCACAGAAACATCTCAGGGGAATGCTAACTGCACCACCCTCAAAATCCAGGGGGTTTAGGGAAATTTATCCATTTCAACAGAAAAATACTGGGACATAGATTAGTATACGGGAACATCTCATTTCATTCTATGATGCACTGATTTTTTCTCTCATCCATACTTGGGCAGGTCAAGTTGGAGCGAAGAAGAGGCTTAGGATGGAGGAGTAGCGGCTACAGGGTATCCGTATTTGGTTTGGGGGATTGCTTTTGTATCTGTACTTTTAGCTACTTAGTCGGCTAGATGCTTTTGTTGTTTGTGGTGCTGGATCTACCACTGTTGTTGCTCCGAGGAGCTATGTATGTCAGTTTATAATTCTGTGTTTCGTTAACAATCATTAATGAAACGGTCACAGGATCACCTTTTTTTTAATTAAAAAAACATCTCATTTCATTGTAATCGTCAGTAATCTACAAACCCATATAAAAATTAAAACAATGATATAAGCAGAGTGTGCTAAGAGACAATTATGGTACCTTATCAGGAGAACACTTGGAACCACCAAGTAGAATCTCTGCACTGCATTACACAGACAAACAATTAGCTAAGTTATAAACAAATAAGCCAAGGATATTGTATACCAAAGAAAGAAAAAATTCTAAACATAAAATCACAAACATAAAGAACATACTCGCAAGATTCCTTTATCGCCATTATAGAAGCTCCCTTTCTTCCAATCACCCGTCCCATTTTGCCAGGGGGAACGTGTAATGCAGACAGTATCTGCTCTTCAGGAGCATAACCTTCAGTTACTAGCTTTTCTGAACATATACAACATCCGTCAATAGAAAATCCGATGAAAATCTACCCAACAAACAATAGCAGAAGTTGGATCCAAATACTTAACAAGTATCACAGTATCCAGTACATATCTACATATAATGGATACATGTTATTTTTTCGAAAGTTGTAAATGAAATCACGTTTTAATTGGTTCTCTGGTAAACTAACTCTTGGGAATGAATAGGCCCAAGCCATTATCATTTCCCTTCTGTGTGGAACTCCTTCTGTTCAAGAAGGAAATTCTTCTTGTTGGTGATGTAAGCCTAACCTGCATAACTAATATCTCTCACCTTCTCAAAGAGGCTACGAATCAATAGCTTAAAGAGTTTATTCCAATTTTTAAAAAGAAAATTTGTTTATTACAAATATTCTGTAGCTCACTCCATATTACAAAGAGAGTTATCGGCACAGTTTTTTATTTCACTCAATTTACTTTTCTACCAGAAAATCTTTAGTAAAAGTATTTTGAAATTTTTTGTTAAAATCTTTAGTAAAACATAAGCCTCTTGAGATTCACAGGGCAAAAGAGTTATTTTGCCCCCAAAACATAAGAGGGTGCATTTGTTTACTGTTCACATAAACAGTTTCTTCACAGAAACATCTCAGGGGAATGCTAACTGCACCACCCTCAAAATCCAGGGGGTTTAGGGAAATTTATCCATTTCAACAGAAAAATACTGGGACATAGATTAGTATACGGGAACATCTCATTTCATTCTATGATGCACTGATTTTTTCTCTCATCCATACTTGGGCAGGTCAAGTTGGAGCGAAGAAGAGGCTTAGGATGGAGGAGTAGCGGCTACAGGGTATCCGTATTTGGTTTGGGGGATTGCTTTTGTATCTGTACTTTTAGCTACTTAGTCGGCTAGATGCTTTTGTTGTTTGTGGTGCTGGATCTACCACTGTTGTTGCTCCGAGGAGCTATGTATGTCAGTTTATAATTCTGTGTTTCGTTAACAATCATTAATGAAACGGTCACAGGATCACCTTTTTTTTAATTAAAAAAACATCTCATTTCATTGTAATCGTCAGTAATCTACAAACCCATATAAAAATTAAAACAATGATATAAGCAGAGTGTGCTAAGAGACAATTATGGTACCTTATCAGGAGAACACTTGGAACCACCAAGTAGAATCTCTGCACTGCATTACACAGACAAACAATTAGCTAAGTTATAAACAAATAAGCCAAGGATATTGTATACCAAAGAAAGAAAAAATTCTAAACATAAAATCACAAACATAAAGAACATACTCGCAAGATTCCTTTATCGCCATTATAGAAGCTCCCTTTCTTCCAATCACCCGTCCCATTTTGCCAGGGGGAACGTGTAATGCAGACAGTATCTGCTCTTCAGGAGCATAACCTTCAGTTACTAGCTTTTCTGAACATATACAACATCCGTCAATAGAAAATCCGATGAAAATCTACCCAACAAACAATAGCAGAAGTTGGATCCAAATACTTAACAAGTATCACAGTATCCAGTACATATCTACATATAATGGATACATGTTATTTTTTCGAAAGTTGTAAATGAAATCACGTTTTAATTGGTTCTCTGGTAAACTAACTCTTGGGAATGAATAGGCCCAAGCCATTATCATTTCCCTTCTGTGTGGAACTCCTTCTGTTCAAGAAGGAAATTCTTCTTGTTGGTGATGTAAGCCTAACCTGCATAACTAATATCTCTCACCTTCTCAAAGAGGCTACGAATCAATAGCCACTTCAAGACTCATTTGTGATATTATATATGGAAAGAAGCATATGTATCTACGCAGGAGGATCTTTGGGACAATTATCACCATAAAAGTTATAAAAAAACAAAATAAGGATGATTCCTAACGCTAAAGTAATTAATACATGCACTCATTCACACATTGACTGGGATATATGCAGCCATTTTACACAAAATTTTAAAAACAGAAGGGAAGAATTAAGTTATAATCACTTGACCACTTGACCATTTTCCATTCTGTAACAAAGACAATCAGGCTCCCCAACTAGTTGGGAAAAATGCTTTGTTGTTGTTGTTCTTGTTAACAAAGACAATCAGCTAAGAATCAAGTCATCTTGCACGTTTGTTTAAAATTATAAACTTATAAAAGCAAGATAATGATGGTAAAGCAACAACAGATGTTTAATATTTCACTACAACCAAAATGTTAAACTAGCTTTCATATTTAAACACAGATACCTGGCAGAGGTGGAAGAGGCGGCCAATCTCTAGAATTGTTATCAGCCATGCAGAAACATATACAGTAGAGGCGCCCACTAACTGCAAGATGCCATAGGGATTATTCATTTAACTTCTCCATCATCTTGTGATATATATGCAGGATAAAACGGACATCATCTGCAGCAGCACGGATCATCATCTCAGACATTGGCCTGTAAGTCCAAAACTTAAAGTCCTGTCAAAGAAGAACAATAAAATCAGAAACTATCATGCAATGCTCCAAATACATAATTAAAGATGTACATTTTTTACTAATTCATAATGAACGATAGATGCTCAAAGACAATATGATGTAAACTTAACCCTAAGTAGAAAATTTCCAAGAATATTAAAAGATTAACTTTACCAACATGTAGTGCAAATTAAGTTAGAGAGTAAAACTAGTGATTGATATGATAGATTTTCAACATATTCAATAAATGAACAGTCCCAATTAAAGATTCAAGCCTAACAATCAACAATTATACTTACGTGTTCTTAGCAAGTAACATATTCAATAAAGATTGTACTCTAATTGGCAAGTAGAAACACGTCTCGGTATTTGTGGATGACAGATAATTCATATAATATTCTAGAGATAGCAGGCAGTATCACAAATAATTGAGAAATGGAGAGAAGTTACCGGGTTTGAAGAAAGGATCGCAATGGAGAAGAGGTGGCCGACAGCTTGAAGTGGGGCTGTTGAACAGTCGAGATGTCGCGGGATGGCGATGTCGAGACAGCAACCGTTGGTGATGGCGCTCGGGAACGACAGGGGGAGTCGCTGGCGGCGGCGGTGGAAGGTTGCAGCAGTGAAGACATGAGGGTGGTGCTCGAGGCTGGCGTCGTCGATGGTAGGTGGTGATGGGGGTGTGGCGTCGGGTAGGAGAGGAAGGCGGCAAGGGGTCGGGGTATTTGGAGACGATGGGGGTTCGGGAGATGGATACGACGGTTGGGGATGGTGGGGGAAGTTGTGGTTGGGGATGGTGGGGGAAGTTGTGGTCGGTGATGGTGAGGAAGGTTGTGTTCGGGGATGGCGAGCGGCAGTGAGGGCTTGGGGTGCTTCGGGCTGAAGAGGAAATGGGTTCATAGGATCAAGAGAAGAAGGAGAAGAGGAAGAAAGGGATAGTTGGCGGCTGTGAAGGAGATGGGGATTTAGGGTTAGGGTTAGATAGTAATTTGATTTCTCACAAACCCTAATATTTTCTTAAGATTTCTCACTGTCACGTCCCGCTTCCCAAAAATACAGAATACGAGCACGTAACATTGGCCCAGCGAATGACTAACGTCACCCATAAGCTGTTTATCCGATTAACTCAACAATATAAACAACACAGAACAATTGCGCAGACAATAATAATCTCATGAACAATAATACTTGAATTGAAACAATATAAAATATCCAAGTACAATAATAATCCAACGTCTGGAAACAAATAGCAATATTCGGGTCATAAGCCTAATACAATAAAATAACAATAATCCAATAATTAAGTCTTCATAACAAAGCGATAAATATTCATTAAGCGGCAATGCAATCAATTTCTTCACCAATGTTGTTCTACCAATCCACCAGGTAATTCTCCATTAACACTTGTAAGCACTTCATCTAAAAAGATGAGAAAAATTGTCCTTAGAGCAAGTCATGGACAGCAAGTAGAGAAAGCAGGAAACAATGGAATAACGGTATAACAATGAATCAATGAATCAATAAGAATCAATAAAATGGGACAATATCATGATAATTGATGCAATTGGCTGTAAACAATGGTTCAGTAATCAGTAACAATAATCAATGATCCATATTAATAACACTTAGCCGATATTCGATATCAATAAGAACAATGATGAACAATATGCAATGTTGATGATGTGTCAATCCTTATGTCTATTAATCATTTTAACTCTTAACTAATGCACGTACTACTGTATCCCACGTGTGCCGTACCACAGGTTCGATGCATACAATCAGTTTCGTTTTAGACTTAAGTGGTGGATTCTATAGTTCATGTACTCGACAACGGTAATCAATATTCAATAGTAACCGATGACCGAATCAATCGAGATACTGTAGTCAGTAATCTATAATTAATCGATGACCGATATGACAAATAGACCAATAGACCAATAAATAGGGAAACACGGGCCCCTCCTCCGAGTACAGTCTCTATATTATCCACTACTAAAGTCAACCCTTAAACCCCGGCTTGTTAATTATTTATCAATGTAACAACACAATATGAAATTTGGGACATTAGGTGAACCATAGTATCAATAGGGAAACAATAGGTTGATAACAAGGATAGGACGGTTAGAATGGTGATAATAACTCATTGGGAACATGCAATGTCACATACATTCATTAAATCATGCAATAGTACAACATAGGAATAATTAATCTATTAAAAGTGGAATCTAAAATTCTGGACAGCATGTGCAGTCGGTACAAAAATGCAGCTTCCCGCTTACTCAAAAGTCGAAAGTTGAATCCGTCAGAAAATCTGGAAACTAGATTTCCAGACGGTTCCAACGCATCTTAAAGTTCAAATTCCGACAACAGTAGCTAGGTCAAACACATGTTTCTTTTCATTGTTTTAATTTTTGAATCAGCAAAAACTCAATATTAAATTCAGTAAAAATGTAATTTGGACTCCTAAACATGTTAAGCAACAATCTGGAAACTTCCATAGGAAAATTTTACCATTTGATCAGTCTTTTTACTGTTAACATGAATTGCACGAAAATCTGAAAATCTGAAAGTAAAAACACAGCTGTAGTAAAACGGGCATAACTTTTGCTACAAAACTCGGAATTCAAAAATTCTGGATATTATTGGCAACTAGACACTTGGGGCTACATTTCATATTCAGAAAGTATTTCATTTTAAGGTCATTTACTGGTTCGAAAACAGCGATAAAAGTTCAGGTCAGCAAGCATGTACAATTATTAGGGTATTTTTTTTCCTGAGAATAAACTAATTGAACATGATGGGTATCGATTCTATAGTCAATAAATTGTGTATCTAGCATGATAGGTGTCCAAACTTGATAAATAAAATTAGAACACATACACATACAAGTCTACATCAATCAATCATCAAACGATCAAACAACATACAACCTAACAATTGTCTCTAGAATAATTTAGTTGTATCGTGACTATTTGTGTAACCATAATATCCATACTATATGATGTATGCAAGATTCAATACTTTTGGAGTCAAATTGGCACGATGTCAATAGTATTCGGGTTAGCTCGTGTAAACCCTCAATAAACCCAATGAAAGAGATGAACAAAGGATAATACGATAACAAAGAGATCTACTTGCAAGAATTTCAATAACACTTGAATTTGATACAATTAGCAATTCAAGAGGACAGTGACTTGCCTGTTAACCGGTGAAAGCGAATACCAAGAATAACAGAATAAGGATCCCGAAACAACGAACACAAGTCCGCAACAACACGATCCCACGAACACACAAAAGAACACGTATATTACACGTGTAATAACCCAAAGAGACAGCACACAAGAACTGTAGCAACCACAGAGAATTCGGCAATGGCAGCAGGCAGGCCAGCGGCGGCGGCGACCAGGGGCGACGTGGTCGAGGTCGACGCACGGGACGGCGGTGGCGGCGCGCTGCGCTGTCGACTGGAACAGAGAAAGGGCGACAACGATTAGGGATTCGGCTGCTCAGGTCGTTGTTGACGTCGAGGAAGAGGAGAAAGGGGTTGCGGGGGGTCAGGTGTGGCGGCGGTGCGCGTCGGGGGCGTCGATGGGAGTAGGGCCAACGGGGGTGAAGGGAGATGGCCGGAGGAGTTGGGGGTTGCCGGAGAACGGCCGGGGAAGCTGGGGAAGATGCAGAAGATGGGTTCAAAAAAAGGGGGAGAGAGAAATTGGGAGGAAAGAGAAAGATGAGAGAGGAGAGAGATTAGACGGCTAGGTTTCGATTTGTGTGTAAATTAGAGTTTGCAGTAGAGTTGTATTTATAGGGTACAATTAGGGTACTGGATTGATGAATTAGGGTCCAATAATAGCGGATTGGCAAAATTTTAAAAAACGTCACAATAGTTTGGCGCTGTTTAAAAAAACGTCACAAAACTTTGACTTTTTAAAAAAACCGCACAAAGTTTAACTCTCAACTCACAGAGTTACTCAACCGTTAACTGGGATAATAGTTATGTGATGTTTTTTTAAAACAAATGAGAACTTTTGTGATGTTTTTTTAAACAGAATAATAGTTCTGTGTTGTTTTTTTAAACAAAACAATAGTTTTGTGATGTTTTTTTAAACATTACGTATAACCCAGTTAACGGTTGGGTAACTCTGTGAGTTGAGAGTTAAACTTTGTGCGGTTTTTTTAAAAAGTCAAAGTTTTGTGACCTTTTTTTAAACAGTGCCAAACTATTGTGACGTTTTTTTAAATATTGCCTAGCGGATTTGGGTCAAGAACACATGAAATTGGGTTTTAGGGTTCAATTGGGAAATAGATCAAGATCAACACGGTTCAAATAAAAATACCCACAATTCCAATAAATAAAATCCACAAGATAGATAACCCAATAAAAGAGAAAAAATAGTTCATGAATGAAAATTTCAACCCAATTAAATAAATAAATAACACAATTGAAATAATAAGAATTGGGCTTAAAATAAATTGGAACTCGCCAAGAAAATCAGATCGGGTATAAAAATAAAATAATTCGATAGATGAATTTTTAGTTAAAGAAATCAAGAAATAACAATTAGTAGTTATAATCATAATAATAATAAAACCGTACAATAAAATAATATTCGGGTTTAACAACTTTATTAAAATACTCCAATAATAATAATATACATGATTTGGGCTCAAATACAATTAACCGATAAATTAAGATTATAAAAAAAGTTTAAAATACACCATTACTGGAAATAATACTTACTTTCGATTGGAAAATATTTAAATAGAAAATCTCAAAACAAATTTAACACAAAATAAATTTATAAATGATTAAAATACTGAAAATATTTGGAAAGTAAGTATTTACGGGAACGGAGGTTCCACTCACAAACCCTAATATTTTCTTAAAATTTCTCATAAACCCTAATGTTCTCTTGTGGTCTCACACACACAAGAGGAGAATGAAAAGCAACAACTCAACACACAATAATTATTTTAATCAATAATAGTATATTTTCTCATTATTCTCAAGGCATATATATAGGCTCAAAACATATCTAAAACATATCTCTCAAACAAACTACATATGGCTAAATCTCAAAACAAAACATAATAGAACTAATGTCCTCATCACAATATCTTAGAAAGAACTTATTATCGTCTCTACATCCCTTGGTTAATGTGGGTCTATAACTTGATGCTCACACTCTTTAGCCACCTCAAATTCAGTCCTCTGCCTCAAACTCCCTCACACATAACAATCTGAGAGAATTTGTACATAAAAGGACCGCTTTTCATATTCTAAAAAAGCTATGATCACTAACTCACTTAAGGGTATACAAATCTTAAACGATGCTCACTTTACATTTCCTCAACCAAATGGTTTCCCGTTTCTTGCCATCCTTTCAAGTGTAGGCATAATTTGTCTACACTGATAGTTGTTGGACCAAGTGAAGGCTCTCATGTTTCTTCTAATCTACACGAGACTTAACCAATATCATAGATGCACTTACTGGCATCTTCGTTGTTATAGCTTTACTATCTCTCTATAGACTCTTCAAACATTCCTCGACAACTTTCTCCTATATATGACCCGGATATCAGTGATGTTGTAACTCCATGTCCCAGTTGTACGTATTTTATTACGTGAATTTTTGTACTTCAATTTTCAGATCAGTTTTATTTTTCTCTTTGGACTCTTTATCTAAAGCCAGAATATTTTTCTGATCAATTCCATAATTTTGTGATTTTTCGACCGGAGTTTAAATACAAATTTTAAACCCTGATTAATCTTAATCCTAATCCTAACCCACTCCCGCTAATCACTCACTCCCATTTTTCTCCTACTGCCTAATTCTACGCCTAACTCCTGACTTCTCCTTGTTCATTTTTCCACACCTTGTTCTCATTTTCCACCCTACACTCCCATTTTTCTACACCCCCACATGCAACACTCCTATGCCTTTCTTTCTATATATATGCATGCACTCACACACATGCATAACACATCTCATTCTTCACTTCTCCTTCTCTTCCTTTGCCTTCTTCACACCCGAGAGCCCTTCTCCTTCTCTTCCTCTGCCTTCTTCACATCCGAGAGCTCAAGTAACACCCGAGCTCTACTTTACCTTCCACATTCGAGCCAACGACTCCGCTTCTACGATCCCGTGAATCCCGAAAAACAACCCGACGCCGCGCCACCTTGTTGTTGTCGTCGCTCACCGTTCCTACTGTTGCTTACTCGTTGCCGTCTTGCCGCCATTCTTACCGCTATTGTGCCGCCGCCCGTTGCCGACGTCGCTTCTTCTTTCCGTGGTTAATACTACCACCGAAATCGTCACGTTATAAAGCAAGTACCTTGTACACTCTTTTTGTTCTCGTACAAGCATTTTCCTTGGACTCGTGGCAAGTAGTCTAGTTATCATCATGTTTTATTGTCAAACTCTGTTCTAGTCACTTGTTCCATGCTATATCAACTCAAGAGTGAACCGTTAACACATTTCGAATCGTGTTATCGAATATCGAATATTCAACCTTACTATCTATAAAATTTCTTGACCTTGCACTAAGAATTCGACCATATTCCCAATACTGGATTGAAGATTTTCTATGTGAAAATCGTAGCCCATCGAGTCCCGAATCCAGAACATCTTACGGTTTCTCAATCGGATGTATAGATTGTGAGATATCGCGATTTTAGTATTGACAAATCATGAATTTCTGAACCTGCACGGGATTACTAACCGGTATCTCGTACTGAGAATTTGACCATGTTCCCGACACTGGATCAAAAAACTTTCTACATGAAAATCGTAGCCCTTCGAGTCTAGATATCCGAAACATCCTACAGTTTCTCAATCGGATGAATAGATTGTGAGATATCACAGTTTTAGTATTGTGACTCCGAATTTCCAGAATGCGCGCGAAACATCGAAACCAGCGAAGAATGAATTTGTACGCATCGCTACTGTCTCTAGAATGTATCGTGAGAATATGCATTGGAACCGGAAGAGAGTCTACTTTCTAGAATCTCTGACGGAATCGGATTTACTTTTCTGTAACAACGGGAAAGTGGATTTGAATGCAGATATGTCAAGTTGTCTAAAAATTCATCTCTACATTTTTGCATATAAACCCTTTGCTTTTCATATTTAATGAACTGAGTGTATTATTGTTCTTATAATAATAACTTGCATAGATATAATAGGTTGATAATATGTATTTTATACCACTTGAGAATTCTATAATAACTACTCTCGATACATGTACCCGTTATATCTCATACCATGATTATTACCCTTGATATTTTCCTTGATTAAACTGTCTTGATTACACCGTTCCACTAGTCGTACCAACTGCATGTTCATAATTAATTATAAAAGAATAACAAGCCGGGGTTATAAGGGTACGACTTAATAGTGGACAATATAGGGGAGTATACTCAGAAGGGGGCCCGTGTTTCCCGAAATAGTGATTCTTGATTCTTGATTCCTGATTACACAATTCTTGATTACATAATTCTCGATTACATGATTCATGATTACATGTCTTGATACTATCACTGGAAGACCCGAGTACATAATCCTATAGAATTTACTACTTAAGTCTAAACGTCACATGATTGATATGCACCGAACTTGTGGTATGGGACATAGGATTGCGTGCATTAGATAAGTTAATAAAATAGATAAACTTAAGATTTCCACTAAGCATGATTCTTGACTACATGACTCTTCATTACATGACTCTTGATTCTTGGTTACATGATTTGTGATTACATGACTCTTGATTACATGACTCTCGATCCTTGATTACATGATTATCGATTAACTGAGCCCAGGTTATCAGTTGCTTATACCTTGAAGTCTTGAATACACTAGTTACAGTTATTACTTACATGATCATGTTGTCCCAGTTCCTTGCTTCCTTCTATATTGTATTTGTACTTCTACTTCTTATTTCTTCAATGTTATATCTTGTTATATTACCCCCTTTACTGCTTGTTGCTACTTGCTGCCCGAAACTTGCTCTAACGGGAACTTTTCTATTTTTCTTTGAGTTAATAATTATACAGGTACTGATGGACCCGACGAGCACTCTCTAGACGATCGTTGATGCTTCCTTACTACTTCATGTTGTTTTTCTTTCAGTCGCTATTTTATCTAGTTGTTATAGCGAACTGCTTATCATATTATTTTAATTCTGGCACCTTGTACTCCCGGGCATCTTGACCCGATGTATTATCCAAATGATGGTTATTCTATTTTCAGCTCATGTGATTATTATATTTGCCTGCGTGATTGTGTTATAAAGATCTTGTTGAGCTTATAATTGTACAGCTTATGGATGATGTATATCATTCGCTGGGCCTCAGTTGCGTGCCTGTATTTCCGTATAGTGGGAAGCGGGGCGTGACAGATGTGCTTCTTCATATGAAGTGCACAACCATAGTTATATACTTATATGTTGGGGTAGGTCACATTTCAAAATGTTCCCGTCGTCGGCATCATCATTTTTCAATACTTTCACCCTATGAAGTATAAATACGGGTACAAGGTGCAAGTACGACACGACACGGGTACGGGGGTACGTAATTTTACAAAAAGTAGGATACTGGTGCGTTGGTGGATACATTAAATATAATATATTTATATTATATATATAAATAAATATTTACTTATTTTGTTTAAAATGCAAATATTTGAACTATTTCATAGAATTATAAGAATGCATTATAATTATGAGCATTTTTAGATAAAAAATTGATAATCTAACTATCAAAACATTAGGTATACTTGTTTTTTGTTTGAGCATAACACAAAACATCAAATTTTTAAAATTACACTAGGGCCTCAAACATTCATCTAAATTGTGTCCAAAAGTTACAAAAATGTATTAAAATTTTGGATACTCCTTGGATACACACCCGGGAATACCCAAGAAGTAACGGCACCCCATACGCACCCGACACGGTACGTTGGGCGTTTGAAAGTACCCATGCTTCCTAGATTTCACCTATTATTATCAAACTATTACAACTTTTTAGAAATTCCTCAATACATTTCCTGAAAATTTAAAGATGTGAAAGAACTAGGAGCGAGAGTGGAAGTTGGATCATCGTTCAAAGCCCTATATGAATTACAGAAGGACAGCTTTCATTTACACTTCAATTTTGCATCGAATTAAGCTTGTCATTTATTTATTATTTAGATAAATTACAATATCAGCAAAAGATGCAGCACAAGTGATACACTGAAGCAGTAAGGAAGATGAAAAGACAGCATGCAACACAACCGTAACTACAGCATAACAACAGGGAAGAGTACTGTGAAAAAAGAGGGATAATAGGACATGAGGGGAAATATGGATGGGAAGGGGAGTTGGGTTGAACTGAAAGTTAAGGTTAGTTATATAGAAGGGAGAAAAAAGAACAACTTTACTGCCTGGGCAGACATTGTTACCATTCAACGCATCACCAATACCTCTGCTGTAAGAGATTGCATAAGGTGAGAGAGAAAGAGAAGCCAAGAGCTATGAAGTATGGATACCGCCATACCGGTATGCGTACCTGGTAAGCAAATTAGCCAATTTTTCAAAAATAGGATATAGGTACGTTAGGATACGTTAAATTAAAATAATTTTAAAAAATTAATATTATCTATATAATAAAACACAAAGAAAGCTATCAAGTGGCTCTCCTTTAATCCCCCCAAAAATTAAAGGTCCAGATTTAACCTCACAAAACATATTCCCCCCCCCCCCCCAAAAGTTTCCCTCCAAAACTCAAATTCAAATCCCCCACCCAAAACAACTCCTATATTTATTTAATTATTTTTCTCTCTCTCTCTCTCCCTCCCTCTTCTATTCAAAAAATTAAGAAAATAAAAATTTTAAAAAGTTTTAAAAAATATAAAAAATAAAAATATAAAAATAAATAAAAACTTTAAAAATAATTCAAAAAAATTAAAAAAATCATATAATATGTTTTTTGCTGGACCCCCAAAAGTTTCTCATATAGTATGTTTGCTACTTCAATTAATTTGCTGGACCTCCAAAACTATTTTATATGATCAAACAAGGTGCACCGTTCCGAACACGTGCCGTAGGCACGTGTCAACGGGCAAACCTAGTAGATATATAAATAGTAAACTAAAATATTCAATTGAATTCGAACATGAAAAATTAAGAAACAAGAACATGGTTATTAAAATTAATACAAGTCAATGTCAAACAAAACATACTAATAGATCATTCCAAGTTTTCAACCACACCAATACCAATATTACATGACCGAAAGGTTCAAATAAAAATAGGCTAGTCTTATACATATTCAATAGAATCAATACCACAACACATCTATTATAACTTCATAAGTCATAACCATGAATCAAACAAGACCCTTCAATACAACATCCTCCTGTCCTACATCTAACCATCTTAAAGAAATCTAACACTAACACTAAAGCAAATAAAGATGCAACAACTTGTACAATAATAGCAAGTAGTCAATCAACCAAAATAATAGCAAGAACTACATTCTACATCTATCATTTTTTCGACATCTTTTAATCAAATGAAACAAAATAATATATTTTAAAGAAATGAAATTAGGATTTGAAAGGAGAAGACGAAGAAAAGAGTAGTAGAAAACTTTTAGATGGAGAGGAACGACAGAAGGAGATTAGGGATTTAGGATTAAAGTTTCGATTAGGGTTAGGGTCACTAGGATGGGGTTAGGGTCATGGGCGGATCTGGGCCCAAGCAGCACAAGCAAGTGCTTTGGGCCCCCAATTTTATAGGGCCCCATATTTTTTAAGTATTTACAATGTTTAAAAAATATATATTGTTTTCAGATAAGATTATATTGTATTATCTAAAATTTGAAACAACAATTGGCCTTATCTCATCTGGTTAGAGTGTTGTGTTAATAACATGAACGTCGCAGGTTCGAAACCTCATGGGCTAATTTATTTTTCAATCATTTTTTTTATTTTTTAAACTAAATATTTTTCACATAGTTATACATGTTATTTTACCATTTTATAAATTTAATATTATTTTTCACTTAGCCCATTCATGTCATTCTATGATATTTTTTCATTGTTCTATGATATATCATATTTACCTGTTTATAATAAATTTCTAACCAAATCTTCAAATGTATATGATTATTCTACATTTTAAGCTTCCAACTAGTATTCTCATATGCATATATTCATGTTATATAATATATCATACTTACCTCTTTGCGATAATGTAATCTTCAAGTGCATATACATGTTTGCTTTGTTTGCTTATTTTCCCATTCTTCTAAATTTTGTATCTATTAATGAAAGGATTACTAGGGTTGTCTTCAAAAAGAAAAAAAATAAAAGAGGCATTTGATAAAACCAAAATTTATCCATGAAAGCATTCAAAATAGCATCATAGATATACTTCAATCATGTCAGCTCAATATTTTCTCTTAATGTACACAAACTCAACGTGCGTTTACTTGTATGTTTTGAACTTTTTTTTTGTTCTATTCTTCGTTAATTCTCTCATTCATCATTTCCATTCTCTCAGATAACATGCAATTCAAAATAAAATCACTGCCGCTTCTTCCTTACAGTTTATCCAAATTTCTTTTTGCCATGAGACATTTCATGTAAAATACGTACGTTATCAATTAATTTTTTTTGAAGCATATATATAAATTTATTTTCATTTAAATAGTATGTCCTTCAAGGCTCCAAGTTTGTTTGCATTTAAATAATTGTCATTTTTATTTTATCAACTTGCAAAAGGCCCCATTTGAGAACTTACTTAGGGCCCCCTGAAACTCATATACGCCCCTGGTTAGGGTTTTGATGGAGAGGAAGGAGCCGTCGGAGGAGAAGAATGCGAATGAGGCGGAGAATCAACGGAGGTGGCGGAGGAGGTGGTGGAATGGCAATAAGGATTGAGGAGCACTGGAGCAAAACAGAAAGAGGACGGGGAGAGAGAAAGAAAGGTCATGGTAATAAGAGAGAGAAAATGGGAGACAACTAAAGGGCTTGGTAGTTGAGGGATGGGGGAAAAAATTATCCCCCGCCGCATATCCAAACCATATCCAAATGTATCCCGACGTATTCGAGAGTATCCCCAGAGTATCTGATTTTTTTAAAAAATAATTGCTAGGATACGTATCTGGTATGTATTCGGGACATATGTGAGGCATACCCCACCGGATACGTATCCAGTATGATGATACGCACCCACACCTACATTACAAATCAATAACATGGTTAGATCCAATCATCAATACTAGGCATCACACTGACTTAAGGAACTGGAAGAGATCCTGAGTGATATTTTGTTACTTTCACCTGACTAGAAATTGGACATATGTGCAAGTGATCATAATTGGAAGTGGATATTCTGGGAGTAAGAAAACAACTGGACTGGGGAGAGCCATATCAAAACCCATACACTAAACTTAGTATAACTCCCCCAACCTAATCAAACCTAAGCTTCTACAAGAATTAGTATACTAAAAAATAAAAATAAAATTGAAGGGAGTATTTAAAGAAAAATTATTTCCAGTTCCAAAAAGCAATGTAGTAAGATATAAAAATTCATCTAATCCTCTCTAGTTTCCAAGCTAGAACTGAACTGCATGACAGATCTCAATTAGGGTACATACAACTGTCAGTGTAGACAAATTATGCCTACACTAATAGCAAATGTGTTATAACCACATGGAGAACAGATTGCCTAAAGTAAGCATAGCAATGGTTCACAACTTCACATGTTTAATACAATAATTTAAAACTTTCCAATTTTAAGAAGAGTAATATAGTAATAATGAAAGGTAGCTCACAGTTACAATTACAATTAGATTTGTGAAAGACCCTACCGATAGACCAAAACTCCGAAGTTCTGGTAAAGGTGAGAGTTTAATATTTATATTCTAACATGTCCACGTAGGTTGAGGACCATTTTTGTAGGCCAAAACCTGGTCAGTACGCATCGGTATTTTATTTTTAAATCCGCATTTTAATATGCGTAGCCGGTAAGATTCGAACCTTGGTTGCTGACTTGCTGTGATATCATGAGAAATAGAAATACCCTACCGATACACCAAAACTCCAAAATTGTGGTAAGGGTGGGGGTTTAATATTTATATTCTAACAAGATGCATTGTTTTATCTTAGGTATGCAATTTATAATTCAAGATTCCAGCATCTGTTTAATGGAAAAATTCATGCACATTATACGTGTCATGTTATGTGATGTGGCATATAGCACTTATGCTAGAAAACATAAATAATCAAACACCTGTAAACATAACAAGAACGACCTAGGGACCTTCCAAAGGCAACTCCATTATGCTAAATTTCAGATTCATTTAACAGGGTAGTCGGCAAAATCAAGAAATCATCAGTAAAGACAATACCGCAATATCGAGGATCAGCGAGAAGGCTAACAAAAGATATGTAGTCATCAGGAGCTCATTTTTCCCTTCTTGATCTTCTATCAGATAATATGCAATCTGCATGAGCAACAATACATCATCAGCTTCTCCACAGGCATTTCCATTTTAATTTGTAATGCTCAGTTTCATTTTGTTAGAAATATCAACATGAACTAACGATAACTTGTGCATGTTCTATAAAAGTTTAGTAAGTGGTGCTTGAAGCTGGAACTGTGTACAAACAAAGGAAATATCTCATACCAAAGAGCAAAAAAAACACAATTATGACTAATTGGGAGCAAACTTGGCTTGCATTAATGCATAGAATCATAGATGTACAGTAATAAATATACCATAGTTCAGTAGTGCCATCAGTGCACTTTTAGTTCGTCTCATAAGAGCTAACCTGAGTGTACAACATTGTGTAGTTTGATTCCAAACTGAAAATATAAAGCCTGCATAATAAAGAATGGAGTCAGAAAAATGGAGTCAGAAAAGCTAGATAATATGATCTTTCTATTTTAACAAGCATGCATAACAAGACAGAAATAGCCAGAGACCTCACTATCCCATTTGCAATCATGAATGACTTTTGTAATGTAACTATACTCCAGTGCAGGCTTACAGGCTTGAACTAGGGCCTCCCCACCTTCAACAGCATCAACCAAGTAGATAGCATCTGGATATGCAAGCTAACAAAACAACAGAAATTACATAATCAGAAAAGACAATATCTGAATGTCGGAAATCTCACCTAATTTTGTGGCAGTTACCATATTAAACAATACATTCTAAAAACAAATTTCCAGTGATGTATTAAACACAAGAATTTATCCAAATGATATACATGTACATACAAGACTTGGTCCAACTGATATACATGTACACACTAATGCTGCTTGTTTTTGGGTGTGGGGGCAATAGGTGTGAGTTCTTGTAATTTGTGAAGCGGAAGGAACGGCACTGGCGTTGATCTGACCCTCGGCTGTAGAACCGGCTCGGGGGTAGCAAGAGAGTAGAAGAGGTTGGGTGCTCGGCTCGGATCTTCGTAGCTCGGCTCGGATCATAGAGGCTCGGCTCGGATCTTGATACCTACACAATGCCTAGAAACACCGGGAGAAGTCCCGACGGCAAGCCCTCCCACGATCTAGTCAGTCACTGAAAAAGCAACAGTAGCTAGGGTTGTAGCTAGGGTTCAGGTGGGAAAAACTTTATTACCTTTAGAAGGAATGAGGGAATCTAGATATTATAGGCAGGGGCTAGTGGGTCTCTGGTCTTGATGGGCCGGGTCGGACCCGTTAGCTAGTGGGTCTGAACTAGCTGAAGCCCGTTGGACCTGTTTGACTTTGATGATCATAGGGGAGCAAAATCTGAGGAGATCTGATGGTCCAGATGGAGCCACGTCATTTATACCATATCATAAGCCCCCCACTCTTGGAGGGCTGTGTAAACCAGCCGTGGAGAAATAGTTTGTCTTCGTAGGAAGAGCGAATGGGAATATTTGGCGAAGACGGATTATTGAGTCCCTGAGAAGTAAATGGGCGGCGTTGAGCCAAACGTTAGTGGAGTCAAGGCGTAGAGCGACGAGTGAGGCCGTTCTCGAGGGGGAGCGGCTATGGTGGTAGGAGGGAAAATCCCTTGGAGAGCGGGCGTCGAACGCCGAGCGTCGAGCGTCGTGAGAAAGCTGGGGTTTTGTTCGAGATTCATGACGAGCATCGAGCACCGAGCGTCGAGCCCCAAGCTTGTAAGAAAGCTGGGGGTTGCTCGAGATATATGTCGAGCGTCGAGCCTCAAGCTTTGTGAGAAAGCTAAGGTGTTGCTCGAGGTACATGTCGAGCGTCGAGCATCGGGCATCGAGCGTTGAGCCCTAAGCTTGTTAGAAAGCTAGGGCGTTGCTTGAGGTTCATGCCGAGCGTCGAGCGTCGAGCTCCAAGCTTTGTGAGAAAGCTAGGACGTTGCTTGAGGTACATGTCAAGCGTTAAGCGTCCCAGCTTGTGAGGAAGCTAGGGCGTTGCTTGTTGTATATGCCGGGAGTCGAGCATCGAGCGTCGAGCATCAAGCTTCCAAGCTCTATGAGAAAACTGGGGTTTTGTTCGAGATTCATGACGAGCGTCGAGCCCCAAGCTTATGAGAAAGTTGGGACGTTGCTCGAGCTATATGTCGAGCGTCGAGCGTCGAGCGTCGAGCGTCGAGCGTCGAGCGTCGAGCGTCGAGCGCTGAGCATCGAGCATCGGCTTTGTGAGAAAGCTAGGGCGTTGCTTGAGATACATGTCGAGCATCGAGCGTCGAGCCTTTACAGCTTGTTGGGAAAGCTAGAGGTGTGCTCGCTATACATGCCGAGCGTCGAGCCCCCCAGCTTGTGAGAAAGTTAGGGCGTTGCTTGTTGTATATGCCGAGCGTCGAGCCCTTACAGCTTGTTGGAGAAGCTAGGGCTGCGCTCGCTGTACATTCCGAGCGTCGAGCCCCCCAGCTTGAGAAAGCTAGGGTATTGCTCGCTGTACATGCCGAGCGTTAAGCCCTTACAGCTTGTTGGAAAAGCTAGGACTGTGCTTGCTGTACATGCCGAGCGTCGAGCCCCTTTAACTTGTTGGAAAAGCTAGGGCTGTGCTTGCTGTACACTCTGAGGGTCGAGCCCTTACAGCTGTTTGGAAAAGCTAGGGTTGTGTTCGCTCTACATGCCGAGCGTTGAGCCCTTATAGCTTGTTGGAAAAGCTAGGCTGTGTTCGCTGTACATGCCGAGCGTCGAGCCCCCTAGCTTGTAAGAAAGCTAGGGCGTTGCTTGCTGTACATGCCGAGCGTCGAGCCCTTACAGCTTGTTGGAAAAGCCAAGGCTGTGCTCGCTGCACATTCCGAGCGTCGAGCCCCCCAGCTTGAGAAAGCTAGGTCGTTGCTCGTTGTACATACCGAACGTCGAGCCCTTACAACTTGTTGGAAAAGCTAAGGCTGTGTTCGTTGTACATGCCGAGCGTCGAGCCCCCTTTAACTTGTTGGAAAAGCTAGGGCAATGCTTGTTGTACATTCCGAGCGTCGAACCCCCAAGCTTGAGAAAGCTAGGGCGTTGCTCGCTGTATATGCCGAGCGTTGAGCCCCTACAACTTGTTGGAAAGGCTAGGGTTGTGCTCGTTGTGCATTCCGAGCGTCGAGTCCCCAAGTTTGAGAAAGCTAGGGCGTTGCTCGTTGTACATGCCGAGCGTCGAGCCCTTACAACTTGTTGGAAAAGCTAGGGTTGTGTTCGCTGTACATGCCGAGCGTCGAGCCCCTACAACTTGTTGGAAAAGCTAGGGCTGTGCTCGCTGTACATTCCGAGCGTCGAGCCCCCAGCTTGAGAAAGCTAGGGCGTTGCTCGTTGTACATGCCGAGCGTCGAGCCCCTACAACTTGTTGGAAAGGCTAGGACTGTGCTCGTTGTACATGCCGAGCGTCGAGCCCCTTTAACTTGTTGGAAAAGCTAGGGTTGTGCTCACTGTACATGCCGAGCATCGAGCCCCTTTAACTTGTTGGAAAAGCTAGGGCTGTGCTTGCTGTACATTACGAGCATCGAGCCCTCCAGATTGACAAAAGGGGTGGCACGTAGTGCCGGTTACAAAAGATTTTTACAATTTTGATTACACAAGATGCCGAATCCTCCCCCTCGAGGAACTTGATGAGGTGCTCCGCATTCCAGGGCCTCTTCATTACCCTGCCCCCCAAGTATTCGAGTCGGTACATGCCGGGACGTACCACTTCGGAGACCTTATATGGGCCCTCCCAGTTGGGGGCCAACTTTCTCTTTTTGTTGGGTTCGGAAATTGCTAGTTTCCTGAGCACGAGATTGCCTTGCTTGATGTCGGTGGGATGGACCTTCTTGTTATAGAATCTTTCGACCCGTTGTTGGTATATGCTTCTTCTGACGACGGACTTTTCTCTGACCTCGTCGATCAGATCCAAATTGGCTCTAAGATCGGTTAAGTTTGTCTCCTCGTTGAAGCCCATGATCCTGAGCGAGGTGAGCCCAATTTCCAAAGGAATGACCGCCTCGGTTCCATATGTTATGTTGAATGGGGACTCGCCCGTAGGGAGTCTCTAGGTTGTTCGGTGCGATCAAAGGACGCTCGGTAGCTCGTCGACCCATAGCCCCTTGGGGGATTTATCCAACCGCTTCTTGAGCCCGTCAAGGATTTGGCGATTGGCATTTTCTGCCTGGCCGTTTGACGGGGGATGAGATATCGAGAAGCGCTGTTGTATGTCGATGTCTCCGCAGAATTTTTGAAAGTTCTTGTCTGTGAATTGGGTTCCGTTGTCGGTGATGAGAACCTGTGGGATCCCGAACCGACAGACGATGTGTTTCCAGAAAAATGTTGAGTTTGATGTTCCGTGATCGTGGCTAGTGGTTCCGCCTCGATCCACTTAGTGAGGTAGTTGATGGCTACCACCAGGAATTTCCTTTGGCCAGACGCTTTCGGGAAGGGGCCGACCAAGTCCATCCCCCACATGGCAAAGGGGGTCGGGCTGGCCAGCGACTTGAGGTTGGCTTGCGGGAGTTGTATTATTGAGGAGAATCTCTGGCAAGGGCTGCACCGTCCGACGAGGTTCTGGGCGTCTTCTAACATGGTTGGCCAGTAATAGCCATGGTTTAGGGCTTTTCTAGCAAGCGATCTGCTCCCCATGTGGCATCCTCTGATCCCCTCGTGTAGCTCCTTCAGTGCGTACTTGGCCTCATCTGGGGGCCAAGCAGCGAAGGTAAGGCCTTCAGTCCACCCTCGTATATGAGCGTATGAAGAGTGTCCCATCGATTATAGTGAATCTCTCTGAACAGATTCTAGTCCTTCTCGCCCTCCGTTAGAAACTTTCGGATGGGAGCCACCCAAGTGTCTGATTGCGCCTCAACAGCGAGGCAGAGGACCTCGAAGATGTCGATGCTAGGCTTGAGGAGAACTTCGATTAGGACGATGCGGTCGAGGCCTTCGAAGGATAATGAGGCGAGCTTGGACAAAGAGTCAACTTGGGCGTTCTGCTCTCTCGGGATCCGTACTACCGAGGCGAAGTCAAAGGCGATTAAGAGTTGCTGGACTAGCGCCAAGTATTGGACCATCCGAGTGTCACGAGCCTCTCCCCGGTGATCTGGTTAACCACGAGCTGGGAGTCGCTGAAGGCTCTGATTTGCCTTGCCCCTGCTTTATGTGCCAATGTGAGCCCTGCAATCATCGCCTCGTATTCCGCCTCGTTGTTGAAGGCAGGAAAGTTTAGGCGTAAGGAATACTGGAGGACGAAGTCGTCGGGACCTCTGAGTATGACACCCGCGCCGCTCCCAACCTCGCAGGACGAGCCGTCGACATAAACCTCCGAAATTGGCTCCCCTTCCTGAATTTCAGAAGGCTCGAAAAAGGAGCACTCCGTGAAAAATTCGGCAAGGCCTGCCCTTTAATGGCCGTCCTGGGTTGGTAGCTGATGTCGTATTGGCTCAGCTCGATCGACCACTTGATTAAGCGGCCCGAATTCTCTAGCTTGTGGGGGACAGCCTTGAGTGGCTGATCCGTGAGAACCTGGATCGAGTGGGCCTGAAAATACGAACGAAGCTTCCGTGCAGCCATGACCAAAGCGTAGGCGACTTTCTCCATTTTTGCGTAGCCGGTCTCTGCCAAGAGTAGGACTTTGCTGACGTAGTGAAGAGGCTTATGAACCCCATCTTCTTCTCGGACCAGCACGGCACTGAGTGCGTGTTCCGAGGCTGAAAGGTAGATGAAGAGGGGTTCGCTCGGCTCGGGCTTGCTCAGTGGAGGGTTGGCGAGGTAAGTCTTCAGTTGGTCAAACGCCTACGCCTGAGAGTCCCCCCATTCGAAGCCTTTCGCCCCTCGTAGGGCCCTGAAAAAGGGGAGCGACTTCTCCCCAGACTTGGAGAGGAAGGGATTGATGGCTGCCAGTCGTCCCGTAAACCGTTGAACTTCCTTTACATTTCTTGGAGGGGCCATATCGATTATGGCCTAGATCTTCTCGGGGTTCTCCTCTATGCCGCGTTGGCTAACAACGAACCCGAGAAATTTTTTCGAGGAGACACTGAAAGCACACTTAGCGGGACTGAGCCTCATGTTGTGGGATCAAAGGACCTCAAAAGCCTTTTCGAGGTCGGCTACATGATCCTGCCCTCGGCGGCTCTTGACGAGCATGTCTTCAACATAAACCTCCATGTTCCGACCGATTTGTTCTTTGAAGACCCGGTTGACGAGCCTCTAATAGGTGGCACTGGCGTTCTTTAGCCCAAAAGGCATGACCCAGTCGCAGTAGAGACCCTAACCGGTTACGAAGGCTGTCTTGGCGATGTCCGAAGGAAATATCCTGATCTGGTTATAGCCTGAGAAGGCATCCATGAAGGTCAGAAGCTCATGACCCGACGTCGTGTCGATCAGAGCGTCGATGCTTGGGAGGGGGAACGGATCTTTGGGGCACGCCTTGTTGAGGTCCGTGAAGTCTATATAGATCCTCCACTTTCCGCTTGCCTTTTTCACCATCACGACGTTAGCCTACCACTCGAGATAGTTGACCTCTTGTACGAACCGGGCGGACAGAAGTTTGTCCACCTCTTTCACCGCCTGTTGCCTCTCGGGAGCAAACTTACATCGCTTCTGTTGCATCGGCTTGGAGCCCAGGTGGACGCTCAGTTTGAGCATGATGAGGTCCTCAGAGATCCCGGCATGTCAGATGGAGTCCAGGCAAAGAGATCAATATTTCGGTAAATGCACTCGATGAGGGTCGGCCTCAAATCTGGGGACAGAGATTGAATCACGCGGAACCATTTAGATTTGTCTTCGGCCTTGAAAGAGACCACTTCCAATTCGTCTACGGGCTCTGACTCGGACTGGTTTCTTTTGGGCAGAGTCTCCACGGCGCCAAGGGGGAATACACCACCTCCCACCGCGGTCATATAGCACGAACGTGCAGACTCCTGGTTTCCTCGGACAACACCGACTCCGAGGTCGGTGGGGAATTTTAGCTTCAGGTGATAGGTCGAGGGGATGGCTTGAAACGAGCAGAGGCCGGGTCGGCCAAGAATGGCATTGTAGGCGGCCTTGACATTGACCACCATGAAGTCCATTAATTCGGTTCATATAATCGGGTTTGTCCCGACGGTCACATCCAATGTGACGATCCCATCAATTTGGACGGGGATGCCGGAGAACCCGTGAAGGGTGTACCCCACCGGTTTTAACTTCTCGCGGGGGAGCTTGAGGTTCTTGAAAGCTTCCAAGAAGAGGATGTTGACCGAGCTTCCGGTGTCCACGAGAATTCGGCGTACTTCAAAAATTGCCATAACGAGGTTGATGACGAGGGCATCACAATGTAATAGCCCGACGCCCTCCCAGTCTTCTCCTGAGAAGGAGACCGCCTACTGCTGAACCCGGGGAGGGGGATGGTCGTGGACCGAATTTACTTCCCGCAAGAAGACCTTACGGGAAGTGTTGGATCCCCCTCCCATGGGTCTGCCATGGACGCAGTGTAGGATGGCCTGACCCCCGGTCTCTTCGGGCTCAGGGACTTGCTCGTGTTGTCGGTTGACCGTTCGAAGAGGAGGAGGTGAAGGCCTTGGGTCCCTCCGGTCTCTTGGGTTTGTCGGGGTGAACTCCCTGAGATACCTTCGCTGGATGAGGGTCTCGATCTCGTCTTTAAGGGTGCAACAGTTGTCCGTCTCGTGCCCGTGGTCACGATGAAATCGGCAGTAGAACCTCTGGTCCCGTATTTTGTTGCTCGATCGAGGGGGAGTCGGACGATCCCTTTGTCCTCGATCTCCATAAGGATGGCTGATACGTTCTAGGTTAACGGTGTGTATCTTTCAAAACGAGGGACCGGGGGCGGCCTCTTTTGACCGGAAGCGTCCTTCGCGAGCTTCTTGGCGGGCTCGGCGTCATCAGCTTTCCGTTTCCCCTTGGCAGTAGCTTCTTTGATTCCTTCGGGGTGTAGAGCCTCCTCAGGCCGGATGTATTTCTTGACCCTGTTGAGGAGGTCGGGAAAGTCGATGGGCGGCTTCTTGGCTAATGAGGCTTTTAACTGGACATGACGAACATTGTGCCGGAAAGCCGCGTAAGCAACGCCGGAATTTGAAAGAGGCCGACCTTGCTTCGGAGGTGAACCTCCGCACGAACTCTCGGACGGACTCTCTCCTTCTGCTTGAGGTCCAGGAGGGAAGCACTCGTCTTCTCAACCTTCCGGCTGGTCACGAAGTGGGCTAGGAAGTTTGCTTCTAGCTGGTCGAACGAGAAGACCGAGCCAAGGGTGAGCTTTGAGAACCATTCACGAGCCGGACCACGCAGGGTGGCGGGGAAGGCGTGGCATAGGAGAGGATCCGATGCGCTGTGAATCAACATGAGGGTTTTGAACCATTCCATGTGATCAGCAAGATCACTCTCGCCATTGTAGGTCTCGAATTGGGGCGGCCTGAAATTCCTAGGAATCAGTGATGTTTCAGGCACGCCTCAGGCTGCGAAATCCAAGGGTGCGCCTCAAGCCTCACTTGAAGCGCACCCCTTGTTTGAAGCGCTGGTGAGGCGTGCGCCTCAATACGCCTCGAAGAAAGGCACGCCTCAACATTGTTTTTTCCTTGTTTTTTCCTTGTTTTCCCCCTTCTTTATTATTTAAGTATTCTTTCTTTTTTAATTTTGAGTCTTTTGACAGGTTTTATATTTTTTATACTTTTTATTATTTAAAGTATTCTTTCATTTTTAGTTTTGAGTCATCTGACAGGTTTTATATTCATATTTTTTCGATTTAAATTATTCTTTCTTTTTTATTTTATTTCTTTAATAGTATTCTTGCTTTTTTAGTTATGCAATGCTTTTGCTTTACTGCTTTATTAGGCTGCTTTTGCTTTACTACTTTATTAGGCTATTTGAATGAAACTTACAGTAATAATTAATTATTGAATACTTGAATATAGTTAATATCTAATTGTAATATTGTAATAGTGTAATACTCTGTAATAGTGTAATACTAATACTTCATCGTGATATTCTCAACAACAACAAAATTGTTGAATGTACAAAAATTATAACTTACACAGTTACAACTTACAAATTATACTTACACCGTTACGCGGTTACACTTACAAGTTACACCTACAAAGTACGTCTTCCATACCTTACTTTTTAAGTATATGGTCCTTGTATTATATACTTTGTTGCTATGATGTTATCTTGTTTATATAGTCTAATTTATAAATTTTAAAAATCCCAAAAAATAATAGTGCGCCTCGGTTAACTGAGGCTTACGCCTCAAATTGCTCCTTGCGCCTCAGGCTTTTTAAGAGGAATTGAAATTACTTGTGCCTTACGCCTTCGACTACACTGCTGGGAATCTCAACGTCGAGAATTTTAGGGGAGAATGGAGGTCGGTTCGACTGGTTCCCTTGCACGGACCCGGGTCCGCCCTCGCCAATGTGGGCGAGGTGGTTCTCCATGTCCTGGAGGCGTCGAAGGACGGCCTCATCTTGTTGACGTGGGCGAGATGAACCGTGAGATTCGTTACCCTGGGCCTTTCGCCAAGGACCGAATATGGTGCGCGCCTCAGTCCTGGGGCCGCCTCGGATGACCTGGAGGACCTCGTTCCTAAAGTTTTGGAATTCGACTCTCGTGACCGGGGTTTGGCCTTCTTGGCCATGCGAAGGCGGGTGCTCCCGAGGCAAGTGGCTTGGTGCCTATTCCCGCTCTTGTTTTGGGCGCGTGCTATGGTTCGGAGCCGAGTTGGAAGTGGCTCCTCCCCTCAACCGGATGAACTGTCGGTCCTGGATGACACGCCGTAGGTCAAGAGTGACTCGAGCGTGAAGCACTCGGTTCGGGACCTGCTGCACCATTGGCTCGTAGTCGATTAGAGCCTTGGGAGTTCACATGGCTATGAGATGGAGGGGGATCTGGACGCAAGGGCGTATCTAAGTTTCATGGGGCTCTAAGCAAATTCTCAAATTGGATCTTTTACAAGTTAACAAAATAATAATGACAATTATTTAAATGCAACAAACTTGGAGCATTGGAGAACAAACTATTTAAATGAAAACAAATTTATATATATGCTTCCAAAAAAATTTAATTGATAACGTATGCTTTTTATATGAAATGTCTCGTAGCCAAAAGTCAGACAAACTATAACAACAAAAACGAAATATGTTATCTCCAAGAGGTAAATATGATATATTAGAGAACACGATCAGAATTAAATGATGATGAATATATGTATATGAGAATACTAGTTGGAAGCTTAAAATGTAGAATAACCATGTGCACTTGAAGATTTGGTTAGAAATTTATCATAAACAGGTAAATATCATATACAATAGAACATTGAAAAAATATTATAGAGTGACATACATGGGCTAAGTGAAAAATAATATTAAATTCATTAAATGGTAAAATGACATATGTATGGCTATGTAAAAAATATTTAGTTTTTTAAAATAAATTGATTGAAAAATTAATTGGCCCATGCAAGTTTTGAACGTGCAACCTTCACATTATTAGCACAACACTCTAACCAACTGAGCTAATAAGCCAACTATTAATATAATGTAATTATATCAAAAAATATTACATTTTACTTTTTAACATTGTAAATATTTAAAAAATATGGGGCCCTATAAAATTGGGGGCACAAAGCAGTTGCTTGTACTGCTTGGCCCAGATCCGCCGATGTCTGGACGGCGTCCAGAGGTGACGGCTCTCCTGGCTTTAGGGGCCATGGTGAGGATCGGCCTCGAGATAATGCTCTATGCCGGGATCGGACCGGTGTCGGTGACGTGCGGTCACTGTTTTAAATTTCAGCCAAAATTTCGTTTCGACTAGCTTGCCGATACGAGATCACATATTTTATACTCTATATCATTTTGGACCGAAATGTGTAGATTTCGGCCAAAATTGTCGAAATATCGGCCAAAATATTACCGAAATTAGCAAAATATTAGCCGAAATAGACACATGCTATTGTGAATATATATATATAAAAAATTGTTTTACTTTTTCATGTCTTTAAATATAGGACGTTAAGATAGGATAATGTGAGAATTTTGTCTCGCTAGTGTTTGTATATATGCAAAGTCAAGTAAGTTTATTAACTAATATATTTTTCTAATCAATGCAAATTCAATTTAGTTATATACTTATATTACATTCTCTTTGATATTGTTGTTAAATTCTGTGAATATTTAACGTAATTGATTCATGTCATTAATTACATTATACAATATTTTATTTGATAAAAGACATGAAAGACAAATAATATCTTATTTAGTAACCAAAAAAAATATTTATTGTAGGAAATGCATATCCGATATGATCACATTTCCTCGAGATCTCCTCTGATATCTCCGATCTGAGACGAAACACCCCTTGCAGAGACGAGTCCGAAATCCGAGATTTAAAATCATGTGTGCGGTTCCCACAGACGGCGCCAACCTGATGCTGCTTGTTTTTGGATGTAGGGGCAACAAGTGTGAGTTTTTATAATTTGTGAAGTGGAAGGGATGACACTGGCATTGATATGACCCTCAACTGTAGAACCGGCTCGAGGGTAGCAAGAGAGTAGAAAAGGCTGGGTGCTCGGCTCGGATCTTAGAGGCTCGGCTCGTATCTTGATACATGCACAATGCCTAGAAATACCGGGAGAAGTCCCGGCGGCAGGCCCTCCGACGATCTAGTTAGTCACTGAGAAAGCAACAGTAGCTAGGGTTCAGGTGGGGAAATTTTTATTACCTTTAGAAGGAATGAGGGGGTCTGGTATTTATAGGCAGGGGCTAACGGGTCTCTGGTCTTTGATGGACCGGGTCGGACCCGTTAGCCAGTGGGCCTGAACTGGCTGAAGCCCGTTGTATCTGTTTGACTTTGATGATCATAGGGGAGCGAAATCTGAGGAGATCTGATGGGCCAGATGGGGCCATGTCATTTATACCATATCACACACACACACACACGCACACACATATAGAGAGAGAGCAGGATAAATATCACCAAGACGCACAGAGTGATTAATAGTCGATCACACTGTTTTAAATTTCGGTTGATATGGCCGAAATTTCGTTTTGGTTAGCTTGCCGATACAAAATCACAGATTTTATACTCCATATCGTTTTGGACCGAAATGTGTAGATTTCAGCCGAAATTGCCGAAATATCGGCCGAGATTGCCAAAATATCGACCGAAATTGCATACAAGTCTTTCAATATAAGACCTTAAGCTAAGATAATGTGAGGATTTCGTCTCTCTATTATTTGTATATATGCAAAGTCAAATAAGTCTATTAACTAATGTTTTTTTCCTAATGAATGCAAATTCAATTTAGTTATATGCTTTATATTACATTCTCTTTTATACTGTTGTTAAATTCTGTGAATATTTACCATGATTGATTCATATCATAGTTATATTATACAATATTTTATATGATAAATGACATAGAATATATAATATATTGTTCAGTAACAAAAAAAATGTTTATTGCGTGTCCTAAATGAACGTCCGAGATGATCACATTTCCCCGAGATCTCCGCCGATATCTCCGATCTGAGACGAAACATTTCTTGCCGAGACGGGTCCGAAATTCGAGATTTAAAACCATGGATCACACGCACACATGCTGGCATTCGCGCGCGTGCGCACACACCCCGATACCCACACCCACACACAACCCGATACCCACACACACAAACACCCACCCCACCCCACCCCACCCCACACACACACATGGAGTGATTAATAGATGTACACACACACACACACACACACACTGGAGTGATCAATAGATATACATGTAAACACACATATATATAAGGAGAGGGAGTCGCGATAAATATCACCCAGACGCACAGGTGGAGTGATTAATAATCACACGCACAAGTATATGGACACAATAATTCATCCAAATGATATGATATACATGTACATACAAGGATCACACACATGGAAAGAGAGAGAGAGAGACAGAGATCACACGCAAAGTGATTAATAGTCAGAGACACGCAAGAAAAACAGTAAATCAAATGGAAGATAGTTCTCAATTATCAAACTATGTGGTAAGGCCACCATGGGGGGTACAATTTATATGTAGGGCTTAATTTATCTTCAGCTGGTAGTTCTACATATCAAAAAATGCATGGATTGAAAATCATGAACTGTGAAAGCTTCTAAAGACAAGCATCAGTGCCCAATTTGTTAAATTATTAACACTTTGTCATCTATAGATTAACAAATCAGCAATCAACAGAACACATAATTTTCTATCAAAAAATGTTACATGATGTATAGGACCACCTAATTATTTAGTCTGATAGTGCAAATAAGACTGTACAATTCACTCCTTTGTTTCCCTCCAACTTATAATATAAAGACATATACAGACCAAATTTATCATATTATTGACAGGATGCATTTGAATTATAAACACTCTGAACGACGTTATACTATTATTGACAGACATCAGTAAACAATTACAAGCAAGTTACCTGCATTAGACAGAGAGCCCCATTTCAACAAAGGTCAATGCCTTCACAATCAAAACCAATGACCAGCGGCTTCTCAGTCGACGGATTAATAAATTCGACTGGAAGCTGTGAAGGATCCTTAACAATATGTATTGGAACTGGTGGAAGATCAGCATAATTATCTAAATGAGTTCCTCCTGCTTGACATAAAGAAAAAACCCAGATTAGCTGCTAAAGTGAAACAATTTTAAGCAAAAGCATTGAGTCATAAGTATTATGGAAGTAGTCATCAAGTTAATAATTAATCAAAGGGTGCCTAATACACCCAAGCACCTAGGAACAAAAATATTTAGCTATCAATCTATTTTTGTGTTGAACATCAGCAACCTTCAGGCTCGTTAGTCACATCTGATAGTCACAATTGATAGTCACATCTGAGTTATGACATATCCGAAACAATCCATTAACGTTTTTCCTTAATTTTTGATTTTGAAGACTTACAGGGCATCACCTACAAACAATAATAGAATCTAACAAGCAATGTGAAAAGAAAAGATATTTAAGACAACATGCACTCCAAAAAATGTCGCAGGTAGGCACACAAAAAAAAAGTTTTAAAATTTTTAGAAACAAGACATAAGGGATCAGAGGTTGCACGGTTAAAATTTCATTAATTATTACACGGTTAAAATCCCACTTGAAATCCACTCCATTTCAGCAAATCTCTGACATAATTCGAAACTTCGAGTTTGTTCTTCAACTTTCATTCCTCTTGTTGCCTTCTTAAATTTCATCAATCAATCATCCACTCACCACTCCCACGACCAACAATCACAAGCCACAGCATTCACTATCATAGTCATCAAACAAGAGGAACTAAGCAGGTTTCCAACAACAAGTTCCCTTCCTTACCCAACCTTCAACTTCCATTACAAATCCAAAGAAGACTACATGTCAGGGTTACCGGAGGTCCGTCCATCGCCGGAGTAGCACCAGGAGCTCAGTTAAACCACCGGCGCTGCGAGTGGTTACCTGCGTGGAGGTAGGAATGTGTAATTGTGTGTATCTGTTCGTATCTGGGTTTTACATAGAGCGCGCGTATTTTTTTAAAATGTAAAAGGACGGGTAAGGGAAAGTGCGTTAAGCACGTAATTCTGGTTTTGTCGCCTAGCGTAACTGATTCATCCCCTTCCCTTCTTATACTGAGCTGTATTCTCTTTTGGAAATTAATAAAAAGTTGTTAAATCTCCTCCTCTATCTTCAACCTCTCGTTCTCTAACCCTCTCTCTCGCGTTAATGGCTCGATCCCGATCTGGACGCAACCCCAACCCTGACAATTTGGTATCAGAGCCAAGCGGCTCTGATGGTGATGGTCGTGACGAAGGCAGCACATCCATGGAAGGAAATGTGGCAAATTTGAAAAGCCAGATGGCGGAGGCTCAGCTGCAGAATGGATTCCTGGCAGAGAGAATGGAGGCGATAGCGACCAACATCGGGGGGAGATTCTCATTGGTGGAAGCGAGGATGGAAACTCTGATGACAATGATGCAGCAGACCCAAGCTCGACTCTCGAATCTACCCTTGCTCCCTAATTCAAATCTCCAAGTACCCCACCGAGAGGTAAACCGCCCCCAATCCAACTCCATTAATTCTTCAAGGTTTAGCAATAGTGAGCAGATGTTTAAAACCCCATTTAAGGTCGAATTCCCTATATTCCAAGAGGGTGACCCAACTGAGTGGATCTGTAAAATCGAACAATTCCTTGAGTTTTATGAGGTGCCGGAGAGCCAAAAATTGAGATACGCGGCATTAAATCTGAGGGGAAAGGCCGCTCAGTGGTTTCGCAGATACATTAAACCCAAATTACATGAAGCACCTGGCCGAGCTTTCTTGAAGAGCTAATTACTAGATTTGCGCCGACGGAATTTCAAGACTACGAAGGAATACTCTCCAAATTGCAACAGAAGGGAGAGCTAGAGCCATACATACAAGAGTTTGATCTACTCTCCAATTTTGTGAAAGATTGGACCGAATCTCATTTCCTGAGTACATTCATTAGCGGCTTAAGAGACGAGATCCGTTGGGATGTGAGATCTCAAAGACCCAAAAATGTGAACGAAGCAATGGGATTAGCAAAAGGTTTTGAAGAAAAATTTTATTGTTTAAAGAAAAGCTTCCGAACTCCCTACCTTACCAAAACATCCCCAGTTTCCAACTTCAATAACCCAAACACCTCTCGACTGCCAACCACCCCTTCTCCTGTTGCGCCAGTAACAAATATGATTCCAAAGAGGCTGAATTATCAGGAAATGAAAGAGAGAATAGCCAAGGGGCTGTGTTTTAACTACGATGAAAAGTATGTTCAGGGACATTTGTGCAAAGGGCAGAAGTTTTACTATTTAGATCGATGGGAAGAAGAGGAGATGAGTGAAGAAGTGCATTATGAAGCTATACAAGTAGAAGAACCTCCTCAGTTCACAGACCCCAGCATGATGTCTCCCAACCTGATGCAACCACCAACCACATTCCAAACACCTCCTCTACCCTCCATTCACCCAGAGATATCACTCCATGCCCTTGTGGGATCTCAGCTGTATCCTCAGACTATGAGGGTTAAAGGGAAGATCAATGGAAGAGAAGTAAACATCTTGATAGATACTGGTTCAACACACAACTATCTGGATCCCTTGACTGCAGAGAAGGCCAATCTGCCAATTATGAAGGAGCCCACGTACAAGGTAACCGTAGCTGATGGGGAATGCATGTACAGTGAAGGTAAAAGTTACCAATATGAGTTTTGTAGTCCAAGGCGTAAATCTTCAAGCTGAATTGTTGCTTCTACCATTAGGTCCTGCTCAGATGGTATTGGGGGCTCATTGGTTGAGAACTCTAGAGCCTGTCACGATGGATTTCAACCAGATGACAACGGATTTTGCTGTGGGGGGTCAGGTGAAGAGGCTGCAGGGTATTATCAACCCTCAACTGCAAAGTATGGAAGTAAGTGAGCTGATAAAGTTAGGAAAGCACTCTTGCCAAGCCTTTCTAATTCAAGTGGAAGAAGTCTATAATGGTGGAGATGCAGCTTTGCACCAAGGATCAGATGAGTAAGGGAGAAGAAAACCTTCAACAGATTCTAGAAGAACTCAATGATGTATTCTCAGATCAAATTAACTTACCTCCACATAGAGCTGTAGATCACCAGATACCTGTGATTGAAGGGTCCAAACCAGTCTGCCACAAACCTTATAAACAACCCCACTACTACAAGAAGGAGATTGAGAAGCAAATAGAAGAAATGCTCACCTCTGGGTTGATTCGACCAAGCAATAGTCCCTACGCTTCACCCATCATACTTGTGAAGAAGGGGGGTGGAAGTTGGAGATTATGTGTGGATTATCGAGCATTGAACAACCAAACTATTAAAGCCAAATTTCCAATACCCCTTATAGATTATCTATTGGATGAGCTACATGGAGCAAGATACTTCTCTAAGATCGACTTGAGGTCAGGTTACCATCAGATACGAGTAAAGGAGAGTGAAAACAGCCTTTCAAACACACCATGGTCACTTTGAATTCATAGTCATGCCCTTTGGCCTAACCAATGCCCCAGCTACCTTCCACGGTCTGATGAATGAAGTTTTCAAGGAGTATCTGCGCAAATTTGTTCTGGTGTTCTTCGACGATATTTTGGTTTATAGTCCTACATGGGAGAGTCATCTCTCACATTTGACACTCACTCTGGAAGTCTTGAGAGCTAACAAACTAGTCGCGAAGATGAGCAAGTGTAATTTTGGCCAAGTATCTGTGAAGTATTTAGGTCATGTGATTAGTGAGGAGGGAATCTCAGTCGACTCAAACAAAATCCAAGCTGTGGAAACTTGGCCAGAGCCAAGAACAGTGAAAGAATTAAGAGGATTCCTGGGATTAACTGGTTACTATCGCAAATTCGTCAAGGATTATGGAGGCATTGCTTATCCTCTTACCCAGTTATTGAAAAAGAATGCTTTTAAATGGTCGACTGAGGCTGCTAGTGCTTTTACTACACTGAAAAAAGCAATGACCACAACTTCAGTTCTTAAAGCCCCTGACTTCTCCAAACCCTTTGTAGTTGAAACAGATGCATCACAGCAGGGTATAGGTGCGATTCTCCTCCAAGATTCTCATCCTATAGCTTTCATGAGAAAGGGTCTAAAAGGAAGGCATTTGGCTCTATCCACATATGAGAAAGAAGTCCTAGCTATCCTACAAGCGGTGAAACAATGGCGACAGTATTTGCTTGGCAACACCTTCACAATTAGAACAGATCAACAAAGTATCAAATATATTTTAGATCAGAGAATCAACACAGAATTCCAAGAGAAATGGCTCTGGAAGTTACTTCGTTTAACTTTCAATGTAGAATATAAAAAGGGAAGTGATAATGGAGTTGCGATAGCCTATCAAGAAGAAGAGATGTACAAGAGACCTGCTATGTGATGACTTTTGTGATCCCACAATGGTTAGAAGAGGTGAAAAGAATGGTGATGCAGGATCCCTACTTCACTGGTGTGCAAGAGAAAGTTCAAGAAGGGAAGTTGGACTCCAATTTATACAAAAATTTAGGGGGCATTTGGTACTATAAGGGAAGGATCTTAATAAGTCCAACTGCAGAATTGAGGGAAACAATCTTCTTTGATCACCATTCTTCTAATGAAGGGGGGCATTCGGGCTTTCATAAGACCTTGCAGAGAATTAGAAGGGCATTCACTTGGGAAGGAGTTAGTAGGGATGTCAAGCGTATGATAAGGGAATGCTAGAGTTGTCAACAGAACAAGAGTGAAACTATACTTTCCGCAGGTCTTCTTCAACCCTTACAGATCCCTAACATGATATGGGAGGATTTATCAATGGACTTCATTGAGGGTCTTCCAAAAAGTGGTAACAAGAGTGTGGTCATGGTTGTAGTTGATCGTCTCTCGAAATATGCCCATTTTATAGCTTTCGTACACCCTTACACCTCTCAATCAGTTGCACAAGCATTTGTGGAGAATGTGTACAAGCTACATGGAATGCCCAAATCCATAGTGAGTGATCGAGACCCCGTCTTCCTCGGTAAATTTTGGAAAGAGTTTTTTACCCTACAAAACTGCAAGCTCCATCATTCAACAGCTTACCATCCCCAGAGTGACGGCCAAACGGAGATAGTGAATAAAGCTTTAGAGATGTACCTGTGTTGTTTCTGTGGTCAGAAGCCCTTGGATTGGAGTAATTGGTTGGCATGGGCATAATTTTGGTATAATACTAGTTGGCATGTCCCAACAAATCTCACTCCATTTGAAGGGATATATGGAAGGCCTTCCCCATCATTGCTACACTATGTAAGTGGAACGTCGAGTCTCCCTACTGTATAAGAAGCTCTAATGTCAAGAGATGCTATAATAAAGCTGCTGAAGGACAACATTTCAATGGCTCAAGAGCGCGTGAAGCATTTTTCTGATAAGAGGAGTGAGCGTGTGAGTTTGCAGTTGCTAACCTTGTTTTCCTCAGACTGCAGCCCTATAGACAGGTCTCTTTGCGAAACCCCTCTCCCCAAAAGCAGTTGTTGAAGTTCTTCAGACCTTATAAGGTTGTAGAGCGAGTGGGTTCAGTAGCCTATCGCCTTGAACTGCCTCCTACTGCTTCCATTCATCCTATCTTCCATGTCTCCAAGTTAAAGAAATGCTATGGTACACACACAGTCACTGCTCCTGAGCTTCCTCATTGGTGGGTCAACAACCGCTTCATTGATGAACCAGAGCTGGTATTGGAAAGGTGTATGTATAGAAAGAACAACAGAGCAGGTGTCCAACTGTTAATCAAGTGGAAGAACTCAGGTTATGAGAATGCTTCGTGGATGGATATAGATGAATTTCGTGCAAAATTCTCGACCTTCGAGCTTGGGACAAGCTCGCTGTTAAGAGGGGAGGAATTGTCAGGGTTACCGGAGGTCCGTCCATCGTCGGAGTAGCACCAAGAGCTCAGTTAAACCACCGGCGCTGCGAGTGGTTACCTCCGTGGAAGTAGGAATGTGTAATTGTGTGTATCTGTTCGTATCTGGGTTTTACATAGAGTGCGCGTATTTTTTAAAAATGTAAAAGGGCATGTAAGGGAAAGTGCGTTAAGCGCGTAATTCCGGTTTTATCGCCTAGCGTAACTGATTCATCCCCTTCCCTTCTTATACTGAGCTGTATTCTCTTTTGGAAATTAATAAAAAAGGTGTTAAATCTCCTCCTCCATCTTCAACCTCTCGTTCTCTAACCCTCTCTCTCTCGTTAATGGCGCGATCCCGATCTGGACGCAACTCCAACCCTGACACTACAATCATCGCACTAAACTCGTCCATCTAATAACACAAATCAGAAACTAGGGTTTCGAAGCGCGCTTACCGGCACCGGCGCCGGGGTTGCCGCCGGTGTCCGAATCCCGAGGTGGTGGTGGATCCGATGCCAGCAGTTGAGACGAGGCCTTTAGAGAGAATGAGATGGAGAATTTGTTAGGGTTTTGGGGGAAAAGAGCGAGAGAGAGGAGGAGAGCGAGAAGCCCTTCCCTCTTGGGAGAAGGAGGGAGAGCGCGCGGCGAATGGGAGATGAAAAAGAGTGCGGTAATGGGTTTGGATTGTAACTACATCCGGTTATACATCCACCAGTGATGTCGGGTTTCGGGTGTAGTAGGATCCGAAACCAGCAAAGAATCTTGCATTTTTATTTTTATTTTTGACTTTTTTTAGGATTAACTATTAGAATTTTTTACCAAACTATCCCACTTTTTCAAAGTATGTACGAAACTGTCCCTGTTTGAAATTTTAATACCAGAAAATTTCTGTCGTTAACGGGGTTAACGAGTCTAGTAGTTTTCCTAGCGTTAACTCCATTAACGTGATGATGGGGATACAATTTTCTCCTCGAGTGGCGATTTGGACAAAAACTCATCCAATATACTAACGTTAACCCTGTTAGCGTTAGTGTTTAAACCAAGAGCATTAACGGGGTTAACGTTTGTATTTGGGACAGTGAGGGGTAGTTTTTCAAAGAGGGGTGTTGGTTAAAATTCATCAAGTATAGACTCGTTAACCCCGTTAACGCGCATCATTATACCAGGAGCATTAACGGGGTTAACGAGTGTCGATTGGGTTCAATTTTAAGTAAGCCACGCTATCTCACTATCTTCTCACTTCTCTATTCGAAACCCTACTCAGGCGATTTTAAACCCAAATCCCCCCAAACCCTAGCCTTCGATTTCGCCATCTACCCATCTCAATCTATTGTAATTTTTTGTGGTATCTCTTCATCACTCCATTTTAACCCATCTCAATCTCCTTAAACTCGTTATTTGAACCCATTATCCCGTTTCCCCAATTTATCGAAAGGAGCAGATCGTGGTGCTTGACGTTGACTTGCTACTTCAACCCTACAATAGTTTGTAAGTGTTCCTTATTTATGCTATATTTTTTTGGAGAGATTTTGGGTCTAGGGTTGTGGTTTTAGTTAGAGTTGAAAATGCTTGAAAATGGTTCTGTTAGTAGCTTGAAAATGGAGCCGATTTATGGCTTGAAGATGGTTCTAAAAGTTGAAAATGCTTGAAAACGGAGCTGATTTGAAAACGTTAGAATTACATGTAATTAACAACATCTAAATGCATTAGAAACAAACAATAGATTGGGCAGTTGATGCTTCTGTTTGTGGCTTCTTTTACACTCGTTGATAGTGCAAGACTATACAATTTAGTAGGACAATGTAGTAGCCCCGAGCTATTTCTATTGTGACTACATTTAGGGGGCATATGTAGGGTAGTATTATACTAGTATATCTACCTTTTTCATGAAGATTATAAGTTAATTTTGTTAACATATAGGATTAGTATATTTAGAATATAGTTTGCATTAGTAGATGAAGTAGTAGTTTGCAATGGTAGATTTTGGATTAGTTTGGATATTGAGATTTTGGATTTTCATTTTGGGGTTTTATTTGCATGAGCTCTTGTTGTCAGGTTATATATGATTAGATTTAATATCAAACCTCTAGGATTTTAGCTGTTATAACAAATGACACGGACAATGGGTAATCATGAAGAAGGGAGTGGTAGTAGACGTCCCAAAAAAAACAAAGCGACAGAGACGTACCAATGTAAGTTGATTTGACTTTAATTTCATAAGTTTAATTTTCACATCAATAAAAATATAAATATTTATGTTGAATTTCCTATTTTTGTTGGGTGTAGGATGATGAGGCCGATACGTCTTCTACTCCGGCCAATCAAACGGCCTCACCTCCTCCTCGAAATGAACAGGAACCTACTTCCCCGTCTACAGATCCCGGCCCATCTACTTCCTCGTATGTTCCTCCGGTAGTTCCCAGTCCGATAGACCCTAGGTTGTTGACTTTACAAAGTCAACATCATTCTAAAGACGTTTGGGAAGGAACTTCTTCGGAGTGCAACTTTAGGGGGCACGGCACATTAGAAATGCATCCCCGTATACATGGGTTGTTACAAACATGTGGATTATACGGCATAGGGATGATGAGCGGCATTAAGGCGGATCGACCGTTATTAACGGCTTTTCTCGAGAGATGGCATCCCGAGACGCATAGTTTTCATCTGCCAATCGGCGAGAGTACAGTGACACTGGAAGATGTTTTTGTAATAACGGGTCAGCCAGTTGATGGACAGGTCGTAACAGGCTCAATGGACTTCAAATCGGAGTTCATTATTCAAGAGTATCTCGGTGTCGAGGTGGATTGGTCGGCCCTCGTAGGTAAATCTTTGCGGTTGAAATGGTTGAAGGAGAAGTTCTCTGGTACCTTGACAAATAACTCCACGGACAACCAAGTAGAACGTTATTGCCGGGCGTACATATTGACATTGTTCGGAGGTGTCATCTTCCCAAATTCGTCCGAAGATTACGTTCCATTGATGTACCTACCTCTAATAGCTGATCTTGGGGGAGTTGGGGGGTATAATTGGGGGAGTGCTGCGTTGGCCACCTTGAATCGCGCCCTATGCAATTGTTCTCTTGGTGTCAAGCAAATGAATGGACCAATGTTGATGCTCCAGGTTTGGAGTTGGGAACGACTGCACATCGGTCGTCCCGTTGTGGCAAAGCAGTCAGCAAAGTGGTCTTCCCTTCCCGAGGACGTGAACATGAGGCCACCTCAAGGTGTTTATTGGACGGGTGGGTTGACGTGGAAGGCGAGCCCAAATAGGTGCCTATCTTATTACCGGGACGAGCTTGACCACTTGCAAGATGACTGTGTTAAGTGGCAACCGTATACTGAGGAACGTTTAGCTCGTTTGCCTCCAATCTGTACCTCGGCTCGTCAGTTGTGGTTAACTACAGCGTCGCTGATCCACTTCGGTACAGTTGAGTCATATTTCCCAGACATAGTGCTTCGTCAATTTGGGTTGTTTCAGAACATTCCAGTTCACCAACCATACAATGCTGATCTTCACAGTGTCACTGGTATGGGTAGACAGGTGACACATGACTGGGCAGCTTCACTGAGTGTTCACGTGGAAAAATGGCGAAATCGTCTCGATCACTTAATCCAAAACATTCCACCATTTGATGCAGCTCGACATGTCCAATATATGTCTTGGTTTAGGAGAATGACTCGTCTTTACATCTCTCTAACAAGCCAACGTCCAGCCGGGGTGCAAGTACCGACACGTAGACATGCCACCGATCCAGCTGACACCTACTCCATTAACCTACCAATGTATCAACCGAAGACACCGTTGCTTCGGAGTGTCATAAGTGTTATTTTATTATTTACATTGAATTTATTATAACGTCTAACTTATTCAAGTTATTATTTACTGAATTTATTATTCCGTGTCTTCGTTTCTGTAGATGGATCAAACTTGGATTCAAGTAAAGAGTGCTCAAAGATTTTGAAAAGCAATGTAGCTGAGCCATTGAAAGTTTTTGCACGGAAAATTGTCGAATCGTGTCGCGTACAAGCTGATCTAGTCTGTAATACCCCGCAAAATAGCATATGGCTATTTTTGCACTGTAATCTGTGCACGTATGAGTATTGCACACGATTACATATTTTTCGAGGAAATTATCAGTTAAATTGGGAGATTTCCGACACATGAGTTGTTCTGAATTCGATAAGGTAAACTCGGAATATCGTCTCGATTAAACTGTGGTTTTGTCCCGATTGTTTTGACCAGATAATTTTGGGAGAAAATTATAAATTCTATAAAACATGTATTTTTATAGGATTTTAATTTATATGTATTGGTTATTTCGATTAAGCTAGTGCTTGAATTGAATATGAGTTGTATTTGTGCACTAGGGTATGGTAACCTAGGGTATGGTGACCTAGGGTTCCTTGACCTAACTTAGGGTTAGGAACCCTAGCATCATGATGATCATGGCTTGATCTTGATAAGATCCAAGGGTGGGATTAATTCACCATGAGCAAGTTGACTTGTAAGAAGGAAACTTCCATGAACCTTCTAAGGAAGCTTCCAAGAAGTTTCTCTCTTGAAAGGTTGGCCTCATCCCATCCACCCATCTTCCACTAACACCACCTCCCCCCATCCCCACCCTACATTCCATCCGGCCAAACCAAACCCTAGCTCCCATTCTTTATAAAACCCCTCATTTTCCACTCTCATTCTTTCACTCATTCACCATTATTCTTGTTTCAAAAAAAAGGAGGAGAAAGAGAAGGAGAAGAAGGAAGGTGGAACCAATTAGTAGGGAGTTGTAGTAAGGTGGAGAAGTAAGAAGAAAATTGAGGAAGCCAAGTTATACAAATACAAGGAGCAAAGGAGAGCAAGCAAGCAAGCTAGGAGCAAGGAGATTTTTCTTGCAACTTCAAGTGGGTGATCTTTTGAACTCTTTGTATTTATTTTTGTTTTGGTATGAATGGATGTGTAGTAGTGGTAGACATGATTTGGTTACCATGTTTGAGTATGAGAAGTACTAGGGAAGAATAAATTGTATGGTAGAGAATTATTCTTTTGAGTTTCGGTTGAGTAGCATGATTGTGAGGGTATATTGGGGAATTTCTTACGCCCAAACGGTTTGGAATCTTGGGCTAAAATTCTGGGGTGTTGTTCTTCTATGTATGTAGAGTATCCACGATTTATTTCGTAATATTTGGATACATTTTAGTAGCCCGAACAGTAGGACCAAATCCGGACAGTAAGCAGCCAGAATGGCTGCTGGCTGTGATGATTTTTGGGTGTCTTTCCGATTTTATATCTCGGAAACGACAAGGCATTTTGAGCTGAAAATTTTTGTGGACACTCATGTATGTGTCTACAACCATAGTCTTAAATTTCGTAATTTTCCGAGGTCGTTTGATGCCCCAAAAAAAATAGTAGAACGCGACTGGTCCATAGGTGTCGGCTGAAGCTGACTGCGCTTTGGGCTGAAGTTCAAAAAGGCCATAACTTTGTGTAGGTTTATTATTTTGCTACGAAATTTTGGGAGTATCTTGGGGTATGAGTCTACTTGATGAATCTCAAATTTTAGATTTTTTAGAGATCATTGGACGAGGTTTCAAAGGTAATTAGTGAGGGGCAGTGAATACTCTGCTGAAACAGAACAGCTGGAATGTAGCCATGTTTGAGGAGTCGTAGATCGTTGTGTGAAATGAATTTGAATGTGATTTTTGGACATGAAGAAATGGTATATGTGTATATAGAGAATCTCAAGTTTCATGAGCATTAGACCCGAGCTTGATTTATTATCGAATTTCGAAGTAGGCTATGTTCAGCCTAGTGCAAGTTGTCTAGTCCGTGGAGATGGATAGTTCTAGAATTATCTGTTAAGAATTTGGGCAATTAGCCGACTAGAGATTTGCAGCAAGGAATCACAGCTTCCTAACCCAATTGGAATTTTGTAATTCTTGGTTAAGGATTGGAAGTTATGATTCTCCGAAGTTGGGACAGATTTGGGCCTTGTTAAGGAAATGGTTGCTTGAGAAATCAACTTTTCCCTTGTTATGCCCCCAATGGAAATGGGTATCTTTGAGGACCCTAAGGATTGAATCCGAGGACGTGTCCAACTAAGAAGTTAAGGTAGACACTCCCAGCTTTCCATAGGACCCGGGATCGAGCAGTTCCGATGAGCGTAGCTGGGGTTACAGCTACTGCTATTTCTTAAACTGTTCATCGGACATTTGATGAGGAACCCTCTGCATACCGCAGTGTGGTGACCATGAGCTAACAGGTTTTATTGATGTCTTAGCAATTCATTGGAACTTGGATAAGTTCCTGTGCTTAATACTCATGGTGGACACGAGTGAGTTGGGAGATAGCTCTGGTCGATTGCGTTTAATGTCTCGATGCCTGAGTCTGTCAATGGTCAGGAATTGATGGTTATGTGTGTGCTTACCTTCATTTAAATTCTATTGCATCCTTGGAGCGTCGTTGGACTACTCGCTAAGGGCCACGGGCCGGGATTATTTGGTCGCTGACCAGTGAAGGTATGGGGAATCAGTGGAGATGATTCCTGTGATGATTATTGGTCGACAGGTCGGACAGGCTCGACATTATTGATCGACACCGAGTGTGACTTGGAAACAACTTGTTTCTATAAACTGCATTGATTAGGTTTTCTTTATTATTTTCGCTCGAGGACCGAATTGGTGTTAGGGGTGACCCCTATAATCCGACTCGTCTGAGAATTAGCTGTAGGTGGTGATACTATGGGCTGTCTCTTACTGTCATTAAGGATACGTGCTGCTGCAAGTATCTTGCACTGTTGATTCCTGAGGTACCGTGGTAAGGACGGATGGGATCCGGGCACATGCTAGTGGACACGAACGGGTCGTATGGGATACGACGTTATAGGTATGCTACGGTATATCCTTAAGTTCGTCACGGCTGTTGACTGCAGAACGGTGGGACCGTTGACTGCAAAGCGGTGGGACCGCATATCTTAAGTTCATCACGGCTGTTGACTGCAGAACGGTGGGACCGTTGACTGCAAAGCGGTGGGACCGCATATCTTAAGTTCATCGCGACCTTCAAGGAGGGTCTGAGGCAGTGATGATTGGTGACAACGGGCAGCGCCCCGAAGCATTATGTTATTTATCTCCTCAACCATGTCATACTATCAGGAACAGGAAGTGGACCAATTTAGAATGCATTGCATGGCGAGGGATTGAACCCTATGTTCAGGAAAACGAACTCCTTGGAAGGTATGTAGTATGGGATGCATACATTTCCATCGAAGTTGATTTTGGGAAGGTATGCAGTATGGAATGCATGCGTTCCCAACGAATCGCATTAGAGTAAGTGCATCGTGTGCACTCTTGTTTCGTGCATTAGATTAGACCATGTCCTGTTTTGGCCTGGTACGTATGTAGTATGGGATGCATGCGTATCCAGAGTCCCAAGGTTGCTTGTATTACAATAAGGCAGGTGATCAGCGCATTAGTTGTTAGACCATGGCATACACGAACACCAGGGAATTAGGGTGCACGTTTTCCTTTCCATTCAAGATGGTTTGTGGTTGCTAGTTTGGAGATCGCTGTTTTCTTATCAGCATTGCGTCAGTAGAATTACTGACGTACCCCACATTTTAGGTACATGAATATCAGGTCACAAGCGCAGGAGAACCCAAAATCAGCAGGGCATCCAAGGGGGATGGCAGTATACGTGCCTACCATTCGAGTGGGGCAGAAATATCAGAGTCGCGCAGCAGAAGGCTCAAGCCGAGGGACAAGTCCCAGGGAAGCAAATAGACCACTCAACAGAGTTATCAGCAATGACTAATTGATTGCTGATATGGAAAACAACTGACAGCTTTGCCAGAGGAGCCTGAATATTCTTTGTGATCAGTTGTAATAAGTTGTGTAATTTGTGTTCCTTGTTCAAGGACATTTTGATATTGTAATTATTGATGTAATAACTCTAATGGCAATAAAAGTGTTTAAATTTCCATGTTATTTACTGTGTTGAGATGCATTTGAAGGCAAAGATTCTGGTTGTGTCACGGATGTCCGGTATTGGAGATCCGGGGCGTTACAGTTGGTATCAGAGCTAACTTCAAATTGCAGACTAACACAGTAGGAAATTTGACTTAAAATGCCAAATGGCTGGGTTTAGTTTGGATTGAGGGAAGGTCAAAACCATGATTGTTTCGCTTTTCCCGTATGTTTGTGATCTTTCCTACATCCAGAACTAACCCTGCATGTTTTCTTTCCTTGAAGGGTGTATAGAAGAATCAGAAACAACTACCGTAGAATGGCTGAGGGCGAAGGCAGTAGGACCAACGGCACAAACTTCAATATTGAAGCTGAGTTTACCCGTGTATACCAAATGATGGGAGCATTTGTGGAAGCTAGTAGAAACCAAGCACCGCCACAGGGAACACCAGGAGTCGCTACCCCAGTAGACCCGATAAAGATGGTGGAATCGTTCAAGAAGATGAAACTGCCAGTTTTCAAAGGGCAGGTCGACCCCACGACTGCTGACGACTGGATACGTCAAGTAGAAACAGTGTTTGAAGTACTGGTAACTCCAGAAGACAGCAAGGTTCATTTGGCCACAATATTGCTAGAGAAGGATGCCGGAGTTTGGTGGCAGTCCGTAAAGCGTGGTCTTGGGGGAGGTCAAATCACGTGGGAGAATTTCCTTAAGGAATTCCGACAGCACTATTTTCCCACGGATGTGCAAGAAGAAAAGGCGATGGAGTTCCACAATTTGAAGCAGGAAAATATGTCTGTCAGAGAATATGAGACAAAATTTTCTCAGCTATCACGGTATGCACCTGAGATGGTCCAGGAAGAAGCGAAGAAAGCCCAAAGGTTTGAGCAAGGGCTCAAGCCTGGACTGAGGTCGAGGATGGTTCCATTAGGCATTCGCCGATTCGACAAGCTAGTAAGGCGAGCTGTGGTGACAGAAATGGACATGAGGCGGAGTCAAGGCGAGGCCGAGACGAAGAAGAAGAAGAAACACATTCTCACCAATGACCAAGACAAGCGGGACTCGACTCACAAGTCCAAAAAGCTTAACACCAGCAAGGGGACCAACCAGACAGTGGTGTGTTACTTTTGTAAAGAACCAGGTCATTTCAAGAGTCAATGCCCGAAAAGAGCCAAGACAAGCACTTGCTACAATTGTGGAGAAGCCGGGCACAAGAAATCAGATTGTCCACGACTGCAAAGGAACCCCAATGACCAGTTACTAAAGGTGACCGATAAAGGGAAGAAGTTTGTTCGTCAGGGACGAACCTCAGATTAACTGGGAAGAAGTATGTAATAGTGAGGGCTAGCATAGTCGAGAAATAGTAAAATGTTTTGTTGGTTGCATTATTGCAAGTTATAGATGATGAACTTGTACTATGACCTGTAGCATGATATTATGACTATTATAAAGCATGAAGTTGGGGCATTTGGTTGTCTCTTGTCTTATGCGTATTTTATTAAGTATTTGGGATAAGGCATAAGGCTTAAATATTTGCCTTCTCCTTGGAAAGCCTCGCTTCCTTCTAAGGAGGGAGTGGTCACCGATCCTCTAGAAGTACAAACCGAGAGCTGGAAGATGTGCTTAGAACTTGACTCGGGCACTAGAAGGAGATATGATGAACCAAGAACGATCGTGAGTATGGAGGCTCCAGAATGGTCCGCAGAGTGAGATATTCCCCAGCGTTCTAGACGAGGGATAAAATAGGCCCCAGAGTGTTCTGTAGAGAGGGATTGATCTCCAGTGTTTCAGGACGAGAGCGATACTCATGGGGAGTTCGTGTGGTGAGGTCGGCTCCAGAATGATCCATGGAGTGAGACATTCCTCAGCATTCCAGACGAGGGATGAAATAGGCCCCAGAATGATCTGTGGAGTAGGATTGGTCTCCAGTATTCCAGGGACGAGAGCGATGCTCATGAGGAAGATTGTGTGATGTTGGCTCCAGAATGATCCAGGGAGTGAGATATTCCCCAGTATTCCAGATGTGGGATGAAATAGGCCCCAGAATGATCTGTGGAGTGGGATTGATCTCCAGTATTCCAGGGACGAGAGCAACGTTCACGGGTAGGCTAGTGGGACATTGGCTCCAGAATGATCCAGGGAGTGAGATATTCCCCAGTATTCCAGACGTGGGATGAAATAGGCCCCAGAATGATCTGTGGAGTGGGATTGATCTCCAGTATTCCAGGGACGAGAGCAACGTTCATGGGTAGGCTAGTGGGACATTGGCTCCAGAATGATCCAAGGAGTGAGATATTCCCCAGTATTTTAGATGAGGGATGAAATAGGCCACAGAATGATTTGTGGAGTGGGATTGATCTCCAGTATTCCGAGGACGAGAGTAATACCCACAAAGGAAATTCAAGGATGAGTAAGGGCTCCAGAGTGATCCAAGGAGTGAGATATTCCCCAGTATTCCAGACGAGGGATGAATAGGCCCCATAATGATCTGTGGAGTGGGATTGATCTCCAGTATTCCGAGGACGAGAGTAATACCCACGGGGAAAATTAATGATAAGAGAGGCTCCAGAACAATCCATGGAGTGAGATATTTCCTGGTATTCCAGAACGCAAGATAAAATAGGCCCTAGGCGGTTCTGTAGAGAGGGATTGATCTCCAGTAGTCCAGGATGAGAGCGACTTTCCCCAAAGTGATTCATCCCCAGTACGGTGGATGTGAGATAGGATAGATCCCCGAATGATCCGCATGATGGGATTAATCTCCGGGACGAAAGGATGCATTGAGCACTTGAGGCTTGCGAGCCGACGTTGAGAACTTGAGATTCAGTTGTCGAGGGAGTTCCTCGAGAAATTTGAGATGATCAGGGGAAGGTGTCTTCTGCTCATAGATGTTTGTCTGCTCCCCTAGCGTCGTTCTGAGGACAGAACGATTCTAAGGAGGGAGTGATGTAATACCCCGCAAAATAGCATATGGCTATTTTTGCACTGTAATCTGTGCACGTATGAGTATTGCACACGATTACATATTTTTCGAGGAAATTATCAGTTAAATTGGGAGATTTCCGACACATGAGTTGTTCTGAATTCGATAAGGTAAACTCGGAATATCGTCTCGATTAAACTGTGGTTTTGTCCCGATTGTTTTGACCAGATAATTTTGGGAGAAAATTATAAATTCTATAAAACATGTATTTTTATAGGATTTTAATTTATATGTATTGGTTATTTCGATTAAGCTAGTGCTTGAATTGAATATGAGTTGTATTTGTGCACTAGGGTATGGTAACCTAGGGTATGGTGACCTAGGGTTCCTTGACCTAACTTAGGGTTAGGAACCCTAGCATCATGATGATCATGGCTTGATCTTGATAAGATCCAAGGGTGGGATTAATTCACCATGAGCAAGTTGACTTGTAAGAAGGAAACTTCCATGAACCTTCTAAGGAAGCTTCCAAGAAGTTTCTCTCTTGAAAGGTTGGCCTCATCCCATCCACCCATCTTCCACTAACACCACCTCCCCCCATCCCCACCCTACATTCCATCCGGCCAAACCAAACCCTAGCTCCCATTCTTTATAAAACCCCTCATTTTCCACTCTCATTCTTTCCCTCATTCACCATTATTCTTGTTTCAAAAAAAAAGGAGGAGAAAGAGAAGGAGAAGAAGGAAGGTGGAACCTTTTAGTAGGGAGTTGTAGTAAGGTGGAGAAGTAGGAAGAAAATTGAGGAAGCCAAGTTATACAAATACAAGGAGCAAAGGAGAGCAAGCAAGCAAGCTAGGAGCAAGGAGATTTTTCTTGCAACTTCAAGTGGGTGATCTTTTGAACTCTTAGTATTTATTTTTGTTTTGGTATGAATGGATGTGTAGTAGTGGTAGACATGATTTGGTTACCATGTTTGAGTATGAGAAGTACTAGGGAAGAATAAATTGTATGGTAGAGAATTATTCTTTTGAGTTTCGGTTGAGTAGCATGATTGTGAGGGTATATTGGGGAATTTCTTACGCCCAAACGGTTTGGAATCTTGGGCTAAAATTCTGGGGTATTGTTCTTCTATGTATGTAGAGTATCCAAGATTTATTTCGTAATATTTGGATACATTTTAGTAGCCCGAACAGTAGGACCAAATCCGGACAGTAAGCAGCCAGAATGGCTGCTGGCTGTGATGATTTTTGGGTGTCTTTCCGATTTTATATCTCGGAAACGACAAAGCATTTTGAGCTGAAAATTTTTGTAGACGCTCATGTATGTGTCTACAAGCATAGTCTTAAATTTCGTAATTTTCCGAGGTCGTTTGATGCCCCAAAAAAAATAGTAGAACGCGACTGGTCCATAGGTGTCGGCTGAAGCTGACTGCGCTTTGGGCTGAAGTTCAAAAAGGCCATAACTTCGTGTAGGTTTATTATTTTGCTACGAAATTTTGGGAGTATCTTGGGGTATGAGTCTACTTGATGAATCTCAAATTTTAGATTTTTTAGAGATCATTGGACGAGGTTTCAAAGGTAATTAGTGAGGGGCAGTGAATACTCTGCTGAAACAGAACAGCTGGAATGTAGCCATGTTTGAGGAGTCGTAGATCGTTGTGTGAAATGAATTTGAATGTGATTTTTGGACACGATGAAATGGTATATGTGTATATAGAGAATCTCAAGTTTCATGAGCATTAGACCGGAGGGTGATTTATTATCGAATTTCGAAGTAGGCTATGTTCAGCCTAGTGCAAGTTGTCTAGTCCGTGGAGATGGATAGTTCTAGAATTATCTGTTAAGAATTTGGGCAATTAGCCGACTAGAGATTTGCAGCAAGGAATCACAGCTTCCTAACCCAATTGGAATTTTGTAATTCTTGGTTAAGGATTGGAAGTTATGATTCTCCGAAGTTGGGACAGATTTGGGCCTTGTTAAGGAAATGGTTGCTTGAGAAATCAACTTTTCCCTTGTTATGCCCCCAATGGAAATGGGTATCTTTGAGGACCCTAAGGATTGAATCCGAGGACGTGTCCAACTAAGAAGTTAAGGTAGACACTCCCAGCTTTCCATAGGACCCGGGATCGAGCAGTTCCGATGAGCGTAGCTGGGGTTACAGCTACTGCTATTTCTTAAACTGTTCATCGGACATTTGATGAGGAACCCTCTGCATACCGCAGTGTGGTGACCATGAGCTAACAGGTTTTATTGATGTCTTAGCAATTCATTGGAACTTGGATAAGTTCCTGTGCTTAATACTCATGGTGGACACGAGTGAGTTGGGAGATAGCTCTGGTCGATTGCGTTTAATGTCTCGATGCCTGAGTCTGTCAATGGTCAGGAATTGATGGTTATGTGTGTGCTTACCTTCATTTAAATTCTATTGCATCCTTGGAGCGCCGTTGGACTACTCGCTAAGGGCCACGGGCCGGGATTATTTGATCGCTGACCAGTGAAGGTATGGGGAATCAGTGGAGATGATTCCTGTGATGATTATTGGTCGACAGGTCGGACAGGCTCGACATTATTGATCGACACCGAGTGTGACTTGGAAACAACTTGTTTCTATAAACTGCATTGATTAGGTTTTCTTTATTATTTTCGCTCGAGGACCGAATTGGTGTTAGGGGTGACCCCTATAATCCGACTCGTCTGAGAATTAGCTGTAGGTGGTGATACTATGGGCTGTCTCTTCCTGTCATTAAGGATACGTGCTGCTGCAAGTATCTTGCACTGTTGATTCCTGAGGTACCGTGGTAAGGACGGATGGGATCCGGGCACATGCTAGTGGACACGAACGGGTCGTATGGGATACGACGTTATAGGTATGCTACGGTATATCCTTAAGTTCGTCACGGCTGTTGACTGCAGAACGGTGGGACCGTTGACTGCAAAGCGGTGGGACCGCATATCTTAAGTTCATCACGGCTGTTGACTGCAGAACGGTGGGACCGTTGACTGCAAAGCGGTGGGACCGCATATCTTAAGTTCGTCGCGACCTTCAAGGAGGGTCTGAGGTAGTGATGATTGGTGACAACGGGCAGCGCCCCGAAGCATTATGTTATTTATCTCCTCAACCATGTCATACTATCAGGAACAGGAAGTGGACCAATTTAGAATGCATTGCATGGCGAGGGATTGAACCCTATGTTCAGGAAACGAACTCCTTGGAAGGTATGTAGTATGGGATGCATACATTTCCATCGAAGTTGATTTTGGGTAGGTATGCAGTATGAGAGGCATGCGTTCCCAAAGAATCGTATTAGAGTAAGTGCATCGTGTGCACTCTTGTTTCGTGCATTAGATTAGACCATGTCCTGTTTTGGCCTGGTACGTATGTAGTATGGGATGCATGCGTATCCAGAGTCCCAAGGTTGCTTGTATTACAATAAGGCAGGTGATCAGCGCATTAGTTGTTAGACCATCGCATACACGAACACCAGGGAATTAGGGTGCATGTTTTCCTTTCCATTCAAGATGGTTTGTGGTTGCTAGTTTGGAGATCGCTGTTTTCTTATCAGCATTGCGTCAGTAGAATTACTGACGTACCCCACATTTTAGGTACATGAATATCAGGTCACAAGCGCAGGAGAACCCAAAATCAGCAGGGCATCCAAAGGGGATGGCAGTATACGTGCCTACCATTCGAGTAGGGCAGAAATATCAGAGTCGCGTAGCAGAAGGCTCAAGCCGAGGGACAAGTCCCAGGGAAGCAAATAGACCACTCAACAGAGTTATCAGCAATGACTAATCGATTGCTGATCTGGAAAACAACTGACAGCTTTGCCAGAGGAGCCTGAATATTTTTTGTGATCAGTTGTAATAAGTTGTGTAATTTGTGTTCCTTGTTCAAGGACATTTTGATATTGTAATTATTGATGTAATAACTCTAATGGCAATAAAAGTGATTAAATTTCCATGTTATTTACTGTGTTGAGATGCATTTGAAGGCAAACATTCTGGTTGTGTCACGGATGTCCGGTATTGGAGATCCGGGGCGTTACATCGTCGGCGAAGGTAATAGAATTGATGCAATTAATCTTGTCCGGGCCCGTGCACCAAACTGGTTGCAGGAAAACGATGGCAAGAAAATCTCGTCCACATCTCATAATGCACGAAACAAGACAAAGGGGAAGAACGGAGCCGTCACCTCCAATTGATGAATCCAACATGAGGAAGAAGAAGAACTTGACGAAGATAATATTCCTCTGTCCGGATTAACTCAGGCCACCCAACAACGTCCCAAACGAGCAAGGAAACCTCCGAGCCTATTCACCCCATCATAAGTAAAACTTACTTTACGTTGTGTTTTGTTTGAGCTTATTTAGGATTTGTGGTTGTATTGGAGGATGGATTGATAGGTGTGTATGTTTTTGAAAATTTGAATGATGGATTGATTGGTCAATTAAGTATGAACTAAATTATTTGTGTTTTCATGGTGGTTTTTATTAACTGTTTCTGGAGATGTATCTAACATGTACTAAAATTGATATATCTTGTGGAGATGTATATTGTGGAGATGAGCTAAAATGTAATCAGGTAATTGTGTTATGGGCTGATAATATTAAATTCTGGAAGTTAATGAAGTGTATTTGGTTATTGAGCTAATTGGTTAATAAGCTGGAAATGTGTATTTGTTGAGCACAGAATTGGTTAATGAGCTGATACTGGAGGTGTTTTTTAGTAATGAGCTGATAATGTGTTGTGGAGATGATAATATTGTGTAATGAGATGAAATTGATATATGTTGTGGAGATTTATCTAAGATTTATAGAGTCTTGAGCTTGAGTACTTTTGTGGAGATGTTTTTGAGATATGAGTAATGATTGTTTGATTCTGGGGCTGATAATGTGGTGGTTTAAAATGTATTCAAGTAGCAGATACATTGGATTTATGAGTCTGTTTGTGAGAATGCTCAAACCCGTTAACTCGGTTAACAGCCTTGGTATTACCAAGGCCGTTAGCGGAGTTAACAAGTGTGAACATCTTCACTTTCCAGAAAGTTTCAACTTTTTGGAAAATGAAGAATGTCCACAGTCGTTAACTTGGTTAACGGCCTAGGTTTTACCACGACCGTTAACCAAGTTAACGAGTGTGAGCAATTGCATTTACCAGAAAGTTTCAACTTTCTCGAAAATGAAGAATGTCCACAGTCGTTAACTTGGTTAATGGCCGTGGTTTTACCAAGACCGTTAACCAAGTTAACGAATGAGAACATTTGCATCTACCAGAAAGCTTAAACTTTCTGTAAAATGAAAGGTGTCAACACTCGTTAAATCCGTTAACGGACTTGGTTTTATTAACGACTGTGGACATTCTTCATTTTCTAGAAAGTTGAAACCGAGTTAACGAGTGTGAGCTTCTTCACCTACCTGAAAGTTGAAACTTTTTGTAAGACTGAGAATGTCCACAGTTCAATATTCATGTATCAAATATGTTAATAACTTTAGAATAAAATGAAGAAAGTTTCAAACATTGTCTAACTTCAACTAAATGATTCCATACAAACTTCCAACTTAAATATTACATAATTCTCTACCAATCATGGACTTCAGAGAATTGTCGTTTCCTACGGGCACAGTCATAAAATATTGAGCATCATTTTTTCCCGCTGCATAACGGGCTAAAATTTTAATCTTTCATCGTTCTCTATCTCAATTAGTGACCTCATAAACCTTCTCTACAAGTTCTTCCATTTTGATTGTACGAGGTACCCAAATTATTTCAGGATCAACGGCACTATAAGAACAACCTATTTTTGGGTCACGGATAATCTCACCACCAAAGTAAAGCCAAATAGGAAGATCATGATCCATACCTATACATATTTTTAAATTAAAAAAAATCAAAATCTAATACACAAAATGTATTCGATCAAATGATATAAAAATCATACCTTAAAATGGATGATCTAAAAAGATGAGAAATTTCGAGCTTGAAGAAGACGGGGTAGTGAATGGGTTGATAAAAAATCCGCTATGTAATTCCCCAAACAAACAATAAGCCTAACATGGATTTAGGGTTTTCAAAGTGGGAGAATATATGAGTGTGAGAGAAGAAGAAGATGAATGTGAGAGAAGAATAAGAATATCCCTTCAAGATTTGGTAGAGTAATTTTGGACTATGGTTTGGGGAATTTGGGTTTCAAATCGGTTGAGTAGGGTTTCGATTAGAGAAGATGTGAGAAAAGAGTGAGATAGCGTGGGTTACTTAAAGCTGAACCCAATTGACACTCGTTAACCCCGTTAACGCGCCAGGTATAATGAAGTGCGTTAACGGGGTTAACGAGTCTATACTTGATGAATTATAAACTTTCAAATATAAACGTTAACCCCGTTAATGCTCTTGGTTTAAACACTACCGTTAACGGGGTTAACGTTAGTATATTAGATGAGTTTTTGTCCAAATCCCCACTCGAGCGGAAAAATTGTATTCTCATCATCATGTTAACGGGGTTAACGCTAGGGAAACTACTAGACTCGTTAACCCCAGGGCCGGCCCAAGGGTAAAGCAACCAAAGCTAGGGCTTTAGGCCTCCAAAGAAAAAAAAATACCTAAAGAATAAAGGCCTCCTCACATACCAAAAAGCCCGAAATTGATTACAATAATATAATATAAATGTTTTTGCATATCAAAAAGCCCGAGATAATATTTAAATAAAAATATATTAATTTTAACAAAATATTATTACAAGCTTTTAAAATACCTCATTTCGGAGTTCGCTTTAGGCCTCAATAAGTGTTGGGCCGGCCCTGGTTAACCCCGTTAACGACAGGGATTTTTTGATATTAAAATTTCAAACAGGGACAGTTTCGTACATACTTCGAAAAAGTGGGATAGTTTGGTAAAAAATGCTAACTATTAAGCCTTAATTCATTTTAAAAATATGTGTGTTGTCTACTAGATTGAGAACCCTTTAAAAATGGGAAAGAACAAACACGTTCATCACGAAATTAATTCAAGCCTGAACAACCTTCACAAAAGCTGTACAAACTATGTGAATTATAAGTTTTGACTAAATCGAATGCGTTGCAACATTAGTATCGCGCTTCTCCTATTTTATTGGGTTAAAGCAAATCGTCGGTTGTATTGCAAGTGAGTTTTCTTGGTCATCTTAGTTCAAAACACAATTACAGAGTATAACCTAATTCATGTGGTACTCCAAAGCAAGAAAAAAATATGTCAGGAATGAAAACTTTTGTAAACATTGAAAAATAATTTGTCCTATATTATTAAACCCGTTGGGCACCCAAAAACCGAATGAATCCAAACCGGACCCGAAAAATTAAATAGACCCAGACCCGGATTCGGACCCAAAAAAATTAAATAGACCCAGATCCAGATCCGGACCCATTGCCATAGGGCAACATCCAGGTATCTCACTACCCAACCCGATAGCACAGCTAGTAGAAAAATGATAAATGAGATATTAAGACAGCTACAGTAGGAATACGGCACTCTGCAATCGAAGAACCAACATAAATGATCATCTCAAATTAGGATTTGCATATAACAATGAGGAAGATGATCATTGACTGTGGTTGCAAATGTTCCACATTGTCAATGCAAGTTGAAACTTGCAACTCAAAAAATTTTAAAATTTCAGGTTGCAACAACTTTGTAATTGTTATTCACAACTATTCCACATTACAAAACTACAGTTGCAAAGCCTAACTGCGATCTAACATATATACAATACCATGGAGAAAATAACATTATTTTCACATGACAGTACATGCAGATTAAAATAGTTAAATACAAACCAATTAAAATGTTGCTTTTAGCTAAAGAACAGGCTGCTTCCAACTGCCTTTTCAAACAGAACAGTTGTAACAGCCATAACATTGGCTACAAAAAACAAATTTCAATAGGTAGGTAACATAGTGTAACTACAAAATGCACTAAAATCTACATTCTTGACAAACTGCGAAAGAAACAACTCTATTGAAATTATTCTAAAGCTCAGGCATGCCGATTCCAGCTTTAGGATCATAGGTCTTCTCTAGTACGGCGTCAATAGGTGTATCTTTCAGGCCAACTGCACCAACGGTAAAGAAATGAAATAAGTAACTGGATTAAAGCAAATCTAGTTCATCAATACTTAAAATGGCTAGAATTACGAGATCACAAATTATTGAAGAAAGTCTATCATAATGACAGCAATTCCGAAAATGGACGAAAACTGTAGACCACATACGACACAAAATGAAGACGAAAAAGTGAAATACAAAATATCACGAGATTGATCGAAAACTGTGAAATATATAGCTCACAAAATAAGGCTAAAACAGCGAAATACAAAATTTCACAAAAATAGCCAAAATTTGTAAAATATATAGCCCACAACATGTAACCAAAAGAGTGAAGTACAAAATATTATGAAAATGGACGAAAACTGCAGACTATAGGCCACAAAATATTGCAAAAAAAAAAAAACAGTGAAATACGAAATTTCACAAAAATGGTCGAAAACCCCCAAAATGAGATCAAAACAATGAAATACGAAGGTTGCGTTTGTTTTGTTGTTTTGAAAAGAGTTTTCTGAATAGAGTTTTCTGAAAACTGTATTCTGAAAATTGTTTTTCTGAAAAAGAGTTTAAAAGCTGTTTGGTTATATTTATTTCTAAAAACTGTTATCTGAAAGCTGTTTTTCTGAAAAAGAGAGTTTAAAAGCTGTTCTGTTATATTTCTAGCTGAAAACTGTTATCTGAAAGCTGTTTTTCTGAAAAAGAGAGTTTAAAAGCTGTTCGGTTATATTTCTAGCTGAAAACTGTTATCAGAAAGCTGTTTTTCTGAAAAGGAGAGTTTAAAAGCTATTCTGTTATATTTCTAGCTGAAAACTGTTATCTGAAAGCTGTTTTTCTGAAAAATAGAGTTTAAAAGCTGTTCTGTTATATTTCTAGCTGAAAACTGTTATCTGAAAGCTGTTTTTCTGAAAAAGAGTTTAAAAGCTGTTCTGTTATATTTCTAGCTGAAAACTGTTGTCTAAAAGCTGTTTTTCTGAAAAAGAGAGTTTAAAAGCTGTTCTGTTATATTTCTAGCTGAAAACTGTTGTCTGAAAGCTGTTTTTCTGAAAAAGAGAGTTTAAAAGCTGTTCTGTTATATTTCTAGCTGAAAACTGTTGTCTGAAAGCTGTTTTTTCTGAAAAAGAGAGTTTAAAAGCTGTTCTGTTATATTTCTAGCTGAAAACTGTTATCTGAAAGCTGTTTTTCTGAAAAATAGAGTTTAAAAGCTGTTCTGTTATATTTCTAGCAATTTTGAATATCAATTTGCATCCATCATTTGCTGACATTTTTTTAATTGTTGCAGTTAGCTTGCAATGTTGTACAAGTATGAGAACAAGAAACCTGAGCAGCTTGTATGTACATAATATAGATTCAGTTAGCTTGCAATGTTCTGTTATGATTCTTCACGTTAGAGTACAAAATTTATTTCAAATTCTTGTATGTACATAATATAGATTCAGTGAGGTTTTGTGAAGCAACAAATCACTTGTTCATGTATTAGTTATTCTATTTGGATAAATGTTTTGATGTTATCATTGCCTCTTTTGGTAATTGCAGTTCTTCAGTCTTAAATGAGGAGTATTTTAAAGTTTGTTTTGTTGAGATTGCATGTGAGAGCAAGTAGTAGCAATAGTCGGATAGAAGATTACATGTGAGATCAAATAGGATGTTTTTTTTTTATGTGAGCAGTATTTGGATTTATTGGATTGCATGCAGTGTTTGGATAACTATATTTAGATAAACTGAATATGCTCACCTTGCAGAAAACAATTGTTGTTTTTTAATGAAAGCTGAGCCAAACAATTTATTCAAGAAAATAAGCACTAGATAATCAAAATAAAAAATATTCACAAATCAACATGCTCAACCAATTTATTCAAGAAAACAAGCTTACTTCATTACTGCTGTTTACATTGTTCAACAATCCCATGTAAACCGAGGAACAATGGCATGGGATCGATACATATATTCTGAAAACAGGTTCTACAATTTTTTACAAACAATCAATACAACCAAGTTTCAAAATAATCAGGCATTTGTTGCCTACAGTCACTGCTGCTGCCTGGAGCTGCTGCTGTTGCTTCTTAACTCCTTGTACAAATTTGATTTAAAAACTATACAGTAGGTAGATCAAGAAGCAAAGAAACAATATAAGAAACTTGTACCTGTAGTCAATATAAAAGCTACATTAATCATAGGAAAAAAAGGAAACAAGAAAACCAAAGTGGAAAGAAGATTAACCAAACATTTGTAGCAACCCTCTTTTGATATAATCAGCTAAGAAAGCCCCCAGTTACCCTCTTTGATTTGCAAACTGAGACCTAAATATGAGAAGACTTGAAACCATTCTTAAGCAGATAACAAAATAAAGTATGGGAAGCATAGAATTCAAAATAAAATTCGGGATCAAAAACCATCATCTCCCACTTTGTATCTTCCTTCACAACTAAAATATTTTCAAAAAAGAACAGCATACCGATGAGAAAAATACCCAAATCTTGAGAGCACGTGCGCAGCATGTTAATGCACACCCCAATCTCAATGCAATACCTTTTTATATTGTATACAGTTAAGTATCAAAAGGCATGTGCAGAATCAGTATCCTTTACTCTCTTCTGGATTCACAAATAAGGATTCACAAATCCTGATTACATCATAACACAATTGCAGAATCATAGAACACAGTAGAATCAGAGAATGAATCCCAATTCATCAGAACATATCAGATGCTCCCCAGACCATGAAAACATGGTCTGTTTGTTGTAGGTTTTTTTTTTCCTGAAATAATATCCTGAGTTGGCCTTTGTAATATGTGTTTTTTGGAAACACTATTCAGAATACTGATACCCCCCTCTAGCTAGAAAACAACTCCTTTACTCTCTTCTGGATTCACAAATAAGGATTCACAAATCCTGATTACATCATAATACAATTGCAGAATCATAGAACACAGTAGAATCAGAAAATGAAGCCCAATTCATCAGAACATATCAGTTGCTCCCCAGACCATGAAAACAAGGTCTGTTTGTTATAGGTTTTTTTTGTATTTCCTGAAATAATATCCTCAGTTGGCCTAAGTGTTTTTTGGAAACACTATTCAGAATACTGATACCCCCTTCTAGCTAGAAAACAGCTCCTTTACTCTCTTCTGGATTCACAAATAAGGATTCACAAATCCTGATTACATCATTATACAATTGCAGAATCATAGAACACAGTAGAATCAGAGAATGAAGCCCAATTCATCAGAACATATCAGTTGCTCCCCAGACCATGAAAACAAGGTCTGTTTGTTATAGGTTTTTTTTTTGTATTTCCTGAAATAATATCCTCAGTTGGCCTAAGTGTTTTTTGGAAACACTATTCAGAATACAGATACCCCACTCTAGCTAGAAAACAGCTCCTTTACTCTCTTCTGGATTCACAAATAAGGATTCACAAATCCTGATTACATCATAATACAATTGCAGAATCATAGAACACAGTAGAATCAGAGAATGAAGCCTAATTCATCAGAACATATCAGTTGCTCCTCAGACCATGAAAACAAGGTCTGTTTGTTATAGGTTTTTTTTTTGTATTTCCTGAAATAATATCCTCAGTTGGCCTAAGTGTTTTTTGGAAACACTATTCAGAATACTTATACCCCCCCTCTTGGCAACAAAAGCTCCTTTACTCTTTGATTCTGGATTCACAAATAAGGATTCACAAATCCTGTTTACATCATAATACAATTGCAGAATCATAGAACACAGTAGAATCAGAGAATGAATCCCAATTCATCAGAACATATCAGATGGTGCCCAGACCATGAAAACATGGTCTGTTTGTTCTAGGTTTTTTTTTTGTATTTCCTGAAATAATATCCTGAGTTGGCCTAAGTGTTTTTTGGAAACACTATTCAGAATACTTATACCCCCCCTCTTGCCAACAAAAGCTCCTTTACAAACTGATTCTAGATTCACAAATAAGGATTCACAAATCCTGATTACATCATTATACAATTGCAGAATCACAGAACACAGAAGAATCACAGAATACAATCGTAGTATCAGGATTCACAAAATACAACCCAACATATATAACCGTATGCATAGCCCATTTTTTTGAACAAGAGCAAACCAACAAATACTGCCCAATTCATCAGAACATATCAGATGTTGACCAAAACCATGAAAACAACATAATTCATATTTTTGCAATCAAGGTAGCATTCATAATACCAACAAAATTGGATAAGTACATATCAGATGCTGCCCAAAACCATGAAAACAACATAATGCCAAAAAAAATCAACCTAGTCGCAGTCTCAGATTCATCGAATCAATGATAAAAACTCCATACTAGAGCTGCATTTTTTACAATGCCACGCCTACTAGTACAAAGTACAATGTCCACCCCCCCTCCCACATTGTCTTCAAAAAGACTTGATTTCAGCATTCTTCATTGACATAATGGATTCGTTCTTACTTCACATAATTCTAAACATCAACCACAGATCAGCTTAAGGACTAGTACACATCATTTCCGTGGTTATTCACACATATAGTTCATATTTTGAATATCTGTTTCTGGTGGGGGGGGGGGGGGGGGTGGACACATTCAACATTGACTAAAAAACTTTCATCATTGACTATAACGACATCATCTTCGTTAGGTTTAAAAACAAATGCAAGGCCAATGCAAAAGTTTAAAAACAAATGCAACTAAAAACCTTTCCAAAACACTGTTTCGAAAAAATGCCAAAAACAAACGCCATCTTAAAACACATTCTAACAGAAAGAACACTGCCCAAATGCAAGGCCAACACAAGGCCGAAACCTCATAATTCATCCTCAAAATCAGTATGAGAAGCCTTTCATACTCAATTTTTATTAAGGCACATCAACAATAGATATGATAGACCACTGACTAAAGTATTAACAACACATTAATAAGATGAAAAGCCACAAACAGACTGTATACAACCAATGTAAGCTGATTGTATACAAATGCAAAAGTTTATACAGTCATCCAACTATGGGAAGACTTTGCAAAACCTGATCATCAAGCAAAACCCATACTGCACAAACTTGATCATCCAACTATGAGAAGAGAGTAAAGGAGCTGTTTTCGGCAAGAGGGGGGGTATCAGTATTCTGAATAGTGTTTCCAAAAAACACTTAAAACAAAGGCCAACTCAGGATATTATTTCAGGAAATAAAAAAAAACCTACAACATACAGACCATGTTTTCATGGTTTGGGGAGCATCTGATATGTACTGATGAATTGGGCTTCATTCTCTGCATCTACTGTGTTCTATGATTCTGCAATTGTATTATGATGTAATCAGGATTTGTGTTTTTTTTTGATATTTGTTGTGAAGGAAAAAGAAAATCATATTTGTCGTAGGCTCAGATTGTTCAAATCAATGATAAAAACTCCACACTAGGGCTGCATTTTTACAATGCCACGCCTACTGCTACCGAGTACAATGTTCACCCCCCCCCCCCACATCCCCTTCCCACATTGTCATCAACAAGAATTGAATTCATTATCAGTGTTTAACATAATGGATTCATTCTTACTTAATCTTTCATTCCAAACATCAACCACAGATCAGTTTAAAGAGTATTATACATCATTTCAGTGGTTATTCACTCATATACCCCAATCTCAATATCCGTTGCTTGTCGATACAACCAAGCAGAAAGCGGCAGTGGGGTGGGGGAGGGACACATTCCACATTGAATGAAAACCTTTCATCATTGTCTATGACGACATCATCTTTATTAGGTTTTAAAAAATTGTATTTCAAATCACTTACTGCTACCGACAATTCCATCCATTTTTCTGACCAATCATGTGCACAAAATTGAATCTGTGTGCAGTACCTGTTCATCCATAAATTGTCAAGATGAAATCACACACCTTGCAGAAAACATTACAATCGAAACAGTTCGAAAAAATAATACAATAAAAATGTTTACATTCAAATTACATTAGTGTGTTGCATTCCACATTGCCATGGCAATATCATCTCTTTTCCTATTCATACGATTCAATTGGGAAGATGATAAATCCAACCCCTGAGATGTGGAAGCGTTATCTTCAGTGTGTTGGTGATATACTAATTGTTCATCGTCAAGTTCCTCCAAAAAAGCATCGTTTTGTGAGTGCATACATATAAAATTATGGAGTGCACAACAGGATGTGACCATCATAACTTGTCTTGTAAACAGGTAGTTTGGCATGTCATTAAAGATGGCAAACCTCTTTTTGAATACACCAAACGTTCTCTCAATCACATTCCGTAGCCTAGCATGCTATTTATTAAAAAGTTGTCTTGGTTGAGTTGGTGCATGGTTGGCCCCTTGAAAGTCCTGTAAGTGGTATGGCTCACCACGGTATGGCGCTAAAAAACCAGGCATATTTGTGTAACCACAATCTACTAAGTAATATTTATCATTTGGTGGGATTTCCAACAGTCTTTGTGCTAATGCACTCTGTATTACACGGGAATCGTTAGCACTGCCTTCCCATCCCGCGTAAACAAATGTGAACAACATGTTAAAATCACATGCTGCCAAAACATTTTGACTGATAAAATCCTTTCGAGAGCGACAAGCATTGCTTCGAATGGTAGGTACAATAGCTTTGATTAATGTGCCATCAGCAGCACCAATAGCTCCCTACATTAATGAATTTGAATAATAGATATTACGTGCAAACGTTGAAAAAACTTTAATAATACATGACGGGTGAAGGTAACAGAATACCTTAAACCACGGATAAAAGTCTGGGGAATTGAGGATCCTTTGATGTACTTGTGTAGTGTCGGGGGGGGGGGGGGGGGGGTGATAAGTATTGTTGCCGCTCTTACCAAACCTTTCAATACAAGTGTAAAATGCTTTTCGATTGTTTGAAGTGAGTGGTTAAACCTATTAGCGACTAGTCGCATTCTTGAACTGTGACCGACAATATACAGGAAAATTGCCACACTTTCCTCGAAAGACACGCGTCTGCGTCTTGAAGACTCCTCTGTTTCCTCAAGGTAGTTCCCATTTTTTAGAAAAGCACACAAGGCCATAAAACAATCTTGGTTCATACGGAATATTCCATGAAACGTGGACTGGGAACCCTCTAACATTTTATTCAGATATTCACGTCCTGTTTGTTTTTGAGAGGACGTTGTACTTTCTTCATCGTCAAGTTCTTCACATAATTCAGCTAGGAAGATTATATTCATCAACTCATCAACATCGTCACTACTAGATGAAGAACTATCCATAACAGAAGTTGCACTTGCAGTAGTAACTCACTATGACAAAAAGATAGAAATCAAATTGAGAAAGTAATAAAGTTCACTACTAATAGCAAATCACTTTTGGCAAAAAAATAAAACTCAATGTAAATGAAATAAAAACCGCAACGTTTCACCATCAAACCGTCATAGTACATTACATCTCACGCGAATACGCAAATAATAGTAAAAAATAGTACACATTATGATTTCTTTATCCCATTCAACCGAATGGGATGGCTACTGCCGATCATACATCTTGACCCAAGCCTCCTGATGTGCTGGGATCATACGAAGGAAACTGTGACAAGCACGAGGATTACAAATTAGGTGGTCTAGTGCTTTCACAGCTTCATCGGGATTAATCCATGTCATCGCATTGATTATATCGTGGCATTGATCCAACTCGGCCAAAGCAGGGTCAGCCGAGACATTACTTTCCACCTCTATTTTGTTCTTCAACCTGCTTCTTTTTACCTCCTGAGTTTCCATACAGGAGCTAATATAATCTTTCACAATTGACATAGCTGATCCCCGACCACTTGAGGTACCGGATTTTCTTTTACGAGAGCCCGACCCCGAACCTAATGGTACATCATCATCCTCATCAAGTACATGTACGTTTGACTGATGAGGGTGGCCAAACTCATAATTCATCCTCCGCTCCTCATCATCATCCAACACCCTTTGTGTGGAAGCCCTTGTCACATTGCCCTGGGCAGTAGAATCTTCCATTATTTTGGTCAAAGCATCAAAATCTGCCAACCCCTTGTTAGCAAATTTTTTGGCGGCAGGATGTATCTAATCATAGAATTTGTTTTTACTATGCAAGTATTAGAGTCAAGATGAAGTATAATAAAAAGGATTCACAAACAAAAAGCAAACTTTGAGATTATATATATTAACCTTAATATATTGTTCCCAAACTGGTTTCTCGCAAGTAACGGTTTCGTTGACTTCATCCCAACCAAAACCGCTCTGTTTCTTCATATCAGAAAACACCTTCCATTCTGATTTCAGTCTCTGATATTTTGTCTTCAACTGTGTTACCGTGAATGAACGGCCACACGCGAGTTGCATTTGTATAGCAAAATTACTCCAAGTTTTTGCGTCGAATGTGTTACTTTTTAGGCTATCCCTGTCAACTACAGCCTCCATAAGGTTGACAAAACAATGCACAATATGGGGAGGCCACTTCCCATAATCCTCATCCACTGCCTTCTCCTTCCCCCTACCCATACCACTCATCTATATTGAAGAAATACCGATAAAAATAAAAAAAATGCCAAATTCCAGCAATTAGCCCTTGTCATCAGATTACCGTAGGTTGCAAGAAGCCACAGGTTAAACAAAAAATTGGCAACAAATTATTCGTAAGAAGATGCAGTTTGGACGGCCGGCAAAATTTTTTTGGATCCAACAACAGATTAAAATTCGAGAAAATTCGTAAAAAGCAATACCGCAATCCTCCAGAGTCATAGGGCGTAAAGAAAAACAACAAAATAAAGTGCCCCACAGATCATACCTTCGATTGGAATTGAACAAGGAAGAAATTGTCAGCAACGGATTCAACCTTGAGTAGCTTTTTGATTCGATTTGCCCGTTGTTCCCTAGCTCTTTTCCTGTATGCGGCACGGGTTGTACAGACCATTAATCCCTCAACCAAAACCCCTCAACCCCTCACCAAATCGATAGAAGGGAGAGTGGTATTCAAGTCACCAGCGACAGAGAATCAGACGTTTGGACTAGATTTCACAGTAGAAGCATTCCAAAAACGTTGATTTGGGGGGGTTTAGATCAGATCTGTTCTGAAAAAGAAGGGAGGAAGAAGATGTCGTACGGGGAAAAAGGAGTAGAGGAGCTTCGTGAAGGGAGAGACGGGCGAGAAGAGAGTGAAGGAGGTATCGCCGATAGTGAGGTAGACTCAGATCTGAAATGGGAAAAGCATGGAGGAAGAAGACGACGAACGGGAGAAAAGAGATCGAAGGGTGAAGTGAGTGATGTGAGAAGAGAGGAAAGGAGTTGTTTTCGAAAAGAGGGGGGTATCAGTATTCTGAATAGTGTTTGGAAAAAACACTTAAAAAAATGCCAACTCAGGATATTATTTAAGAAAAAAAAAGTGAAACAAACAGACCCGAAGTTTCACAAAATTGATCGAAAACTGTGAGCGTACAAAATGAAGTCAAAATAGTCAAATACGAAATTTCACGAAAATGGCCGAAAGCTGTAGACTATGGTCTCACAAAATAAAGCAAACAAATTGAAATATGAAATTTCACAAAATTGGCCCAAAAATGTAGAATATATGCAACAAAATGAGGCCAAACAATGACATAAGAAATTTTTACGAAAATGGCCGAAAACATGACTAAAGCCTACAAAATGATTTCAAAACAATGAAATACAAAAATCCACGAAAATGACCGAAAATCATGGACTATATAGCCTACAAAATATGGTTATAACAGTGAAATTCAAACTTTCACGAAAATGACCGAAAACTATGGACTCCATAAAGTGAAGCTAAAGCAGTGAATACGAAAACTATAGACTATGACCAACAAAATGAGGCAAAAACACTCAAATATGAATTTTTATTAAATTAGCCGAAAAATATGGACTATAGCCCATAAAAATGTCAAAACAGTGTGTAACACCCCACTTTTATTTTTATTATTAAAATGCATTTTTATTTTTGCACGTATGATGCACGTGCAAATTTTATTCTCATTTGTTATTCTCATTTACAATTTTTAGCATGCATAAGTTTTAATTAGCCTTCTTTTGATTCATGGACCTATGGAATAAAATCTAGCCCATTAGGAGAGGAGCCCACTAGATAATCAAATTAATTAACTAGAAATGAGCCCATGTAGCAAGCCCATTATTAAAATTACAAATTAAGTTATACATGACAAGTTACAAATATTAGTACACATTTAAAGTTATAGAAATGTGTTCATATTTGTTTGTGCATGTGTGCATGCACACACAAATGTATTTGGACCATTTTGTGGGCTAGGGGTGACCGGTTTTGGAGAGAGGGAGGAGAATAATGGAGAGGTTAAGTTAGTGGAGAGTGGGGAGATGAAGAGATGGGGGTTTTAGGAGTTAGGAAAGTGGAGAGTTGTAGAATAAATTTGAAGAGTTATTAGGGTGAAATTTTTGCACTTTAGATCCTCCCAAAATCCTATAAATAGAGCCCCCATTTCCTACATTTATCTTGCACCAAAAATATTATCAAAAGAAAGGAAAGAAAGAAAAGAAAGAGAGTGAGGGTCCTTTTGCTTGGAGGAATTGCTAGAGAGAGGAAGCCATTGCTAGGGAAAGGGAGCTTTGCTAGGAGGAGGAGCCATTGCTAGGAGTTTGTCTTGGAGCTAGAAGAAGTGTCCCATCCTTCCCTTCAATTGTTCAAGCTTCAATAAGGTGGGTGATCCCATACTTTCTAATTTTTGAATAATGTATGCTAAGTAATAAATAATGAGTAGTATGGAATTTCTTATATGATCTATGCTATGGTATGAGATGAGAATGATAAGTAGTTCATGTATGATTAATAAATTAAGTCATGTTAGTGGTTAATGAGAAAAATAATTGATTGATTATTTGTCATACATTAGCATGCTATTATGATTAATGAGTAGTATAAATTTGATGTGATAATTACAAGATAAAATTCATATTTTTTTTTATGTATGTCAAGAAGTGCTATAATTAATTAAGAAACAAAGTATTGTCATGTAGTTTGGAAATTTAAAATAAAAAGAAACTGTCATTTGTATGTTAACTAGTAATTGTTAAAATAATTGAAGAGATTTCCCTTATGTTTAAAAGAAGGAATTTTGTATAGAAAAAGGGTATACACAACTTATTGTTACTTGTTGTAAAGTAATACAAATTTTCTAGTTGATTAAAATGATGAACTACATTCTTGTAATAAAAAAGAAGAAAGAAAGATTTGAGATTTAGATATTATTAAATATAAGTTTTAAACACATGATTTTCTGTAATAAATAAATTATTTAGAGACTAGTGGAGAAGATTGATCAAATGAAAAAAATCTAGTTTTATGAAAAACAATAAAATAACAGAAATTTGGGTCAAAAACCTACGAAACGAGTTTAGGGTGTAGGGTGCAATTGGCCTGTTGGCTCGGCCGTGTGCTGCCTCCCTGTTGGGCCTGGGTTCGATACTCACTATGGGCGAAACATTTCTTTTGTTAGATTTTTTTTTAATGGACACTAGAGTGAGGATGATGTGAAAAGGCTTCTGGGTTGTAGTTGAGACGACAAGTCCATATGGACTTAGTGGTTGTTGTGTGCTTTTTTGGTTCGCTGCCTGGGCTTCACGGGTTCAAAGCCCAATATTAACATACATTTTTTTTTGGGATTAAGTGTTATCATACAAATTTTTTAAAAATGAGATTAAGTGTAAATTAAGAACTTCTAATGCTAATCAAAATTTGTGAAAAAGACCTAGTGTTTACATAATATAATCAAGAGATTATAAGAGATAGTTTGAGATTTTTTTTTAGTGAGAACTAAAAAGAGAATCTTTTGAATAAAGATTTGAGAATAAATTCTAGAATTCATGTAAAATGAAATGAAATTGGTTGAAAATGTAGCTTTAGAAATTTTGGAGAAAATAATAGTAACTTCGAGATGGATTGTTATTTGTCTTCAAAAACTAAATTGTTGAAGAACATGATTTGCATCATTAGAAGAAAAGTAAAATGTAGATTTGTAAATTAATTGTCTTTGATGGGATTATTCATTTGTGTTGCATACTTGATTATTTAAATTGCAAATGAGATTTGCAAGTGATAAAATCATGTTTGTGAAAGGGATAAATTTTGTTGAATGAAATAGTTTCATGAAAAAGAATTATTATTATGAATAGTGCTAAAATGAGACATAGAATAAATTATGGATAAGTTAGAGACATGAATATAATAAGTTAAGACATGATTAATAAAGGGTATGTGTACCCATGTTTCTTGCACATGAAAGGTTTATGATTTAGAATTAGTAAGACCTCGGTTACCAGTAATTTTGAAAGAAAGATTTTGAGACTTGATTTTGAGATAATGCCGTCGGGCGATCTCGTATTTTGTGAATAAATCCGGTATGAGATAAAACTGATTCTAGGGTGATAACATATTCATGTCTTCAAACTAAAAATAATTAGGCACTTAGGTGAAGATGTAATAAACTTGTGCAAACGTAAAAGGGTGCTTCTATATAGTCAGCGGTGGATCTCCGTGGCTATAGACCCAGTTGGTGGACTGTGGTTGCTCCGTAGGAGATGGACTGTATTTTATCCGGGACTTAGGGTAGTCGGCGGATGTTTACCATACTCCAAAGAATATGTATATACCGGGGCTAGAGGAGCATTTACGGGATTATTCTCACGATATAATAGCCAGGGAGGCTGGGATCTGTTATTATAGCCAGGGAGGCTAGCCAGGGAGGCTGAGATCCGTATCTGTGAAATAACTCTAAAACTTGTTTAATTACTGGGTAGTCTCATGGCGAGGGATCGAACCCTTCAATATGGAGTACGTAGGCACTTGCCCTCAGACCTATGTAGTATGGGATGCATAGAATCTGAACAAGTGTGCATTAGTGTCATCCTAGTGTAGAATTGTGTGCATTAGACATTAAGGCATGACATACACTTATATTTAGAATAATCACCCTTGACACTTTACTTGTTCATTCAATCTTTTTTGTGATTTGTTAAAGTATGAGATCGTTATACTATTCCCGACATATAGAGGATAGCCGTGTATAACATTTCGTCGGTTGTAAGTAACTGACGTGCCCACAGATTAACATGCAGGTAAAGGACCATTCATGGAGTTATAAAGTGGATATGCTATTGCTATATGAAAGTTAAAAATGTTGCAATGATGTAATTGTACAAGTTATGTTTTTGTCTTTCAACTGTTGTAATTTTTATTTCTTTCGCTGTGTAAAAACCATGTGTAAAGGAACTCTGATGTAGTATTGAAAAAGTTTTAAAATTTCCTTGTAAAATTGTACGAAGTGAAGTAAAGATCCTGTGAAATCTCGAATTTATCCTTATTTAAAATTCGGGGTGTTACACAGTGAAATATAAAATTTGACGAAAAATTGCAAAAAATAGTGAACTGTAGCCCACAAAAAGAGACAAAACAGTGAAACACGAAATTTCACGAAAGCACGGTTCTAAAAATCGGTCTAGGCGGCTGTCTAGGCAGCTCCTAGGCGCTAGGCGGTCCCCAAGGTGACTCGCCTAGGCCCTAGGCATTTGAAAAAATCGGTTTAGCCTATTGGGCGGGTCCAAGCGGAGTCTAGATGGGTCAAGGCGGATCTGGGCGGCCTAGGCAAATTCGGGTCATAAAATAAAGCTTAACCCGATCCAACCTGACCCGAACCCATTTAAAAATAATTTTCGGGTCTAGAAGGAATTAGAGACTTGGTTCATATTAGGAGTAGTAATAGTTCTTAGGTGGTGACTTTGCTTGTAGTAGTACGTGTGGTATGGTTGTCTGTTTTCATCTTGAGGATTTGGCGTTATTGTTCTGATATCAACTTATCAATGAAATGGGATGACAACAGTCTTCCTATTTTCAAAAATATATCTATATAATAAAACACAAAGAAAGCTATCAAGTGGCTCTCCTTCAATTCCCCCCAAAATCAAAGGCCCAGATCTAACCTCAAAAAACATATTTTCCTCCCAGAAGTTTCCCCCCAAAATTCAAATTTAAATCCCCCACCCAAAACAACTCCTTTATTTATTTAATTATTTCTTTCTCTCTCTCTCTTTCTCTCTCTCTTCTATTCAAAAAATACAGAAAATAAAAATTGGAATTTTTTTTAAAAAAAAATTAAAACCGAAAAAGTTAAAATTTTAAAAAAACTTTAAAAATAATTCAAAAAAATTAAAAAAAATCAAAAACTTATAAATTTTTTTAAAAATATTACAAAATTTTAAATTTAAAAATATTAATTTAAATTTTTTTAAAAAAAATTAAATTTTTTTTGAAATTTTAGAAATAAAACTTTAAAATTTACAAAATAAAATTTTAAAAATAAATGTTTAGATTATTGGTTTTGTAGATACCTTCACACCTGCACTTGCGTTACCATTGTATTTAGACATGCTCATAGTGGTTATGGGATTAGAGTAAGCTCTATAAAACCTTTATGATAATGTCCTTACATAACTATTACAAGCATCTCCTTGCATAACTATTACAAGCATCTATAATTGATGCTGAAGTTAAGAAAACTCTATGCAGTGTTTCTGACAAACTATATGCATTTCAGTTAAGTTCAAGCTAATGATCAGGAAGACGATAATTGAGCTTAAAGGTAGATATACTGCTTCCTCATATAATATGTTTATTACTTCAATTAATTTGCTGGACCTCCAAAACTATTTTATATAATCAAACCAGGTGCATCGTTCCGAAGACGTGCCGTAGGCACGTGCCAACGGTCAAACCTAGTATACTTATATAACTACTACATATTTAGACAATCATCATATTAAGAAGAGATAGCTTATGTTATTTTCTCCCCGAAATTGTTTTCATAGAAGGTGAACACACAACCCGACATTACAAATTGCCAGTTGAGTTCACTGAAAACCACTAGTACAACATTGTTTGACTCCAAGATATCAAATCTACCAATGTTTTTTTATTATGAAAAGATAAATCAATAAAGACAGACTAGAACTAGTATAATAGTTTATTTTCTCGATACATCTAATTAAGACATTAAAACTTTTGATCATTATCCTGACAAATCACGGTCAACCCAAATCTGTTACCAAAACACATTAATGCAATTGTATCTTTTAGACTATCTAAAACTCATCTTGCAATAACATGGAGAAAAATCAAGAGTAAGAATGGGAAGAAATAAATGTTCTACCCAAATCTGTTACCAAAACCAACACATTGATGCAATTATGTCTTTTAGACTATCTAAAGCTCATCTTGCAATAACAAGGAGGAAAATCAAGAGTAAGTATGGGGAGAAATAAAGAGCAAGATAATGCATAGTGGAACAACAAAACCAAACCAAAAAATAAACTAGGGGCAAAAATAAAAATAAAAAATAAAAAATAAAAAAAATCCTAGCACCTAGCCGCCTAGGCCCCACTTACAAGGTCTAGGCGCTAGGCCTCCATCGGCCACCCAACTACCGCCTAGCGACTTTTAGAACACTGCACGAAAGTGGCAGAAATTGTGGACTATAACCCACAAAATGTGGCCAAACAAGTGAAATACAAAATTTTACGAAAATGGACAAAAACTACGAAAATGGACTAATGTGGCCAAAATAGTGAATACGAAATTTCACAAAAATGGCCGAAAATTGTGAACTAGGCAACAAAATAAGTCCACAACAGTGACAGAGAAAATTAACAAAAATGGCCGAACTGTGGACGATAGCATACAAAATGAAGCCAAAATAGTGAGATAAATTTCACAAAAATGACCGAAAACTGGGGACAATAGCCCTCAAAATAAGGCCAAATCAGTGAAATACGAAATTTCAAGAAAAAACCAAAAACCGTGTACTATGGCCCAAAAAATGAGACAAAAATACAGAAATATAAAATTTCATGAAATTAGCCAAAAATTGTGGAATATGGCCCACAAAATTTGGCTAAAATAGTGAAATACAAAATTTGATTAAATGACGGAACATAGTGTGCCGAAAATAGTGAAATACAAAATGTGGCCAAACAAGTGCAATACAAAATTTCACGAAAATGGAAAAAAAACTGTGGACTATAGGTTACAAAATGTGGTTAAAACAATGAAATACAAAATTGTCCATCAAATGAGAAAAAAAAGAGCGAAATACAAAATTCCATGGAAAAAGCTGAAAATTGTGGACTATAAGCAACAAAATTAGGCCAAAATAGGAAAAATACAAAATTTCACAAAATTGGCAGAAATTTGTGGACTATATAGGCCACAAAATTTGGCAAAAGTATTGAAATATGAAATTTAATGTGCTAGAAAATGTGGACTATATTATATACACAAAATAACACCAAAACAGTGAAATATAAAATTTCACGAAATTGGTCGAAAACTATGGACTACGAAATTTGACGAAAATGGCCGAAAACAGTGGACCATTGGCCACAAAATGTGCCAAAACATCAAAATATGAAATTTCACGAATTTCGCCGAGAACTGTGAACTAGCACTTACCACTAATTCAGTATTTTTCCTATTTCAAGTTTAAAGGATGCAGTGACAACATCTCCGTCATAAGCTCTATAACGGTAGAAGGATTATTACTTATTATTTGTATACTTCTCATAGCTGCTGGAACTACTATTATTAGCCGTTATCGCAATTTTCCTATTACTAGAATCAGTTCCCTAAGCAGATATTAGAAGCCCAACTGGAAAAAGTTGCATCAACCATCACGAGCTGGCCTGCCTACTAATCTTGTATTGTCGTATATTATCTACAATATGAAGTTGTTGATAAAGTTGTTGATAGAGGTTTTGTGCATTATCATTATTTCCCGTTAAAGAAGTTTTTGGAAAATTGCAGGATATGACATACTTTGAAATTGAGTTCCGAACAATGACTAATTATATTTTTTTACATCATTCAGATAAATGATTTGCAATTTTACATGTGATCAACCTGTAATGTAGCAGTAGCTGCTGCAGTACAACTATCAGAGTATCCATGTCAAGAGAGAAGTTGCAAAATTCCTTATATGACAGTCTCAAGATCCTATGGGATGACAATCGAATGTTAGGATGAGAAAGAACGACCTCCAAAGAATCACAGGTGGCTGAAAGCACTGGACAAGTGCTTTTGCATTCCTGTGTGATCAGTGATCACAATATCTATTAAATAAGGGAAGGTTCATAAGTCTATACAATCATCTACGTTTAATGGTTAACTCAGACGGTTGGGCAATTAAGAAACAATATTTGTGAAAATCAGTACAGCTAGAAAAGGAAGATGAGATGGATGTGTGCCAAAATTCTGAAAGATAAAATACAAACCGGTTGAGGATAAAATAAGAATCGAGATGGTTAAGTTAGTTGAGTATGAGAGCAATAACATCATCAATTAGGAAGAGTGATACAACTGTAGCAAACAGAGCAAAGACTGAGGTAAACCCACACCGGCTTGGATAGGCAATTAAAGATGGTAAAATAGGTGTTAATTTTAGCATAGGAGATAACCCTCACAGAGCTTCACTGGCCGACTCCAAATATTTGGGATAAAGGCTATACTGTTTTTGTTGTTTTAATCTCATCCTCACAAACAATCATCTTAGGTCATAAAATGTATAGCTGATAAGTAGGGATTATTCATCCAAGATACAGCAGATTACTTTTCTCCCTAGCACACATAATTAGTTCTTGTTCGTGTTACGAAATGAATCATTCCAAAGGAGGAGAAGCATCTTGCTAATCCTATTTACCCTCTTTCTTCACCCAAAAATTTGCAGAACATCGACGACATAAGATCAATACAACACTGACAATATAGATGCAATTTTGTCGGGAAACATCACATGGCAATTAGGAACCATCCTCTAAAATTCAACTTCCATCACCATTCAATAGGCCTACATTCAGCCGATCAAAGAGAGAAGTACACTGTGTAGTAGCTTAGGCATTTCATAAGGGTGGCAAATGATTGTAGTTGTAATCAGTGTTTAAGAGACAAATTTTGAGTAAAAGAACAAAAAGTAAAGTAAACTATTCAAAGAGGTTAACAAAATCTGTGAAAGAATAAATTGTTTTATGGAGAGGTTTTACAACTATTGGTCATGCTAAAGGAAACAATGGATACAAATAAGAATAGACACTAATTTATGCCAACTTTTCAGTGTGTACTTCTTATATATACTTTTTTTTTTATCATACTTCTTATATATACTTGTTACAAAAATACCTATTGTAGGTCGTGGCTTCCTCCTCTCTTTTAAGATATCTGGGCGAGGGATTATTGCACCAGAAGCTTCTTGTCCACGAGCAATTCTTACTTTACTTCCATCTTCCATAAAATGAAACCCAATCTTGCAAGGCCTCCTATATAGAAAGTGAATGGAAGTAGAAGAGAACAAAAGTAGCAAAAAAAAATTCCTTGTATGTAAACCATACCTGGTAACAGGATCCAGAACTTGCACATTAGAGACGTGAAGAGGAGCTTCAACACTAAAGATTCCACCTTCGTGTCCTTGCCCTTGCTTAATGTGTTTTTTCACCTAGACGGAAAAAGTGAGTTGGTGATTGCTCATCTATGTCCAAAAACTAATTCATGATTGACCAAATTCAAATATAAATTCATTTACACTGGGCAATATATCATAGGAAACATGACAAGTTCAAGCCAACCCAATTGCATTAGTCATCCTAAAAATGATACCTATATTGAGTTTTTAATCAACTTCATTTTATGATAAGCTAATCTGCATTAACAAGAATTTTATATGACAATAGTTTACCTATTTCTATTAACTCACACTGTAACCTGTGTTGCTTATTTATCTAAAACATAGCCAACCCGAAAAACATGCCTATCTAAATAAAATCAAATAAAGAATTAAGTTGTTTTCTATAGTGAATTTATTTGGGCCATTTCTTTAGTCCACGAATAAGAGCATATTCTAGACTAGAATTGTGGGGAAGCTGCTTACTAATTTCTACCAACTATATAAAAATATCGAATGGGTGAGATGGTTCATTCATTCAATTACAAGGAAACCAACTCATCTCAATTCTGATCCTCCACTCTAAGAAACTGAGATCCAAGCCCAGAACCTACGACTAACTTCCCATTACCTTGGAATTGTGACAAACTATTTATGATGGTCAATGATGGCCTCCAAAGAACAATTTAATGAAGTCTGACACAAAATGGTAGGGAATCGGAGCGAATTCAGATTTTTCTAAAGTACTCAAAGAAGAGAAAAGTATCTATCATAAAGCTAAAGTCAACATGAGTCAAAGAGAGAAACTATAACATTTAGGATAACCTTTACCAATAAGTTCGCAAACAGACAATATCCAAAGTTAAAAATTAAAAATTAAAAAAATTAAATGATACTTCAATTTGATAGTCGATCTACTGAGCAAATTTGTTTCAGGTTTTTGACATTGGGGTTCGTTTAACTCCGCTAATGGAGTCGATGTCCACTCTCCACCTTCCAAATCACAGAGAACTCAAGGCAGTAAGTCCTAAATGAAAGACACCCTAATTTAAATTTTCCAATTTTTTTATTGCTTTTTAATCGTGCACTTTATTTTTTCCTGCAGGTATTTGATTATTGTAATATGCAGGTTTGGGTTAATCTCCTAAGATGAGGTGACGATGAGGAACTGTTTTTATAAATTTAATATTTAATTTAGGGTTTTGAGTTTTTTGCGTGCCAACTGTTTGATCTAATGACTGGCTATGTTTATCTGCTAGGTATGTCGAATTTTATCATTTGGGCTGTTCATTATGAATTATAAAGAAGAGATCACTCACAGGTTTTCTGTATTGTGATTAGATGAGAATCGTTTCTGAAATACTACTTTACTTGTACATGCCTTACTATGAATAGCGATTTGCTTTACTTGTTATCTTACTGCATTTCTTACTATGACTTAGCGATTTGCTTCGGGAATTACAGTTTCTGCTGTATGGTATATTTCTTTGTTTTACATGTTGAAAACTTCATAGAGGTTTTTATAAATTTAATTATTAATTAAGGGTTTTGAGGTTTTTCCTACCAAGTGTTTGATCTTATGCCCGAATGTGTTTGTTTGGTACCTTTCTTAGATTTTATCATTTGAGGAATCATTGTTCATTAGGAATGCTGGAGAAAATAACCCTCGACAGGTATTTGCATAACTTATTCTTTCTTTTCTCCCCAAAAAAAAAAAAAAAAACTAATAGGATCAGCCGATCACTCAAACCTTAGTTTTTTTTCCCTAGAGACGATGCGAGAAGAATGTGAGGCAACTTCCTCAATACCTGAAGCAAAAAAATTTAAGAAAGACTTACATATGTCCTGGAGTTGATCTGCTAGACAAGATGCTTGTTTTTATCCAAACAAGTGAGTTTCAGGTACGCTAGGCTTCTTGATAAGTTTACTATGTATGATAGTATTATGCAGTTTAAAGACTAATTATTTTCCCTTTCATATAGTTAATGAAGTTGTCTATCATCCTTATTCATGACATTAATGATGAAGTATACCCATCTGAATTTTAGTGGGAGGCTTTCAAGTTCAATGCATATCTTGCAAACTGGGAAATGCTGAAGGCATGCACTATATAAGTACAAATTTATCATTGTCTAATAAGATGTTATTTCATTATAGAGCCTAAACTCATGTCACATTGTTGCACCCATTCTGTTCAAAACCAGACTTGACAAAAAATAAGATTCATTTCAAGTTATTTATTCGTAGTAACGTCAAAAGGAATCTATTTTGAAATGAATCTATTAAGATTCATTTCAGTTTAGGTATATTTGAAATGAATCTTATTTTTTGACATTGTACAAAAAATAAATTCCTTTTGCATTGTTGCACCCATTTCAATGGGGGTATATTCGGACGAAACCTGCAACCTGCAACCTGCAATCTTAAAGGAATCTATTAAGATTCAATGGTGCAACCTGCAATCATAAAGATTGTAAGATATAAGATTATAAGATTGCAGGTTGCAGGTTTCAAATATACCTAAACTGTAAGATATAAGAGTGCAGGTTGCACCCATTGCTATCCTGCAATCTTTATTTTTTGCAGAGCCTAAACTGGTTTTTTAATAATCATTTCAAGTTAATTTATTAACTGCTTATTAGGATTCTCACCAAAAAATAAATAAATAAATACTTATAACATGCTTATTGCTATATCCTCTCTCATATATAGCAATATACTATAGCGAGATTGGGATAAAATGGATAAATAGCACACGATTGCAGTGCAAAAAATGATATAAAATGCATAATATGCCAGGGAAATTAATTGCAATAAAATTTCTACAGTTAAATAGGTGAATGTGGCTCAGCTTTGAAGGGTCATGATTCTCTAGAGCATAATGACCATCTCTGAAATGCTTATATTGACATAGCAACTTATAACCAACATAATATAGCGTCATAAACAACAAAATTCTAAAGTAATTACAAATTTAATAGAAAATAGTGACAACAAATCCTAGATTCAGTTAATAAAAATGAACTTTGCTCAATGAAATAGCTTATTCTAAAGCATGTTTATGGTGTCTGTATTTATATATATTCTAGCAAACATAATAGAACTACTATGATATTAAACACTACAATGTCTAGAAAAAATAGTACATATGACTATAGATGGCAGAAAAATGAAAAATTATAATCCTACTATGATAATTAGAAGAGATTGACAAAACTCCGAAACAGATTTCCTTTACTGGAGGTAACAGATGAACTCGTTTCCCTAAAGAGAATTATACCGTACCTCTTGGCCAACACCTTCTGTTTTAGATATATGGAAATCCAGAGAGCTTCTCCAATTGCAGCCGACATCTATAAAAACAAAATTGACATGCACAAATGCGAAACTTTGATGATATAGAGTATGGAACATGCAAAGAGCAAGTGAATTAAAACAAAAACAACATTTGAGGAAAAGGTGTAGATACCATCTTATTAACAAAATGCAGGAATAAGTTGATCTTCAGATAAAAACCAATTAACATTTGAATACTTGAAGCGTCGAAACACCTGGTAGTAGGATGTCGACAGGGTTCATCTCACCTCAGCAGCATGACTGCAGCCTAACTGCCTTCTTCTGGTATTATCTGAGTGTAAATGGAAGAAAGAAAGAGAAAACTTTGCGAGTGTGAAGAAAGTAACAACTTCTAGGTAAGTTAACTCTCTCACATTCACTACTACTTTTGGATTATGGTGACTAGAAACTAAGAAAAATAGGGTTTTGTTTCTCACCTTCATCTTCTTATCCACAACAGAGTCCTTAATTTGATTCAAAATGTAAAACTTAATATCAAGAATGTCACATTCAACATCTTATAAGGACTTAACCTCATATTTCTGCCGCAGCTAATGATCCTAAGCCACTAAAGACAAAGATGGTAGAAAAGGTACAAAACTGATATAACTGTCTATGCCAACCCACAAACATGGCGATTGTTTCGTAGAGCCTAATTGTAGGTCAGCTAACCAAAAAATAAAGCTGCGATCAAATAGATAAGAAAATGCACTTTTGAGCAAGTTCTCAAGCTCTTATGAAATAATACCTGGCACACATCGAATAGGTGACCAAACAAGGTTAGTTTATCAATTTCATGATGTCTTTCCATCAACTTTAGCTAGATAATCAGGGGGGGAAAAGACAGTTAAAGACAGCATTTTGATGTTGTACAAAACTATTGACATAGCAACCTGCTTTTAACATACACTGATCTCAGGTTGTTTGAGTTGTTATTGTACCAATTGAACCTGCTACCATGAGTTATACACCTTATTATGTTTGATCATGTTTCTGTTTGCATCCAAGTGAATGAATATGTTTCAACTGTGTAAATTTTGGAGGAGATTTCGCAGAGACCTTCTTTTTTCCATTAATTGTTATATAAAACTTGCAGCAACCTTCTAAGAAGGTAAATGATACTCAGAATTATTTCTTTGCAGTTTGTTCTTCATATAGAGAGGCTAAGTGCCCTCTAGCCGCTGCATAAACTCTTTGATTTTTTCTGTCAATAAAGTTTTGGATTTGTTTTGTTTTCTTGTTATTTTTAAAAGATTATTTTTTAAAAATAATATGCTGATTGTGAACTTGTTATTGTAACCTTGAAACGATACCAAAAGGTTAGTTATTTATTTCCTTGCATGTGATCGCTGTTATCTGCATTACTAGCATTTTTGTTCAAGATTCAATTTAAACTATTTGTTGTGATTTCAAATGTCAATCTTGTAGCATACTTGGTAAACCATTGGTTGCTTAGAATATGGTATATGATTTAATAAGGTTGTGTTATATGGTTTCATGTAGAATGTGAGTCATTGTATGCATAGTTTATTTCTCGCACTGAATGTAAATTTGAGCTAATTTATATAATGAATTTTTGTTGGGCTAAAGCTTAGATGATGATGATGAATATAATAGAACATTTTCATAAATCTGTATGAGTTTGCAGGTTCTTCTTTTAGGAGATTATGCATAATCTAGGTCCTCATATTCTAGGCCATAAAATGGGCACTCAGGTTGGATTATGCATAATCTAGGTTTATGAGGACCTAGCTTTGTGTAGCCTGTCGATATGTATTATTTTATTTTATTTTTGCACAGGGCGGCCCTATGATTCCATCAAATGTTAGTCGTGCAAATCAAGGAAATTCAACCGATAAGAATGGAAGCAACTCAAGGGGTATGTAGTAGCGGTCGGTCAAGTCTTTTTGGGGTTATTATATAGTTTGTTGTCACAAGTACTGTTATATTTAAAGATTATGTAATTTCTGAAATATGTTGAACACTTGGAAAATTAATGGAATGTATGTTAGTTTATTATGCTTAATTATTGTGTTTGGTAGTGAATTCTATTGATATGCCTGAAATTTATGGAATTAATTGTGAATTATATTACAGGTGATTGAAATGATATTGTGAATTGAATTGTATCGTATTATTGATTTTTTGAAAATTTAAATGTAAATAGGGCTGGAAAAAAAATCATAAACCCTATCCCGGCAGTTTGAAAATGCCGGGGTAGTGAATTTTGAAAATTGTTTAAATGAAATAACATACGCTGGCGTTTATAAAACGCCGGTGTATCTAAGCCTGCATTTGGAAAATACAATACACCGGCATTTTAGGAACGTCGGCGTAGATTTAGAAATAACAATTAAAATTTAATTTATCCGTACCGGTGTTTTTTAAACGCCGGGGTAGGTATTAGATGAAAATGACTTCATATGAAAATACCTCTACATCGGCATTTTTCGAACGCCAGGGTAGAGTAAATCTATACGGACGTTTTGTAAAAATTCCGGTACAGACCCCATCTCTACCGCTGCTCGTTTCCCTGGCATTTGTACCGACGTTTTCAGATACAAAAAGTCTGAATATACCCCCATTCAATTCATTTCAATGAGCACAAGTTTGGAATTGAAGCTTTTTTATGTGAAGAAATTCTTAAATTGGACGACATATAATACCCTGATTTTCCAAATATATGAAAAATTATTTTATTTTGCACGTGGTGTGCACGTGCAATATTTTTGGTTGAATTAAATCTTATAATTGTTTTATTGTGATGTGTATGAATATTTAAATATATGTTTTCAAATTATTTTTATACAAAAGTCTTTTTCTTTAAATAAATAGAAAGCCATATTTTAAAGGCCTTTTTCTTAAAGCCCAAAATGTATTTTTATTTATTTTATTTTTAAAGAGCTATTTTGGCCCAAAAATAAAGCCCATGGATTAATCTCTTTTTATTTAAACTTGTCATGTAGAAGACTATTTTATAACTATTTTATTTTTATACAAAATTAAAATGTACAATTTTTAGGCCTAGTTGCATGCACGTGCACTACACGTACACGTGCAATGCACACTTTTTCCATGGCCGGATTGCTTTTTGGAGGGAGATTCAAAAGTCTTAGTGGTGGTCATGGTGTGGTAGTTATGTGAATGTGGGTAGTTGTGGTAACTTCTACTCTCATCCTAGCCTTCCATCCTACAACCAACCAACTAATCCTAGCCCTCCATTCTACTTCATTTCTAGTATAAATACCCCCCCTCCCATGGCTATATTCATATGCAATTATATTTTCCCAAATCTATAGTCTAATTAGTAGTAGTTGTGAGATAAAAGATTGAGAGAATTGTGTGGGTTTGTGCTTGCGTTCTACCAAGGAGGAGAAGGGCCGGCTATTCAAGGAGGGAAGCTTTCGGTGGTGTTGTGGAGCTTGTGCGCGCATCGTCTAGGAGGAGGTGCATTCATTCGCAAAGGACTTAGTTGCTATTGTGTTTTCTCTCCATACAAGGTGGGTAAAATTCTCCATATTTCTAAAGTAGAATTGCTGGTTAAAATGAATGAATGGTAGTGGATTGATTTTCCTTATTACTGATGCTAGTATCATATTGAGAATGATGCATGAAAAATATTAATAAGAGTACGCTCTTAATTGGAGAATTGACCTATGAATTGATTGGAATGTGAATATGCAGTTATATGTGATTTTATTAGCAAGAATCTAAGTTGATATGGATTAATTATAACTATGAATGTGAACTTGGCTAATAAAGGAATTTGTGGCATTAATTGTTGAGAAATGTCGAGAAGGAATCTTTCGGGTAAGTCGACTTAGGACCTTGTAAGTCGACTTATGTGCTCATTTAAGTCGACCGGTGCTGTTATAAGTCAACTATTTATTGCTTAAAATCATGGATGTTTTCCCCTGAACAGTCGACTTAATATGGTATAAGTCGACTGATACTGATGCATTTTTATAAACTCGAATGTTCTACTCTTTTGAAAATACATGAGACTTTCTAAAGTTAATTTGGGAATTGTTGCATGGAATAAAATGTGATTTGAAGATAAACGGTGTAATCAGAACTATGATTTTGATATGTGTATTTTTGGGAGACTATACCTTGCAAAAGAACTAGAAGTGAGGAAGATTAATATAGTAAAGTGACATTATAGATGCATGAATTATGAGTATTCGTTAGTACTTCTCATTGGAGAACAGTGTGATAACCACGAAATGTGAATTATTCTTATTGAAGAATAGCGCGACAAAATATGATGTGTGATTCCTTAATTTAAGATGTTTAAACTGTTCAGTCGACTGAATGCTCGTAGCAGTCGACTGTACTGAGTAGAAGATGTATAGTTGAAACACTCTGTACAGACGACTGATTTGAATGGCAGTCGACTGTTAATTGAATGACGTTTAAATGTGGAAACTGCGGGACAGCCGACTGGCCGTGTGCAGCAGTCGACTCTTCCGAGTGTTATTAATGAACTGTATTTTGACTGGATAAGTCGACTGGTGGAGTTCCAAGTCGACTGTCCAGAGTGATTTTTGATATATCTGAAATCTTATGGTTTACTTGTGGTAAAGATTGTGAATCTGGATATTGGTAAACTCTTTTTATTGCTGTATGAATTTACATGAGATGAATCATAGCTTTGAATTGAGAAATTTACATGAAATGAGTCATACTTTGAATGAAGAATTACATGAATATGAAAGCTAAGATCATGATTATGAAAAATGAACTCAAGAGCTGGAAGTGCTCAGATTATGTTAGAATTTATGAATTGGAATTGAAATGAAAGAGTAGCTAAGTCTCCCCCGGCAATTGAAACAGAAATTGAAATGAATATTGAAAAGAAAGACCAAGGTTGGTCAGGTTGAAATGAATGAATAAGTCCGGTTGAGTGGAGAGGCTAACTCTAGAGCTTTGATTTGGTTCATGATTCTAATAAAAACTAAGGATTAGAACATAGTGGAGACGTGATGAAAGTAGGAGAAAAACATGAGTGAGGGCCATCGGATTTGCGGCGGAGAGTATTTCACAGGTTCTTCACGATGAGTCGTGACATGACGTGGATACGGCTCCAGAGTGCTGTGGAGGCGGAGAGTAGTTCACAGGTTCTTCACGATGCGTCGCGACATGACGTGGATACTGTTCCAGGGTACCGTCCCGGTGGTGACACTTGTGGGGTGTTTGGTGACTGCATGAGGATCGTGTGCCATGAAGGAGGCTGAATTGTCCATAGGTTCTTCACGATGAGTCGTGACATGACGTGGGATTCCCCTCCAGTTTCTGTACACGTGCTTGCACTCATAGATCATCTAAGACACTACCGTAGTTACAGTAGTAGACTAAGTCATGGCGAGGGATTGAACCTTACAAGATGAAGAACGATTAAGAGGCTTGCCCTCGGACCTATGTAGTATGGGATGCATAGACTCCGAACAAGTGTGCATTAGTGTCATGTAACATAAACAATTGCATTAAGGATTAAGTGCACAATCACAACACGACATCAATAGGGTAGTCCCTTTTATTTGAAATGTGACAAGTTTGTGTTTGCTAAATATGGAAAATTAAGTTATACTGTTTCCGGCATAGAGAGGATGGCCGTGTATAATGATCGTCGGTTGAATAAACTGACGTACCCACAGTCTTATATGCAGGTAAATGGCATGTTAAAAGTTAAAGAGGAATGGATGCTTAAAGATTTTACCATGTTGTTGTATATTTATTCAAATGTTGTATATTTTACTTCCGCTGTGCAAATGAAAAGTGTAATATTGATGTAAACTCTGATGTAAAAAGAAAAGTTTGAATTTCCTTGTAAAATTGTACTCAAAGAAAGTGAAAAGATCCTGTAGAACATCTCGAATTCAGTGATTTGGGATTCGGGGCGTTACACAACAAGCAGCTCAATTTTCTCAGATTATTTCGAGAGGATTGGTGAAGGTTGTGGGGATAACAGTCAAAAAAGATTCTTACCTACCATTATCCTGAAAATTATGAATGAAATGAAGGGATTCAAAAATCAAAATATATCACTGCATATCTTATTATATGATTGCCAGACAAGATGGTTAAAGTTGACCACTTCTGAATATCAGGTAAACGGTCTATTAGCCATGCTATTATGGACAATATCAGTCTAAGAAAGAGCAATGCTAAACCTTAATAGTGAATAGATTTTTCTGCTTGCACTATGAAATATATAATAACTCTTCAAGCAATAACTAATTCAGTTGAAAATGTTGAGTTTAATTTTCGTTCATTCTCTGCTTAAATTATATTATCATATTATTTGATTATCTTTTTGAAACATCGCTATGGAAATAATTTCTATGAAATTTGCTAGCTACTCATAATATTGAGACCTGTCATATGATTCTTAATCGAAAATCTTACACATTGTATGTATTATTTATAACTTCAGATAGTAGGACTTTGAATATGATGCTCAAAGATGTCAATGTTTAGATTTTATTTTACTAAGGTTTTTTTACAGAATATATCCTCCTAATATTTTTTTCTTTCCATATGACATTCTTTTGCTCTTATACTAAGAGCTTTATAGAAAGATGATTGATTATATGATCTTATACTGCCAGAAGGTTCTATTACTTTTACAGTGAATATTGGGGGTAAATCTTAGTTCATTTCATATGATGGTTGCAAAATGGAATGTCAAGTATTACAATTTATGGACATTACTTTTACCAATGGGAGAAAAAAAAGCTATCAAACAATCAAAAATATAAACTAGGAAGTTGCACAACATCAGTATAAGAAAGAGCAATGCTAAACCTTAATAATGAATAGATTTTTCGGTTAGCACTATGAAATATATAATAACTCTTCAAGAAATAACTGGTCCAGTTGAGAAGGTTGAGTTTAATTTTTGTTCATTCTCTGCTTAAATTATATTATCATCTTATTTGATTATCTTTTTGAAACTTCGCTATGGTAATATCTTTTATGAAATCTGATGCTCTTCATAACATTGAAACCTGTGATATGAATGTTAAATCTTACACATTGTGTGTACTATTTATAAATTTAGATAGTAGGACTTTGCATATGATGCTCAAATATGTCAATGTTTAGACTTTATTTTACTAAGGTTTTTTGACAGAAGATACCCTCCTAAGATTTTATTTTCCAAATGGCATTCTTTTGCACTCATATTATGATCTTTTAATGTTAGAAGGTTCTGTTTCTTTTTCTTTGAATATTGGGGGTAAATTCTCATTTCATTTCATATGCAATGCTGCATTCAGCTGGGTGCAAAATGGAAGGTCAAGTATTACAATTTAATGACATTCTTTTACCAATGGGGTTGAAGCTTTGTTATATCAGCCAATGTATATAAAACACCATATTGTTAATTTTTTCTTTTTTCATTCTTCAATCGAATATAACAAGGATTATTAGTTAAGAATAAATTATTTCACATATGTAATCAAAATAATCAGAATTTACTTTATTTTATGAGAAAACAAGATGCATCATCAGCTATTTCGTAAAAGTTATCGAACATATTAAGAATAAGGTATAATATGTTATTTCCATAATTTTGAAAATAATCAAGAACTAATTACTTAATTCTATATGTAGGGAAAAAAATGTTGAAGAAGTAATTAAAAGATCAAGAAATGCATTGGAGAATTTTTATCTCAAATCATAGTATGTCATGTATGGAAGACCAACTGCAAGAACATGGCTGGATGCAAAATAAAAAAGGATGAACAAGAAGTTACGAGCAATTTTAAGTTCAAGAAAGTTAAAAGTAAAAAATGATGATTGATCTTATAAAAAATAAGATGATATGAGTTTAAGATTTACTAATTTGTTCTTTTTTAATATTTTTTTAATATCTTTTATGTTTTAGATTAGACAATTATTTACATGTTATTTTGTATTTACGCAAGACTATATATAATATTTAGATTCTTTAATATCAAAATTTTAATTACGTTGTGTACATAATTAATATATAATGATCATACAAATGTACAATATACTTCTTAATGAAATTTATTCTATGATTGATTTGCATGAAACATTATTTAATATTCAACTAATGGGTCCACCAAGCAACGTGCACTTGGTGCACGGAAAATTTTAACTAGTATAGGTAAAGGGTACAACTCACGCATACACACCCACATATACACCCATACATACACCCAATATCTAAATCATTCAACAACTTACAATGACATTTAGGCCTTAGCCAACAAAATTTGGAGTAGTTTACTTATGATTAACCATCATGTGGTACTTTCATTAGGCAAACATTGTAAATAAACTTATCTAAGTAAAAAAAGGCGGGGGGGGGGGGGGGGGGGGGGGGGGGGGGGGGGGGGTTAAGAAATGGGTTCGGACCAGATTCTTCCCTTCGACGATGACGCGATTCTGGGATCGGAAAACTTTCTTGATGTCCCCCGTCTCCCCTTTGTCCTTCCCTCTTATTATCATCACCTTTTTTATAATCAAAATTAATATTTAAAAAATCAATAAAAAATCCAAAATCAAAATCTCCAGAGAGAGAGAGGGATTCCGTACATTGTCGCCTCGAAGAATCTTCCATTTCGGAATCAGCTTCTGCGCCGCCTTCCAACCCATCTTCTTCCTCTCCTCCTCCTCCTTCGCCTTTTTGTGTGAGCTTAGTGGATCGGGTTGTAAGGCTGACCCGAACCGGTTAAGAGCATCCTGTTTCTCATATTTGACATATTTGAGAATATGGCACAAAAAGAAACAGGAAATAGGCATGAACCACGCAATGATCGTTTGCTAAAAGTTTCTCAAAAAATATGTATAAAAAAAATATTTAAAAATATTAGATTAATAATGTTTAAGTTAATTAATAATTGATTAGATATTAAAATAGTTAAATTAAATAACTAATCTACCTAACACCAGCCTAAGCTCAGATTTGTGCTCGATGGGACATGTTGTCCCGTCCAAGCTACTTATGGCTTCAAACGGACAACATGTCCGGTTTGACGATTTTTTCGATTTTTTTCTTTTAGACGGACCATTTAATATAAAAAATAAAAAAAGAGGGTCAAACAAAACAGCTTGTTTCGTCCGATCTCATTTAAAGAAAAAAACAAAGTGACCCTATATTTTGAGAATTGCCAGTTCATTTCTCAAATTTAAAAAGCGACTATGGTGATTTTGCCAAAATATGGCAAAATAGTAAACGACTACAGACACTCCATTCTCAAAATATGGGAATTTGGCAAAAATGGCAAACGACTGTGGATGCTCTTAGGGCACTATAAAATGAAGTTACATGCACCGCACGTGCGATGGCAAATCCGTAAGTATTGTGATCTTCGAGTGGCAAATTCCTGAGTTTTTTTGCCGTAGTAGGTCAATTTTTGAAAATATTTATGATTATAGGCCAGTTTTGAAACTATTAGCTCTCGTGGGCTACTTTGTGTCACGTCAGCAGCAGACGCTATTCTCATTAGCGAGCTCTTCATTTTGAAAGTCGCTAATGAAAATAGCGGCCTCTGTTTTAAAACATTTGAAATTTTTATTTGCTGCCGTTATTCCCACTAACCACCTTAGTATATATGAGGTCGCTAATGGGATTAGCGACCTTTAATGAACTGTATTTTAACACTTAGCAAAATCTATAGTGCTCGTGCTCTTTGAAAAAATAACAATCAATTTATTTTTTTAACTGATATTGCTAATCGAAATAGGGACTTTAGTTGTACAAAGGTCGCTATTTCGAATAGAGGTCTTAGTTGTGTGACTACTTTGCAAATTTTACAAAGAACAAGCATATTGAGTTTCCTACCGAGGTCACTATTGCGAATAACAATCGAAGTACACTAGCGACATCAGTTTCAAAAAAAAAAATCAAAAGAGCAAAAACCCTATAGAGATTGCTAGGTTTCATGTTCAATGCACTTATTTTTCATCAATATTTGAACAAATTTTTTCGCTTACTATTCATGTCAGAACTTCGAAGTCACGTGTCAACTCACGCTAGATTTCACTACCATGCTTCGGCCACTACCAATTTCACTACCATTCTCGTCACTACCTTAGGTGGCACACTTTTATTGGAGAGTTCCCCCATCTACTCTATCTTTCCCTACCTATTGGAGTGTGCCACCTAAGGTAGTGAAGAGAAATGTAGTGAAATTGGTAGTGGATGTAGCATTACTCTTTGTAATATATGTGCAAATTAAGAATACTTCTTCCTTCTTCGTTTTTATTTTTCATAATAATATCCCTTTTTATAGCGACATCATGATATATATATATATGCAGAGTTGCTAGCTCTATAAGAAAACAAAGCGATTGCATATATTATTTGCGTTATCAGTTTACTGGCAACCACTATAAAAAAAATACATGCATATGTACTCTAAGATAAAATGACATTGCAATAGCGAAAGAAGAAATCTGTAGAAGTTAGGAATTAGTAAGTTTAGACGGAATAACTACACAACCAAATAATGTTCATCTTTCTGGCATTATAATATTATACATCTAGATACTAGTGATGGTACAAAGATAGACATAATCCAAAACTTTAGAAAAATTTGGCGATGTGATTTATCCATCTTGGAATTTTGTGAACCATATCGCATGGGATTTATCCATCTCATCCTCTTGATTCTCACTCAATCTCTCATTTTGGAGTCAAGGATAATTGGACATGGTCAAAGGTATCATGTCACCTGATTAGCTCTGCAGGGAATTGGAGAGGATAATGTAATCTCAGTTACAGAGGCTGACGAGGGAGATATTGATGTAATGCCGATTGATTTGGGCAGTACAGGGAAGAAGATCACGGAGTATCAAAGGAAAAGCAAGAGGCAGTTAGACAAATGGGGATTGCAAGGTCCTAGTGAGGAAGATCTGATCAGGGTGGCAGCAAAAGGAAAGGAGCCAGCGTCTGCCTGCGGAGGTATTCTTACGTCCAATTTCTCAGTTTTAAATTTGCTTAATGATGAATCACTTATCTACTTTGCGAGTTTGTACGGGTTAGATATGGGGGTGAGTAGAGAGGATCAGACTAAGAGTGCCTTTAGGATTAGAGAGGGCACCTCGTGGGGGAAGTCTTAGGGTCCTCGGTCCAAACGTCGTTAGGTAGATAGATGGGTATTATTATTATTTTTATGTCGTACATATTTTGGAATGTTAGGGGTATGCGTCAGAAGGGGAAAAAAATCTCATTAGCAATACGGTGGGGAAATGGAGGCCTTCATACTGCGGTTTCCAAGAGACTAGGATAGAGAATCCTTCCGCGGAAGAGTTTCAGCTAATGTCGCGGGCCAAGAACTTTGATTGGAGGTTTAAGCCAGCAGTGGGATTTTCGGGTGGTATTGCGGTAGGGGTGGATATTACGCTCTTCGAAATTTTGGGGCATCGTATAGGGGAGCTTTCGGTGTCTTTGAGAGTGAGAAGGAGAAGCGACGATTGGATTCACGTGGTTACCACGGTTTACGGTCCTTACGATTCTAGGAGCAGAGATCGATTTTGGAAAGAGATTAAAGATATCAAGCAGGTCTGGACGAACCCATGGGTCATGGGGGGAGATTTCAACATTACAAGATATGGTCATGAACATGGAGGAAGGGGAGCTAGCAGAATTGATCAAGTTGGGTTCAATGATCTCATAGATGAGTTAGCTTTAATGGAGTTGGAGCAGTCGAACAGAAGATTTACGTGGTCTAATATGCAGGCGAAGCCTATTTTAGCCAAGCTGGACAGAATATTGGTCTCCACTGACTGGGACGATGCGTTCCCAACTGCAGCAGTGAGGTCTATTGTTAGGTTCACATCAGATCATAGACCGTTATTGCTGAATGGTGGGGTAGGGTACATTAAGAGTCAGGTTCCCTTCCAGTTCGAGAAAGCATGGACCTTATCTCCAAATGCGCGGACCGTTATTCAAGAGTCTTGGAAGGCCGATACCGGGGAGGTATCGGCGATAGGGATTTGGGTCGAAAAAATAAGGAGGCTGCGTAAACGTCTGAAATAGTGGGCAAAGAGTGAATTCCGGGGAACCAAGGATAGGCTTCAAGAATTAGGATCTAAGATCGCAGAGCTTGAAAGTGCACAAGAAGAGAGGGAATTATTGGCGGATGAGGTCGAGGAGCTTTTCAGTAATCGAGCGCAGGTAAAGTTGATTGGAGATATGGAGGAGCAATACTGGAAGCAAAGAGCTAGAGTGCAATGGCTTAGAGAGGGAGACGCTAACACAAAATTCTTCCACAAAGTTGCAAATGGTAGGAGGAGGCAAAACCGTATACAGGGCCTGAACATAGACGGAGTTTGGACGGAGAATGAAGGTAGCATTAGACTGGAATTCGATAGAAGGTTCAAGAAACTTTTCGGAATTAGGAACAACGGCAGGTGTCCCCTAGTGCAGGATATGTGGGATTCGTCAAGAATTCTAGGAAGTGAAGGTATTGAGGGGGTTTTTTCAGAGGAGGAGGTTCGTCATGTTGTTAATTCTTTGGGCCAGGAAAAAGCTCCGGGGCCGGATGGATTTCCTATCTTTTTCTACAATGTTTATTGAGAGATCATCAAGGGGGACTTGATAAATATCTTTTTCGAGTTCCATACAGGGGTTTTGGAACTGGATAGAATTAATTATGCGAACGTTGTTTTGATTCCAAAAAAGATGGACTCTAACAGGGTTGATGACTTTAGGCCCATTAGCCTTCTTAATGGATCCTTTAAGATCATCACGAAAGTTCTCGCCATGAGGCTGTCTCCCCATTTGAATGATGTGGTAGGGGCATCCCAAAGTGGTTTTATAAGAGGGAGAGATATCATGGACAGCGTGGCCTCCGCTCATGAAGCGGTGTTTAGAGGTAGTAAGGACAAGGTGGACGGTTTTCTCTTGAAGATTGACTTCGAAAAGGCATATGATATGGTAGATTGGGAGAGTGTAGAGGAAGCTCTTAAACTTAAAGGGTTCGGGGACAAGTGGATCATGTGGATCATGAGATGTGTTCAAGGGGGTAAGTCGTTCATTCAAGTGAATGGTAAGCCGGGGAAAGAGATTAAATGTAAGAGAGGGCTAAGGCAGGGTGACCCTTTGTCCCCAATGCTGTTCGCTTTAGTTGCTGACGGTTTAGCTGAAATGGTCAATAGAGGTCGGGATCAGGGTATTATAAAGGGTATAAGGATAAATGGAATTACTGAAGCGATATCAATCCTTCAATACGCTGACGATACGCTACTATTTGGAGCAGCAAAGGAGGAGGAGATGGTTGCTATTAAATTGGCCTTACAATGTTTTGGGGCATGGTCCGGGCTTAAAGTTAATCTGGCCAAGACGGCTGTGCTCCCGATTAGCGAACAGCTGACAGTTCCAATCGAGGGTATTCAGAGCTTTTTCGGGTGCGATAGAGGAAGTTTCCCTCTGACCTATTTAGGGGTGCCTATTAGGCCGGGCGCTCTGCAAAGATCCGATTGGGTACCTCTCATAGAAAAGATAGAGAAGAAGCTAGCCGGATGGAAGGGACGTCTACTAACCTTAGGTAGACGTGTCACGCTGCTTAATTCGGTGCTGGGTAGCCTCCCTACGTTCCTTATGTCAATCTATGAGATGCCGCAGTGGGTGATCAAGAGGATTGATAAAGGCAGAAGAAGGTTCCTATGGAAAGGAGCAGACGAATCAAGCAAAGGCCTGCCATTGGTAAAGTGGGGTAGAGTGTGCAAAAGAAAGGAGTTCGGAGGTTTAGGGATTCTAAATCTTACAGACACGAACAAGGCGTTGCTGAGTAAATGGTGGTGGAAGATGAGGAGGAGACGAAATCATTGGTGGTGTAGCTCATTTGAAAGGTATAGAGGGAGGAAGGCGTTCCGATTTGGAGGGAGAAGGGCATCCGGGAAATATTCCGCTCTTTGGAAGGGAGTCGCTAAAGTAGGTCTGTTATACCACGCTCACACAAGGTGTGGGGTAGGGAAAGGGAAGGATACAAGGTTTTGGTACGATAAGTGGTGTGGGGACTCAAGTCTGAGTAGTCTATTCCCAGAAGCAGCTGAGGCGACGATTAATACCAATACAACTGTAGCGGAGGTGTGTCGAAGCAGGAGGATCTCGTTGGAGATTAGGGGACAGGTGACTCTGAGTCAAATCGACGATTTCACTAAACTTAACAAGTTCGTTCAGGAAGAAGGGAGATTTAATGACAGGATCGAAGATAGTAGAGAGTGGCTTTTGGAGCATACCGGGGAGTTTACGGTTTCTTCATTGTATAGGCGCATCAACGATGGAGGAATGCGATGCAAGGAAGCCAAAATTATTTGGAATCTGTCCGTCCCGCATAGGGTTAAGATTTTCGCATGGTTAGTAACGCATAATGCAATCTTATCTAAGATCAATTTGAAGAAAAGGAAGGTGCCAATCGTAACGCTTTGCGGGGAGTGCGAGAGAGAGGACGAGGATAGTGATCATCTTTTGTTTACGTGTCCTAAGGCTAAATTAGCATGGGAGAATATTTGTTTACGGATTGGGGTGTCTCAAATTCCGAGATGCAGTGCACAGGTTTGGGGTACATGTTGGGTAGAGTTAGGGGGCATCAAGGATAGAGATGATTGGGGTATTGCCGCGGCAGCAACGATGTGGGGTATTTGGCTGACGCGGAATGATTTATGCTTTCGTAATTACAAATGTACAATGACAGGACTTATGCACAGAATTCTTACCTTTGCTCATGATTGGACAGGTAACCGGGGCGCTATGAAACGTTTGCGGATGGAAGAAGAGGAATAGGAGACATAGGTCTCGATTCCCCGGGATAGCAGCTGGAGACAGTCCTGTTGGTGTCATGGGATGGTGGCAGTCGCAGAGTTGCTACAGATGGGTGCCCTACGGCAGTGTATCACTTGTATCTTACCGCTTTCTAGTTAGCTATCTTGATGTTGTTGTTGTTTTTCTGGTAGTCGCTTCATTGTCGTTCTGTTGTTGTTCGGTATTCGGATTAGACTGAGTTTGGTTTGATCTATGTATGTAGTACTACTTTGTTTCTTTAATATTGAATTAATGAAACGATGACGAGGTCATCTTTTATCAAAAAAAAAAATCATGTCACCTAATTAATATTTCTTACATTTTATTGGTGATTAGAAAGGATTGGGGACAACTTCATACACTAAAAGTTACATAATAGTAGCTAGCAGAGAGGAGCAAATACCCAAGTTGAATGTATTGATTGTATCTCTTCCATTTAGTTAAGATAATACTGCAGAAAACTATCTTAATACTTTTGACGTTTCTCAGACATCTATTGTAATGTAGTTCTAATATATATATATATCGTAACACCTTCAAGCTTTCACTTCTACAGATTACTATACTGCATAAGATAGTATTTTGGAGAAAAAAAAATGTTATATATACCTTGTGATATTTGTTTGAAATTACATAAAATTTTATGGTAAATAATTGTCACTACGGTTTCGAAAAAAATAAAAGTTCAAGGGATTTAGACACATATGTTAAGACAAGTTCAGAACAGTTATCTGAGAAAAACAATAAAAGTATAGAATAGTTTTCTATAATTTAGCCTTCTTGAACGATGACAAAATTTTCTGGCCTGTATTAGGTCAGCATTCTTGGATTAGGAATGAGGTAATTGACACCTTTTGGGATTAATTTCTAAGGTTTTCTAAGCTAATTAGGTTCAGGTAGCCTTCATTTTCTATACCTGTAAGAAAAATAGTGGAGTACGTATCCAAATCACTGTTTGTTGCAAATCCATTAATTATTTTGCTCTAAAAAGTGGAGTTGTACCTACTATATATTCATGTATATTCATCTTATTAAAATGAAATGCAGCCTCAGTTTAAGTCAAGAATCAATCATTTTCTTGACTTAATTAGGAGAATAATTTGTTCTATCAATTCTTTCGTCCTATATATTGTAGTTACTGTAACTGGACTGCGAAATACATACGCAACAACGTTGAACTTATAATATAAATTACGGGAAATATATTATCAGTATACTGAATTCCGTTCTGGATCACCTGTACAGTTCATATATGATATATCTGCATTTTCCCAACTCATCTACAAAGTATCAAGATATTTATTGGAATGCATACTTTATTAATTAAATATTACTTCAAAAATTCATTACAAAAAGAAAACTAAATGAGAGATCTATGACTTATATATACAGGAAGTGAGTACATGAGGTAATGCGAGATACATGCATACTCGTATGTTGTACATTGGCATACTGATCAGATTTAGCTTCAAGATTTGTATTGTATAACCCGGTAGATTTATCCAAGCATCATACTGATCCATTTAATTTGCATGCTGAAAAGGTTCTTCGTGATCTGAGACTTCGTCACACATTACAACAGGGGAGGTCAATTTCCACACTGCATGATAAAAGATATATACTGAGTTATTTGAATTACTAATCTCAGCATAATGATAGAGTCCCTAGATACTATAGCGTACTTTCAAGAATTCTGCATTTCTCAACTATATACGCTACTTAGAAAGAGAAATTTCTTTAAAACCAGTCATTCCTCCACGTAAAAGGGTTTATGATTTCCAATATAATATGAAATTCTGAAGTTGAGGCATAAATTCAAGTCTACTGTCTACTTCCGAATGCGCATATTTTGCCCCTCAATATAAATTCCTGGTATCGCCCCTGGTAATAATTTTAATTACTCTAACATCAAGGATATGTATGCAGATGTTGGGACACCGATGGCTGAGATGGATACCGAAGATAGGTTGGGGACTTCTGAGAGGGAGTGACCGGCAGGCGGCGATGGACTGAGCACACTTGCTAGCTTTTGGTATTTTGGGTCAGTTTGTATGTATTTTGCAGTCAGTATTTTTTGGGTATGGTCGATGTACTTGGAGCCGATTGAATGTAATTAGTGTAATTGTGTTTTGTTTTTGGGGCGAGGGAACTATTGTGGGTGGGTTCTCTAGCGGGGGTGTAATTTCACATTCTTCTAGGGGGTTTTTTTTTTTTTTTTTGATTTAACTGAGTATCCTCCCTCCTCCTCAGTTGGAAGACTAATCTCAGTCCCGTAGCGAGGCTTTGCAAATGGGCCTAAGATTTGAGGCCCATGGCTACTGGCCACAATATAGTGTTAACCACGGGTTTCGAACCCAGGATCTCGGAGGAGCATACTCCTGGTCCTGGCGTCTCCCAACCACTAGGCCACTATGTTGTGGTTTTTCTTCTAGGGGGTTGTGAGCCATTTTTGGTTGTTTGTTTCGTTAAACTTTTATTAATGGGATGCGAGGGGCTTCGACCAATCGTTAATGACCAAAAAAATTACGACCAGATTTGAAAAGATTGGAAGTTGCGGCATTGACACTAAAAATAGTCTAAATACCAACAAAGAATACTGCTATTTAAGAATGATACAAATAGTGTAACTAGCACATAAATAACTTACGATATATGCAGGCTGCAAACCATTCATTGATAACTTTCATCCATGTACTAGCCCACCCAACGGCAATGCTCCATCTGGTCATATTAATAATTAGAAAAAACTATTTACTTTTAAATATCTCAATTGGACACAATTGAAAGTCAGTTATGAATGTCTTACTTTCTTATTGGGTGGTCCAGTTCCCAGTTAATGTATAACGTTGCAAAATGCATTGCTCCAATAGAAAATATCAAATGGAAAAAAATTGTATTCGTCAGGAATATCATCTTCTAAATTGAACTGTGTCTTTCTGAAAATGAAAAAATACACAAGAACTATCAAAATTACTATTTTGAGTAGATTATGGTGAGTTGGTGACACACAATGTAGAATCATCTCAAAATAATACAAATGATACCAACATGACATCATACCACAATTTGATATATAAAACAGTAATGTAAACTCTTTGCACTTAATGTATAAGGACACATGAAAAGCAATCGGATGTACTAATTTGATAAGAGTTCTGCTTCACCTGAAAAGATCCTGAATCAATCCCCGTTGAAAATGTCACCGTTACAATTGCACATACAGCGATCTGGAAACTCTAGAAGAATATAAGTACAGGAAATCTCATCAAGTGATTAAAAGAGAAAAACACAAGTTATTTATGGAAGTCTATAACGGACTGAGAACAAGCTTGCAGATATTTATTAGTTAGCATGAGTAGAAAAGAAGTTGACAAAACTGGTATGTTCTTCTTACTAGTATGGTGGTCCAATCAACGTTCTCTGATACTGCCTTGTTCTGTATTTTCCAGTTGGTGGTTCACTGAAAAAACATGTGGCGTATCAATAAACTGCATTATATGGGTTTCTTAAATTCCTAATGCAGTTGTATTACTGATAAGAATGAAATCCATGATAAAATTAAATAAAACAATAGCTGAAAATTTATAATTTGAAAATAGTAAACTAAATACCGGCAATATCTTAGACTATTACTCATAGAGCCTTTCTTTTAAAGAGTTTTTTTGCTTCTTTCTTTAACACAATTAATAACGATCCACATTGTTGGAAAAGTATACTACGGTTGTGCTTGTGAGTGCCACTGTAACTATGAAGACTGTTCTTGTTTAATAAATCTCAGTTTTTTGTCACATAAGAATAAGAAACACCTAACATCGATCAAAATTGCCTAAAAAACCTACCCTCCCATATCTCTTCCAAAAATCCTAGAGGCAATTTTTGGGTGTTTTTGAAATCCCTGCTCTCTCCTATCTCCTCCCTCCTCCCTCCTCCGGCCACCTTCTCCTCCTCCACTTCCGGTAACCCTCCCGTTCTTCCTTCCTCCCGACCCGCCCACCTCCTCCCTCCTCCGACCACCTTCCTTCCTTTCAGAAGATAGAAGACCTTATAAAGAAAAGGATAGACTTAAGAGTTGATTCTTTAATATGAGAAGCCATACCTTTGGATAGCAGACCAGCAAAGGAAAACAATGTATGAGCCCATTATTGCAGAAGATAGAAGACCTGTATTTATCAACAAGGAAAAAAGAAAAGGTATTAAATTGAAATTCATTGAATATAAGATGCACAACTAAACTAATGGTATACCCAGTGCCCGCAAATGGGAAAACAACAGAATGATACAGCTTGTCTAGTTGATAGAAGCCAATTTTCTTTCTTCATTGTCCTTATATATGATCCACCAGTAATGCATAATTATTTCAATATACATATAAACTTTTTTAGGCTCTAAATTAATTTTCGCGAAGTCCATTCTGATGTTGGTTAACTCACCATTTTCCTTGGCAATCAAGGAAAGATAAAAGTGCCAAGATATCATCTAAATATAAATTTTACTTCATGATATGCACCATCATGAATGTAATAAGAGAAGAGAACAATATGTATCTTAATGTTTGTAAAATCTTCATACCACTTGTGCTTGCTATATGTATCTTAAAGAAAGAAAGAAAGAAAGAAAGAAAGAAAGTAGGAAAGAAAAAAACTATAAAAGATGGTAGAAAATTGCATTAACTGAAAAAAGATTGGACCACGTAACCATCTTGTAATGGGGGGAAAAATATTAGAATTGAGAGATCCTATAACTGACAGGAGCTGGCTAACATCCTTTTCAGATGATACAGTAGGTTATTGAATATAGAAGACAAAACTCAGTTAACAAGCATATTTTGGTAATCTTTTTACAATGCTCAATTAACAAGGATGTTTTGGTAATTCAATTTAGCAAGATAGTGTATGGACATGATAAAAGGTCAGGACGCATCTTTACTAATAGGCTTTCAATTATTCTATTAAAATAACATAGATTTTCAAGACATTTAAATAGAGAAATATTTTTACAAATAGGATAGGCTACCATGTTTTCTCTTCAACTGGTATTCAACTATATAATAATATGAACTTCCCTCAAGGGCAAAGGAGTACATGTATGTATCCTCACCCACAAGCTAGCCCACAATAAGATCAAAATTGTGGCAAATACTGTTAACAAGAAATGGAGTTTGATCCTGAACAGAATAATTAATGACAAGATAACACAAACTTCCATTCATAAAATACAACTATGTACTCTGGCCAATATCTTCTGAGAGACAGCAGTTGCAGGTGCAAAATTTACAGGGTATGTAACAATTAAGGAGGTCAAATTTGATCTCCTTAAAACTGTTTTCTTAAATGCTTGCTTCTTTGTAAGGTTGAGTTATGTGGTAGTTTAAACGATAATGGTGGTGGATTAGGCAGAAGAATAGACTATTTTTATGGCATTATAATTCGACTTCACTAAAACGTTTTTAGGCTCTAAATTAATTTGCACACTAAATTTATTTAGTCCATTCTGATGTTGGTTTACTCACCATTTTCCTTGGCAATCAAGGAAAGATATAAGTGCCAAGATATCATCTAAATATAAATTTTACTTTATGATATGCACCATCATGAATGTAATAAGAGAAGAGAACAATATGTATCTTAATGATTACAGGAGTTGGGAGTTAAGGCGGCACAACTGGAAATTAGACAAGAAGGAGTTTTACTGGAAGAGGAGTTCGATGATCTCCTCAATTGCAGATCGCAGATCAAGCTGATCGGAGATATGGAGGAACAACACTGGAAACAAAGATCTAGGGTGCAATGGCTCAGAGAGGGAGATGCGAATACAAAATTCTTTCACAAAGTGGCTAACGGAAGGAGGAGACAGAATCGTATGACCGGAATATTCATTGACGGAGTGTGGACAGAGAATGAAGGACATATTAGGCACGAATTTGACAAAAGCTTCAAGAACTTGTTCGGAATTAGCGCTGCAGGAAGACAAACCTTAGCCCATGTGGAGTTCGTCTAGACTAGATGGTAGTGAGGGTATAGAGGGTCTTTTCACAGAAGAGGAGGTCCTACATGCGATAAAAGCGTTGGGGCAGGACAAAGCTCCGAGCCCAGATGGGTTGCCAATCTTCTTCTACAACCTTTATTGGGTTATTATTAAAGACGACCTGATGAATATCTTCAACGAGTTCCATTGCGGGAATCTGGAGCTGGACAGGATTAATTATGCAAATGTGATCTTGATCCCCAAAAAGAAAGAGGTTAGCAAGGTCGATGATTTCAGGCCCATTAGTTTGATTAATGGATCGTTCAAGATTATCACGAAAGTTCTAGCAATGAGATTGTCGCCCCATATGAAAGATGTGGTTGGAGAACCGCAAAGCGGATTCATCAAAGGGAGAGACATCATGGATAGTGTGGCATCTACACACGAAGTGGTGTTTCGAGGGTACAAGGACAAGGCGGATGGCTTCCTTCTTAAAATAGATTTCGAAAAGGCCTACGATTTGTTAGAATGGGACTCGGTTGAGGAAGCTCTCAAGCTTAAAGGTTTTGGCTCCAAATGGATAACGTGGACTATGAAATGTGTCCACGGGGGGAAGTCATTCATTCAAGTCAACCGCCAGTCTGGCAAAGAAATTAAATGCAAGAGAGGACTTAGACAAGGGGACCCGTTGTCCTCGCTCTTATTTGCTATTGTAGCGGACGGACTGGCAGAAATGATCAGTAGGGGGAGGGAACGAGGAATTCTTCAGGGGATCAAGGTAAAGGGCGTTCCACAATCCATATCTATCCTCCAATATGCGGACGATATGCTGTTGTTTGGAGCGGCCAAAGAGGAGGAAATGGGTGCAATCAAACTTGCCTTGCAGTGTTTCGGTGCGTGGTCAGGGCTGAAAGTGAACTTAGCAAAGACTTCCGTTCTACCCGTTAGCGACCAGCTTTCCACCCCGGTTGATTCTATTAAGAGTTTCTTCGGGTGCGAAATGGCTAATTTCCCACTCGTGTTCCTAGGGGTACCCATTAGACCAGGAGCACTCCAACGAGAAGATTGGCTTCCTTTGATCGAAAAGATAGATAGGAAGTTAGCAGGGTGGAAGGGAAGATTTCTAACGCTAGGGGGACGAATTACCTTGTTAAACTCGGTGCTTAGCAGTCTTCCGACGTATCTGATGTCGATATACGAGATTCCGCAATGGGTGATCCAGAGAATAGATAAAAGTAGAAGAAGGTTTTTATGGAAAGGTGCTGACGAGTCGAACAAAGGATTGCCTCTGGTTAAATGGGATAGAGTGTGCAAAAGAAAAGAGTTCGGTGGGCTAGGGATCCTCAATTTAAGGGACATGAATAAGGCCTTATTATGCAAGTGGTGGTGGAAGATGAGGAGGAGACGCAATCTATGGTGGTGCAATTCCTTTCGACAATATAGAGGGAGGAAAATGTACCGTTTTGGGGGCAAGTCCGCTAGCGGGAAATATTCGGCACTATGGAAAGGAGTGGCAAAGGTAGGTTTGGTGTATCACGCTCAAACGAGATGCAGGATCGGGAATGGGAAGGACACTAGATTTTGGAAAGACAGGTGGTGCGGAGATATTACTCTGATTAATCTATTTCCCAGAGCTGCTGAGGCAACGATTAACACAGACACTCTAGTGGCAGACGTGTGGAGCAACAAAAAATTGAAGCTGATCGTCAAAGGGCAACCCTCTCAAAGTGCTAGGCTAGAATTCACATCTCTTAATAAATTCATCACAGACGAAGGAAGTAATCCCAGTAATGAGGCTGACTGCAGACAGTGGTTACTAGAAAGCGCGGGGGATTTCTCGGTTTCTTCGATGTATAAGCGCCTTAATGACGGAGGGTTGCGTTGTAAGGACGCGAAGATCATCTGGAAGTTGTCCGTTCCTTTGAGGGTGAAAATATTCGCATGGTTAGTTATGAACGACGCGATCTTAACGAAGATTAATCTGCAGAAAAGAAAGTTTGATATTAACGTATTATGCGGGGATTGTCAGTGTCATAACGAAGATATTAACCATCTGATGTTCGAGTGTACCAAGGCTAAGTTAGCATGGGAGAATATATGTCTCCGTTTTGGGTGTGTTCATAGTCCTAGGTCCAGTGCTGAGGTTTGGGGCAGTAGTTGGGTACAGTTAGCTAGTCAGAAAAAGAGAGAGCAGTGGGGTATCATAGCTTCGGCAACCATGTGGAGCATATGGTTGAGTCGGAACGATTTATGCTTTCATAATATCAAATACACTTATTTAGGGCTCATGTACAAAATTCTGACATTAACTCATGAATGGACAGGAAACAGAGGAGTCATGAAACGTCTGCGGATGGAAGAGGAGGAGTAGGTGCTGTCGATGGTTATTTTGGTATTACTTCGGCTCGATCTGGGGCCGAGTGTTCAGTGCTCCGTCGTTTTATGTATTGGTTGGTCTGGCTTACAAGCCGGTTGTATCTTACTTTCCTAGTACGTAGTTTCCATGTTTGTATTTTGTGGGTGTTGTCTACTGGATAGACGTTGTAGCTTCGGCTTATGTATGTAGTTCTACTTTGTTTCTTTAATAGTTCATTAATGAAATGATGACTGGGTCATCTTCTATCAAAAAAAAAATAAAAAAATATGTATCTTAATGTTTGTAAAATCTTCATACCACTTGTACCAATGCTTGCTATAAGAATCTGGCATCAATAACTGGTGCACCATGCGAGGAAGTGGATCACACTTATGAATTGGATAACAAGAAATATCCTACAAAGCAAATCACATGGAAAAGAACAAAAATTTCAAATAAACTTTACGAAATAATTAAAAAATGTAAAAAAGAAAAGAAAAGGAAAGCTCAATGCTTTTGAATATCTACCATCACACATAGACAACATAATGAAAACATCAAGAATACTCTTTATTAAGTATAGTTTGGTAGACTCAAACAATATGATCTATGAAAATGTAGACATATAATCTGAAGACAGATTTCTCAGAATAGCAACAACATATAAATTTAACTTTCGCACCAAGATATAAATTTCTAATGGACCTTGATATGATACATTTCCTCCGATTCCTTCAGTCTATATACTCAAATAGTATATAGACTATTTGAGTACCAATAACTTTTCCAAAAAAGAAAGAGAAGTAGTTTCGATAGGATGCATCATTATCTCCTTTTCTCTATTTTAGAGCATCCATTGCTCTTTTATGCTAACTTTCTATGAGCTTGACATAGAAAACAAAACTGGCAGCATATAGACCAATGTGGAAAAGAAAGGATGTAAACTCAGATGTTACGATGTTAAACTTAACATTCAATGTAACATTAGGGATGCTAGTTATTCACAACATCAGTACAAGTAGATGACTTGATGTGAGTTATAATCATCTAAACTATTAAAACCCAAATGAAAAAGTGAAGGTCTCTTTATCCACTAATGCACATCATCCTTGCTCAACATTAATCACATGGATGGGCGGAACACTTCGATTGGAAATTCAAAGACGCAAGGGGGTTTTCTGGCAGGATAGCTTTAGGAGTGGATTTAAGAATTTTTGAGATCCTCGACGACTTTGTGGGGCAATTTTCGGTGTCTATTAAACTTAGAAGGAGATGCGACGACTTGGAACACGTTGTCACAATGGTTTACGGTCCCTATGAGTCAAGAGCGAGGAAAGAATTCTGGAGGGAATTGAAGTACATCAGAAATAGATGGACCCAGCCATGGGTGGTTGGGGGAGATTTCAATATCACGCATTTCCAAGACGAGCATAGAGGTAGAGGACACGCCCAGTCAGAGCAGGATAGCTTCAACCAGATTATCGAAGAATTGGAGTTGTTAGAGCTTCAAACGGCCGACAGGAAATTCACATGGTCTAGCATGAGCGCTAATCCGATTCTGGTCAAGCTGGATAGAGTACTAGTTACCAACGATTGGGAGGATATGTTTCCACGAGTCAAGGTGCGATCCGTAGTCCGTTATATGTCGGATCATCTTCCCCTGATTATAGAGTGCGACCAAGATTATAAACTTAAGTTCCATCCGTTCAGATTCGAGAAATCATGGACCACATTCGAGGAGACAGGGCAGTTGATTCGCGAGTCCTGGTCTCGCCCTACAAGTCAACAGTCAGCAGTTGGTATATGGGTGGAGAAAGCAAGACGCTTAAGGAAGGACCTGAAGACCTGGGCAAAGCTGAAATTCGCCAATGTGGGAGTTTTAAGAGAGTCGCTAGGTAACAGGATATTCGAGCTTGAATCCATGCAGGAGGAAAGAGATCTGACAGAACCTGAGAAGGAGGAACTGAAGCACGATAGGTTAGAAATTCTCAACATCCAAGCAAGAGAGGAAATACACTGGAAGCAGCGGTCGCGAATTCAATGGTTGAAAGAAGGGGACGCTAACACTAAGTTCTTCCATAAAATCGCTAACGGTAGAAGAAGACAAAACCACATCGGAGGGCTTCTAATTGAGGGAATCTGGATTGAAGACGAAGAGATTATCAGACGACATTTGGATGACAAATTCCACGAGATGTTGGGAACCAAAAGCAACGATAGATGCAGTCTAGTGTCGGACATGTGGAGTGAGTCGAAAATTGAGGGAAGTAACGGGATCGAACATCCGTTCACGGAAGAGGAAGTGCGAGAAGCAATAAATAACCTAGGTCAAGACAAGGCTCCAGGCCCTGATGGGTTGCCGATTTTCTTCTACAAGATCTACTGGAGGATTGTTAAGGAGGATCTGATGAACATCTTCACTGAGCTTCACAATAACACCACTACCCTCGAAAGACTCAACTACGCTTCGATCATTCTGGTACCCAAGAAACAAGAAATTCGAACAGCAGAAGACCTCAGACCAATCAGCCTTATTAACGGTTCATTTAAAATCATCACAAAAGTTTTAGCACAAAGATTAGCTCCTAATATTCAGGATGTCATTGCGCAATCACAAAGCGGCTTCATTCGGGGTAGGGACATTATGGATAGCATAGCAGCTACACACGAAGTCGTGTTTAGAGGGAATAAAGGAAAGGCGGACGGATTTCTGTTAAAATTAGATTTCAAAAAGGCCTACGACTCGGTTAGCTGGGAATGTGTGGAGGAGGCGCTCCGCCTTAAAGGGTTCGGGGAGAAATGGAGAATGTGGATGAGAAGATGCGTTCAAGGAGGAAAGTCGTTCATCCAGGTAAACGGCTGGCAAGGAAAGGAAATCCGCTGTAAAAGAGGCCTAAGACAGGGGGACCCACTATCCTCACTATTGTTCGCTCTAGTAGCAGATGGCCTAGCAGAGATGATAAAGATAGCACAGGTCAACCAACAGATCAAAGGAATAGAGATAAAAGGAATTGATCAAGCCATGACCATATTGCAATACGCTGATGATACCCTGCTATTTGGAAAGGCTAAGGTAGAGGAAGTAGTAGCGATGAAAGTGGCACTAGCATGCTTCCAAGGATGGTCGGGGTTGAAGATCAACCTCCAGAAGAGCTGCGTTATTCCTATTAGCAGTCAGCTATCCATTTCGACCACAGTGATTTCACAAATCATAGGTTGTGTAACGGCGGATTATCCCCTAAAATACCTAGGGACCCCAATTAGACCTGGCCGGTTGCTTAGAGAGGATTGGATGCCATTGATAGAAAAGGTCACGAAGAAATTGGAAGGGTGGAAGAGTAAGTTCCTATCGCTCGGCGGAAGGATTACCCTGCTTAACTGGGTTATCAACGCAATTCCGTTATACCTCATGTCTATTTACGAAGTCCCTAAGTGGGTCATCCATAGGATAGACAAAATGCGAAGACGTTTCTTATGGAAGGGGTCTGGCGAAGGCAATAAAGGTTTTCATCTCGTCAAGTGGGGTAGGGTTTGTAAGAAAAGAGAGTTTGGAGGACTGGGTATCCTCAATTTACATGATATGAATCGAGCTTTGCTAAGCAAATGGTGGTGGAAGATCTACAGCAGAAAGCAAGGGTGGTGGTCACTATCCTTTGATCTATACCGAAGAAGGAAAAAATATCGGTTTGGGGGAACAAGTACGGGACGTAAGGTGTCCTTGCTTTGGAAAGGTATTGCCAAACAGGGAGAGATCTTTGCCACAAACACTAGATGCAGGGTAGGGGATGGCAAAGATACCAGTTTTTGGAACGACAAATGGTGCGGAAACAGAACTCTTAGGAATCTATTTCCGCAAGCAGCAGAGGTCGTAGAAAATCCGGACGCCCTGGTAGCAGACGTATGTAGAAATAACCATCTCAAGTTCACGGTTAGGGGCGGTCCGACACAAGAGAGTACGAAACAATTCGAAGAACTCAACAGATTAATTCAATCAGAGGGGAGCTACACAACCAACGAACCAGATGAGAGGAGCTGGAACCTTCAGAACTCAGCGTCGTTTTCAGTGGCGTCTATGTACTCATGGATAAATGATGGGGGGATAAGGAGCGCAGTGGAGAGTAGGATTTGGGCTACCCGAGCTCCGCTAAAAGTTAAAGTGTTCGGCTGGTTAGTTCATAACGATGCGATTCTTACAAAAATTAATCTCAAGAGAAAAAACATGCAGATAGACGTCAGATGCACGTTTTGCCTCCAAGCGGACGAGGATACGACTCTTTTATTTTTCATGTGTTCTAAGGCTGCACACACGTGGGAAGTTATCTGTAGAGGGTTTGGGTGCACTCGGTTCCCTAGCTCCACCTCGGAGTTATGGGGCACTTGGAGGGACGAATACATTAGATCACAGGATAAAAGGGCATGGGATTTAGCAGTAGCGGCTACTATCTGGAGATTATGGCTAGACCGTAACGACGCATGCTTTAGAAATGTTAATCAATCTTTTAATTCTTCTATACATAACATCTTCCTCCTAATTCATGATTGGGCAGGTAAGGCGGGGCAAGTGAAGAAGATCAGGTTGTCAGAGGAGGGGCAGTGAGCCAGGTCAGGCTGTAGGCCTGCAGCGATGGTGGAGTGGGCTATCCTTTGTTTGGATGTTATATTTCTTTCCCTGTTTTAGTTGAGTATGTATGGATGTATTTTGATGCTTCACTGAGACTAGTTGGACTCTAGGCAGTGCAAGCGGGTTAGGATTTAAGGTCCTATCTTTTGGATTTATGTAATTTGTACTACTTTGTTTCTTTAATGCTCGTTAATGAAACGATGACAGAGGTCATCTTCTTATCAAAAAAAACATTAATCACATGCATTCTGGTGGTTATTTATAAGAGCCGGATGGCATTTCTCATGCCATCTTTTATATAAAAAAAAAAACATTAATCACATGCAGAGTGCAAGTGCAAATAAATCAGCATTACCATGTATGAATACAAGGTGACACATGGTTGTAAGAAAATAATCAGTATACTAATTATTTTTAATTATGACATATTATATACTAAGTAATTTCATTTGAGCAAGATAAGTTTTACTTCAACAAATTTTCTAAACAGAGTTTATTTACATTGGGAAACAATAAGTGAATGTCATAGTATAGGAGAATTTATTCCAAAAGTAGAAAAGCTATATACCGATATGAGATACACAATTAAGAGTGTGTACAAAAAGGATCATTAAATTACCCGGCACCAATATGAGCAATTTCACCTGGAAAACAAGATAACAGTTAATTAGCTAGTTTCAGCCCTCCCTTATAATCACCATTTTCCCATCAAAATAGAGTCAACTATTGAGTACACGACTATGTAATAAAATTTTACACCAAGTTGTCGACCTGCTGTTAACCCTCTTCTATTTAGGTCAAATAACTGATTTAGAAAATTATATGAGAAAAAAGGATATGCGGCGGCAGTTTAGGAACATTCCCTATATTATCAATGCATATCCCAGTCTGATCCATATCAGAGATCATTAGCTCCATTTTTTAGAGCAATGCGGATGAGAAACCATAAGGAATGATTTCATTTTCCTATGCACCAAAATTAGTTTCATTTGTTATATTAGTGAAATGATGTTCTAATCTTCATGTTTGTTTTGCAGCCACTTGAAGGCTTCTGGCTTCTGGAAATTTTGAAGCCACTTAATATTCATCAAATATATGTATGGAATTAAGATCATGATGAACACTGGATTACCGAGTAGGATAACCTATTTTGTGTCTTATCACTATTGTAGAAATTCGGCATAGAGATCACCGTAAGCACAAATGATACATATATGCACATCTCATTCTACATTAGATTCATAAATTCTAGAATTCAAAGCCCTGAAACACCCAGTAAGTTTTTTCTTAAATAGTGACAAATTTGGACAAGCTACAACTGAATTATTGTGTTCTTAGTGAAGTGATTATCAATGACTAATGGCATTTGTTACTTTAAGTAGGATTAAAATTTCACCAGCAAATAGGAGATTAACTCTATATATCATATTTCATTGCCTAATTCCAAGGACTATACTCTTATGATTCAATAATCTCCAGGAAGTACTCAACTGACTTCTGCCATAGCATTAATTAGAATGAACTTCATTATCAGTGTGCGATCATAAGTAAGCATACCGTATAACTCGATTAAGTCTGATGGGATGAAGAAGACAACCATCGTTGATATGAGATAGAAGACAAACATCAGAGTCCACCATCTACAGTGCCATGAATTGTGAGCTCCATGCAGCTTCTTGGCTCTAAATGTAATAAAAAACATAAACAATAAATTATATCTGACATACTGTCAAATGTTAAACTTCATTATTTATGACCTCTTTTTTTCTTGTCATAGTAAACATAACAAGAAAAATTTCAAGGTTAATGGAATCCTAAGCCTATTGCAAAGCAGCTGGTCAGGCCTTACAACTGTTATACACTGACACTTAAAAGCAATAACTCCATAGAGAAATCTGAACTATGGTACTTTAAGTTTTAATTCACATTCGTTATAATAACTAGTGAAAACTAAAATGCTAATTAGATTCAAAGGACATGTTTAAGAAAGGCTTTAGTCATTCAGATATGGTTCATTTCTTGTGGTGCATTCACATCTACAGATCATGAGATTTTCCAGGCATTATCTATCTGAACATGCACTTGGTGAACAATGATGGAGCCGTATTTGATTCATAAATTTTGAGTTTAAAAAGCATTCTAGATATTGTAATTACTTGGTTCAGTAGTATTAGAGTCTCTTAGAGTCTGTTTTGAGGATTGCATACACGACTAAATTTATGCCATTGAGCTAATTAGGAGAGGGGTGAGATGACCTCTTCCATATATATTGCACCTTGTTATCTCATTCGTTAACAATCTCTCTGCGCTTGTTCTCTAACTCTAAACCTCTATTATGGTAGAAAAATGAAAGCACACATAAGAAACTCCAATATCAACTTAAAGATACAAAGCAGCCAATGTAACACCCCGAATTTCAAATAAAATGATAAATTCGAGATTTCACAGGATCTTTACTTCACTTCGTACAATTTTACAAGGAATTTAAAACTTTTTATTCACAATACATCAGAGTTCCATTACACTTGATTTTTACACAGCGGAAGACTAAAAGATTACAATAAAAACATTTACAACATCTTTAAAATAAAACAGCACCAGCATATCCACTTTATAGCTCCATGAATGGTCCTTTACCTGCATGTTAATCTGTGGGCACGTCAGTTACTTAGAACTGACGAAATGTTATACACGGCTATCCTCTCTATGCCGGGAATAGTATAACGATCTCATACTTTAACAAATCACAAAAGAGATTGAATGAACATATAAAGTGTCAAAAGTGATTATTCTAAATATAAGTGTATGTCATGCCTTAATGCCTAATGCACACATTTCTATACTAGGATGACACTAATGCACACTTGTTCGGATTCTATGCATCCCATACTACATAGGTCCGAGGGCAAGCGCCTACGTACTCCACATTGAAGGGTTCGATCCCTCGCCATGAGACTACCCAGTAATAAAACAAGTTTTAGAGTTATTTCACAGATACGGATCTCAGCCTCCCTGGCTAGCCTCCCTGGCTTATAATAACAGATCCCAGCCTCCCTGGCTATTATATCGTGATGATAATCCCGTAAATGCCCTTCTAGCCCCAGTATATACATATTCTTTGGAGTATGGTAAACATCCGTCGACTACCCTAAGTCCCGGATAAAATACAGTCCATCTCCTGTGGGGCAACCACAGTCCACCAACTGGGTCTATAGCCACGGAGATCCACCGCCGACTATATAGAAGCACCCATTTACGTTTGCACAAGTTTATCACATCTTCACTTAAGTGCCTAATTATTTTTAGTTCAAGACATGAATATGTTATCACCCTAGAATCAGTTTTACCTCATACCGGATTTATTCACAAAATACGAGATCGCCCGACGGCATTATCTCAAAATCATATCAATTCTTTCTTTCAAAATTACCGGTAACCGAAGTCTTACTAATTCTTAATCATAATCTTTCATGTACAAGAAACATGGGTACACATACCCTTTTGTAATCATGTCTTAAACTTATATAATTTCATCTTTCAATTCACTTCACAAAAATAATCAAATCTTGTCTTAACACTTATCCACAAAGTAATCATTTCATAGTCTTGCCACTATTCATGATCTAGTTATTCATAATAAATAATAATTCGTTCACAATTTCAAATTCATACGATGTCTCTTTTTAACACGATTCAATGTCTCATCTTTAGCACTAAACATGATTTACTCATTCACAACAAAATCTTTCATGATCTCAAAAGTCACATAACTCAACCATATCGTATTTCTAGAAATAAAGAGATTTCATTTCACCCTAAATCATTATTTTACTTTCCTTCAAAATTTAAAAGTCCTGCTCTTTACTAATAATTTTGTAGTCATTCATCTTTCTTTCTATCTCAAATCCTCGTTAAAACTTATCAAATACACAAGAACAATCTTTAAAAATAAATTCTTCATTTATGTTTTATGAATACTAAAATTTTTCCAAAATGAAACACTTTTGAAAGTTTTTACCAAACTGGCCCGCTTTCGAAACTATTTACCAAATTAACCTACTCACTATCAAAATTGCAGGTCTAGTTCAACGGAACTTTTTACCAAACTGACCCACTTTTGAAACTATTTACCAAATTGACCGACTCACTATCTGCTCTGTTCGTTTTACAAAAAAAATGTGAGACATGAAATAGTTTATTTGGTAAAAACTAATTTCAACTTAATTTCAACTTCACTGTCTTTTCTTCTACTGTCACTAGCTCTTTAGACTTACTTTCAAATAGTTTATTCTTACTAATAGGCATGAAATTTCATTTTCATCTAAAGCAACACAACTATATATCTTACCAAATAAAATCAATAGTATCAATTTCACTTTAAAAGAATTTATTTGCTCATCAAAAGAAGAATTTGTAACAAGTGTTCATACAATCAATAATTTCTTCATTCATGATTATTAGTGCATGGCAAAATAATCAATTATTTCGTTTCTCATTTATCACTAACAAGTTATAATTTAATCTACTAATCATGACATGATTCACTATTATTCACCACATCCAATAGCATAGATTGTTCTAATTTATCATAATCAAAACTACTCATTCATGCACATTCTAAAAAATTAGAAAGTAGGAGAACGCCCACCTCAATTGAAACTTGACTAATGAAGGGAAGAGCACCACTTCTAGATCCAATGTCCTCCTAGATCTTCTCCTCCTAGCAATGGCCACCAAGTACAAACTCTTTTCTCTCTTTCTTTTTCCTTTCCCTCTTTTCTTTCTTCTTCTTATTTCTTGACTTGCTTTTGGTGTGAAGAATGAGGAGAAATATGGTGCTATTTATAGGATTTTAGGAAGGTGTATTTTGCAAAATTCCACCCCTAATAAATTACTAAAATTAATTTTCAACCTCTTCATTTTCTCAACTCCTAAAAACTCCCACCTTTTGATCTCCCCACCTCTTCAAAACTTTAACTCACATCTCTTCACATCCCAAACTCCCAACTCCAATTCTCTTCCTCTCCCTCCCGGATTCCCAAAGACACCCGGTCACCCTTCACTCTCCCATTCATGAGTTGTAGCAACAGCATCTAATGCTGTTGCTTACTCACCCAAGGTGGGCCCCCATCATTCACAATCCATTACACAATATTTATATTATTTCTATACCCTCCAAACCAAAACATAACAGGCATACAGCCCATTTGATATTTCTATACCAACCGTGGGCCCCAACAACAAATCACCTTTTCAACATATATCAAAGCCATTATGAAACAACCAACTACACTATCTATATATACATATTTAAATCAAAAATATATTATGCATAAATAAAATAAAAACAAACACTCCAAAAAATTTTCTTGAAAACGAATACGATCAAATGCGCACACCGAAACACGTGCGTCGCACGTAAAATACCGAAATACACAAATTGACTTTACCAACGGAAAAATATTCAATAAAATATAAGAAAAATTATTTATTAATTTATCCATTCTATGATGTAATTACTACGTGCGTAGGAAACACGTGCATCGCACGTAAAATATCAAAATGCGAAAAATTAATTTTATTGATGAAAAATTATTAAATATAATCGAAAACAATATAACCAAAATTATATTTACTAATTTACATATATTTCATGATGAAATCACAACACGTAGAAAGCACGTGCATTATACGTGCAGAAAGTCGAAAAATGCATTTTAATCAAAACAAGGGAAAAATGAATTTCAGTTTTATAAAATAGATTTAAATACATAAAAATAAATAATTTAAACCTATAGGAAATATTATGCGTAGTGGTGGAAGCGCGTGCATCAAAACACGTAAAAAGCACGTAAATCCCAGGGATTGAAATATTATATTTTAGTTGACTGAAGTCAATACGGAAAATGTATAAATAGTACGAATCCAAAATATGTAGTGAAACTCATTACAAAATATACGTGCGTAACACCCAGGGGCAAAATTGTAATTTCCAATTTTGCGGGGTGTTACAGCCAAAACTGACACGAAGCACACCTCTTGAATCGAAACAGTTATTGCCCTTGACAGCACAAACTGGTACATCTGAAGCAAGAAAATTGGAAACATTAAGAAAATGCCACTGAAAGTTTCATGTTATCATGAATAATCTTGAACAACAATTCAATTGCCTATATTATCTCTGGGGCGAAGTCATAACAATTTTCCCAGGGGCCAAGAAAAAATCCTATAACTATATATAAATTTATAAGGGCTTTTTCATAATTTTTAGAGGGGCCAAATCATAAAATTTAATAGATTCAGGGGGAATTTTTTCAAAATTTGCAATAATTTTAGAGGTTTTTTTAATAATTGTCAGGGGGGGGGGGGGGGCTCCCCGGCCCCCCACATAGCTCCGCCCCGGTATTATCTATCAATATTATGAATCCTGCAAAACAAAGGAGTTTAGTCACAGACTCACAAATAGGAACCAATTTTAAAACAGAGTTCCTATCAATTAGAAATGATACAGGAATCAAAATAACTATTGTAAGAATTATATGTTCACTGAGACTTACATCGGAGTACACTGAGAAGGTTGTGACCATCCGCACTCACGAATAAACCATGCCAATAAATTAGCTTTCAAGAATATGAAACCACAGATATATCGAGCATGAAGTGACTGTTTCCTTTTCGAAGAGTATGCTGCACTCCTTTCTTTTGCTGATATAAATTCCTTCAATCTAGTCACGTGCATCTCCTTCTATCACAGTTAGATTAAAAAGACCAGCAGGCCTTTCCATTCTGCAATGCAAAAGAGATGCGTTGAAGATACTAAGATGCCACATTAGTGTAAATGTAAGCCATACCAACTCAGCTTTCAAACCCAATCAATACTCTGCTTTAAAATCTATTTGATGGAATTCTTCCACAATATAAATTAGCTAAATATACAAACCTAGTTCAATTTTTATTTTTTGGAAACTTACAATCAAGATTCAAGTACACCAACTACAAAAATGTAGACATACCTGTAGTAGTAGGAGAACAATAATAAAAGTTGGATGTGGAATGGGTAACTAATAATTTTCTCCCATTGGAGGCAAACACACGGCAGGATAAATTAAAAAATCAAATTTGGAAATTGTTAACATAAGTAGACAAAAGTATGTAAAGCTATGTAGGAAAACTATTGGTCGGAAATTGTGCTGCCCGACACATATCACAGACTTGCATCGACAAGACACTACCTATTTTGATGTACAATTTCTCTAATTCTACTTAAATCTGGTATGCCACACCATGGACATGCCTATTCATACCCGTGCCTAGCTACTGGGTAAAATGTTAAATGCAGAGGAATTTTCGGAGACAATAACTACCAACCAATAAAGAATTGGCTGCAAAAACCCACATTGCAGATTGGCATTATAAACCAAAAAAACACACAATGTTCATGAAAAAATGACATTAGAAATCAAGAAATCTCAAACCCCAAGAAAACAGAGGTTCAACTGGGTAAGGAAATTAAACAAACAGATGGTGTGCAACTTAGAGAACTCACATTGCTTATCAAATTTTGAAACAAACAATCAAACCAGTATGAGAGCAGTTCTCATTATATACCAGACCAAAATCAATAATTATGTAAAAAAAAAAAAAACAGTTTAAATTAGCCCCTAAGAAATATTTTCAAGCTTCTAGAAAATCTTGTACCTAGGTCACTTGCTTCTCAAAAAAAATATTTTCAAGCTTCTAGAAAATCCATAGAGCTTCTAGAAACTCTATCGATCTTTTGTGGTTTCGTTAATTTTTCATTAATGAAATCGGTGACCTAGGTCACTTGCTTCTCAAAAAAAAAAACATTCTTAGGTGAGATTTTTGGGACCATGGAGTATAGAATGATCTAAATTGTGCCTTTTTTTTTTTCCTTTTGTTAGAAGATGGTATTTCAAAATAGTAATGTTTTTTTTTATCATAAGGGTTGGCTAAAGCCCCCCCTAGTTGCATTAAAAAGTTTTTTAATAAAACAGACAAAACAAACATACCAGCGTCGTACAATGATATTCATGAGACCCACATTCGGGCCATGATATTCATTGTCCAAACAAAAAAAGTTTCAAAATAGTAATGTTGTAAAGAAACAAATGAGGCAAGTGAATGCAATATGACATATGGAGATTAAAGAAAGATTGTGCATTATGCACCACTCAGTTAATTAGTTAGACTGCCTTCAAAAAGAGGATTCCATCTTACTCAAATGAAATGACAACTAGTTGGCGAGGGGGCAAAATGGATAATATTTAGTGACCCTGTACTACTATGGTCATTTATTAAAAAGATCTTAAATACGATCATTCTTATTAAAAAGATCTTAAAGACATATACACATGTAGCTTAAATATGCAAACAAATATGGCCTTCCCTCAAGGTTGACCAGTTGCAATCTTGATAAAACATACCATGTCGTCATACAATTATTGAGATTTTTGGTTAACATACTGCAAGTGCAATAGAGAACACAAAAATGACTTGAAACTCGGGATGCTAGCCAGCAATTGATGTTAACAATTCTTGTATAGCGAATTGTTTGCTTTTCGGAGTTGCAAATGTTACGCATATGTAGAGTGGGACTGTTCGTGGCCTGCACTGCATTCAACTACCTCATCCTTCAGGTTGCCGTCACTGGGAACATTGACATAAAGGGTAATATGTGAGAGAAGGATTATGAACCATGACTAAAACACATCAAAATATGCTCTAGATGAGTACATAATATATGTATTTCTAATAGACAAGGGGAAAACTTGAGGTATGTTTTGGTAATGGATTCAAGAAATTTGAAAATTTATTAGGATTTTATAGTGGTTTTGGAAATTTACTTGGGCTTTTTGGAAAAGTCAGAGTCGAAAAGAGCTTGACGCAATTTCTAAATGAAAGAAGTTATCCTAGTGGATCTTTAGTGGAACATTTGGTTGTAACTTGTACCTCCTTTCAAGTAAATAAATGAATAGTCAAACGTACCTTGAAGAATCCTCCAATTCAGATTGTTCAATTTGTTGCTTACGTTTCAAATTCATAAGCTCCAAGAAGGTAATTGCTTGAAATTCGTCTAGAAGATGGGGTGGCTTATAAATAGATAACCTTTGTGACAGATTCTTCATTGTTGGACGATTTTGTGGATTCACATCTAGACAATGTAGTGCAATGGCAACTAACTCAACTATAGTTGCTGCAATTTGCTCTGTTGGATGTGATATACGATCATCTAGTACATCCTTCAAGAAAATGTTTAGACCAGTTGATGTTGATAAAGAAGAGATCAGATCCCCTGGATTCACTCCTGAAACCACCTCAAGAATGACTACTCCAAAGCTGTACACATCACATTTCTCAGTCACCTTCATTGTATAGGCCAGTTCTACAGGAGAAGTTAAAAAAAGATAGAAGTAAAACGTTGTGTATTTTGTACGAAATGCCTAAAATTAGGAAAAGGGAAAAAAACTTATTTTGCATCAAATTTTACATTACAATTAAAGCAGACTATAAAAGTCCCATATCAATCGAACTAAATATATGTGATGTACATTTAATGAAAACCTAGACCCTCTAAGCCACAAATGCTCAAAAAATATTTATGTTATTGACTCACAAAATAAATGTTGTTTATATGGAACTACAGCAATTATAACTTTTTTAAGTACATACATCATTTTTAATGGTATCAACTAATTTGTAGAAAAACAACAACCAAAAGAGAGTTTTCTGCTAAGAAGTATCAAGTAGTTCAACACCACTACAATTAGAACGGAAAAAAAAATCAAATCGTCCTTATATTTTAACAAAAAGGAAAGAATAATGATTCTTAATGTAATACGATCCTGATAAACATACTATCTAGAACATGGTATGCTAAATTTTTGTTACATGTTAAATAACATGATAAAAGAAGATCATTTCTTCACATGTTTAAAAACTTAAATATTCAGATATAAACGATTGTCAGTTTGAAAAAATAGATTAAAAAAGTCTGACGTACCTGGTGCCATATATCCAGGAGTTCCGGCAGCATTTGTCCAGTTTGATGAGTCCGGCTTCAATAATCTAGCTATACCGAAATCTGAGACACTAGTTTTGAGCTCGGAATCTAGTAGAAGATTGTTGCATGTTAGGTCTCGATGAACTATAGGCGGAGAACAATCATGATGCATGTATGATATTGCATTCACAACATCCTTGATAATGCTTATCCTTTTGTCCCACTCCAACTCTTTGGACGTTTCCACATTTTTGAGAATGTTTGCCAAACTTCCTCTCTCCATGTACTCATATACAAGAAATTTGCACCTAGGGGAGGAACAATATCCATAAAGTTTACAAATATTTCGATGACGAATTTTGGTCAATATTTCAATCTCATTTCTGAATTGTTTATCATCCAATGTTGTTTGATCAGCTTCAACTTGATTGATCTTCTTTATGGCTAGTACTTCTTGAACTGGTAGCACGGCTTTATACACACTTCCATATGCTCCACTTCCAATACAATACTTGTCATCAAAATTCTCTGTTGCCATTATAATGTCTTCGAATAATACTTTCCCATCAAAATTCCATATTGAAAATGCACTCCTATTAACCAATTGATTGTCTTGTCTAGAAACAATGACTTCATTTGCACTATTCTTGTTCCTCTTGTTACGCACTACAAAGATTCCAACAGATATGAATAAAAACATCAAAATGCCTATAGTTGTAGGGATGACGTACACAATACGTGAGTGACTTTTTCTCCTCTCATCTCTTGTTGTATTACGTGCATTGCAAGGATGCAAGCCATGCACTTTACCACAGAGACCTTTATTGTTAGAAAATGATTGTGATGATGCATTATCAAAGAACATAGTATCAGGAATAGGACCTTCTAATTCATTATACGAGACATCTATGGATGTTAGACTGAGAAGGCCCTTAAATGATGATGGAATCATTCCCGATAAATTGTTGTGGGAGAGATTTAGGTTCTCTAGTTTCTGCAAGTCACCAAACTGTTCAGGTATCACTCCTGAAAGTAGGTTATGACTGAGATCTAATATGCTTTCCAATTGTACTAGATTTCCGATTTGAAATGGAATGCTTCCATTCAAGAAATTATTGTTCAGCTTTAAGATAATTAGCTGAGCACAGTTTTCCAACTGTGCTGGTACAACACCTGTGAAGCTGTTATGTGACAAGTCAAGAATCTGTAGCTTAGGCAAGTTACCTATTTGTGGTGGTATGCTTCCACAGAGTTGGTTCCCGCCGAGACTTAAATTGAATAGTAATGATAGGTCGCCCAGTTCCTTTGGTATCTCTCCTTTTAGTTGATTGGATGTGAGGTCGAATCTTTGTAGTTGAGGGAGTCCACCAAATTCAGGAGGAATTTGTCCACCGATTTGGTTTCCTGAAATAATCAAGCTTGTAATATTTCTGCACTCTGCCAAATTATGTGGCAGCATTCCATACAATCTATTGTCACTCAAGTCAAGATAATTCAGACTTGGGTATACCCCAAAGGCATCAGATATGTCCCCACTGAGTTGGTTTCCATCCATCCGAACTCTGTACAAACTAGTACAGTTTTGCAAACTCCGAGGTAATGGACCTGTGAAATGGTTGTCACTCACGCCAAAATACGCTAAGGGAGACGCTCTTTTGCATATGTCTGTGGGTAAGTAGCCTGAAAAGTCGTTGTCACCTAATTCGAACTCAACCAAATTGGTCAAATTTGACATCGTTTGAAGAAATGAACCGGAAAGAAGATTATTATTGAGCACAAAGAAAATTCGAAGGGCCCCCAAATTACTAAGAGATTGAGGAATTTGGCCGGTGATGTTATTTTGAGAAAGTACCAAAACCTGAAGGCTCCCTAGGTTACCAAGAGATGGTGGAATTTGGCCGGTGATGTTATTTTGATAATGTTCCAAATCCTGAAGGCTCCCTAGGTTACCAAGAGATGGTGGAATTTGGCCGGTGATGTAATTTTGAGAAAGGGACAAATGCTGAAGGCTCCCTAGGTTACCAAGAGATGGTGGAATTTGGCCGGTGATGATATTTTGATAAAGGTACAAAACCTGAAGGCTCCCTAGGTTACCAAGAGATGGTGGAATTTGGCCGGTGATGTAATTTTGAGAAAGTTCCAAATCCTGAAGGCTCGTTAAGTTACCAAGAGATGGTGGAATTTGGCCGGTGATTTTATTTTGAGAAAGGGTCAATTTCTGAAGGCTCCCTAGGTTACCAAGAGATGGTGGAATTTGGCCGGTGATGTAATTTTGAGAAAGGGCCAAATACTGAAGGCTCCTTAGGTTACCAAGAGATGGTGGAATTTGGCCGGTGATGTAATTAGAAAAAAGGTACAAAACCTGAAGGCTCCCTAGGTTACCAAGAGATGGTGGAATTTGGCCGGTGATGTTATTTTGATTAAGGTACAAAACCTGAAGGCTCCCTAGGTTACCAAGAGATTGTGGAATTTGGCCGGTGATGTAATTTTGAAAAAGTGCTAGTGTGGTTAGCATGCTCAAGTTTCCTATGACGGAAGGGATGTGGTTGGCCAGATTATTGATGGCCAGTTCCAGATGAAGAAGATTTTTGAGACTTGCTAATTCCTGGGGAATGGAACCATCAAGATGATTGGAATATAGAAATAAAAATTGTAGACTGGTTATATTCCCAAGAGATGTAGGAATAGGCCCCGTGAGATTATTTGAGCTCAGGTCTAAGAGATTCAAGTGTATGAGGTTCCCTAGTTCACGTGGAATGGTTCCGGTAAGAGTATTATTGTTAAGATGAAGGCCATTGAGCTTGGAGAGAGAGCCAATGGTAGGCGGGATATTTCCATGGAGGTTGTTTAATCCTAGGTTGAGTTGAGTCAGGGAAGGGGAAAATGCAGAAAAGTTGAGAGCAGTGAGGTTCCCGGATATGCTCATATTGAAGAGATTGATCACAGTGATCGCCCTACGTCGACGGTTGCATGTGATTCTGGTCCAGTTGCATGGATTGTTTTGTGGGGTCCATGAATGGAGGAGGAGGTGGGGATCTTGGGTTTCAAGTGTGGTTTTCCAATTGAGGAGGGCCTTCTCTTGGTTACCTAGCAGACGAGAAGCCCTAGTTGGAGTTGTGGGGAGAAGGAGGAGAAGTGAGAAGAAGAAGGTTAATAGCAGAGTGAGGGCAGAGGCAGAGGAGGGAATTATTCTCAGATGAAAATGCTCCATTTGAGAGAGAGAGAGAGAGAGTATTTGACTGCTTACTATTAACACTCAAATTTTTCTTTTAATCTTTCTATCTGTGCTGTATCTAGGTTGGAATGGTGGCCTTTTTATAGACAACCTTTCAGGATACTGGATTTCGATGGGGATATGTTAAGTCATTCAAACCTCAATTTTTCCATTAGAAGTTTCTTCTTACTGAGTGGGAGTGGGATTCACTTTTTCCATTTGATGTCTCTTTTTGTGGACTCAAAAGTCTTTAGTTATTAGTGTTAGGACTTGTTGATAATAACATGGATTAATTTTAATTGCGATAAAGATAAGATGGGAGTGTGTGTGGCCAAGTTTAGAATTGAATGTATGGCATTGGTAGGCCTAAATATGTGGAGAAAATTACATCATGCATTAGTCCAGTATATGTCATATCACAAGACAGACAGGCCTAGAGCAAGTTGTTCCTGGCATTGATTTCATTATTTCACTAGAAAGTCTTATTAGTTTCACCGGGTCTCTGAACAAAAGCTGGACTGACCAACTAGCCTAGTAGCTTTTATACCATTGCTATTTTTTTAAGTAACTCTAAGTTCCTTTAGGAATGAATTCTGGAAAGAGAATATTTTTAACAGGTCATTTTGCAAAATTACCCACACTTATCATTTCAGATTGTGGGAGAGAGAATTTTAACTGGGCAATTCATTATACTATATATGACCGACCATCCTTTTCCCTAAGACTGTTGGTAATTAGTAATCTGCGCAACTTCACAATTCAGAGCTCCAAAGTAAAAAAAGAAACTTCAAATGTGCGGTTATTAGCCATTCATCAAGCTGTTTATTTGAAGTTTCTTGCTGAATGACTTGACCTATTGATTAGTGATTACTGGATGCCTATTCAAAGGGGTTTCATTCTTCCATCTTCTTTGAAGTTTCTTAGGCTGTTGAGTACTCTAATAATGTGTTCCCTCGGAAGAACGTATTTTTAGGGCTACGCGTATGGAAGACCGAACTTTCAATGATAACTTCCTGCCACATAAAATTCAGGAATTTGTCTACGGTAAATTACCCAAATTCTGAGGTTTGCTTATTAGAGTGATCGATCAAGAGGGATAGAGTCTTATCAGTTGAAATTGGTTCTAATATTCATAAGAGGGAAGTTGTCATTGATGAACTGTTTTTTTTAGCTAGACTGAGGTGTTTTAGCATTTTGAGTACATTTTGAGGGATAGAGTCTCCTTTTATTATGTTTTATGTAAGTAGATTGTTTAACATTTATAGCACAAGGATTTGAAGGACAATTTAGAATTTACCAACTGACCTCAACTCTATTTCTAAGATGAATACATCATTTCTAAGATTGTAGTCAGAGCTGACAAGTATAAACGTACAATTCTATACCACATTCAACAGTCAGAGAAATTGAAATCGTTGGTGATCTTCTTCTTTACCTATTAAACACTTGCATGCATTACTAATTTATAATGGAAAATTGGTAATGCTGTTAATGCAGTACAAAAATAGTTGTACCGTCAATGAAGAACATACAGCTTTCCACAAATAGCTAGCTAGGAACTGCAACTATTAACGGTCAATCATAGGCTCAATTTTGGTCCATTTCTGATGATACATATAATTTTGAGAAGAGAAATGCTATAACAAATGCATGGTTTATATCTCTAAAAGACTGCAGATCTATCTAGAAAGAAGAATCTGGCCTAGTTCACCTCAAGCCAGACCATTCTTTAATAAGACAATACAGGCTACATTCATGTTTTTTTTTTATAAAGAAAAGGTGGTATATGGCCACCATGTTTCATAACAAACAATTAACAAAACAAACCCAGCGTACTGGGCCAAATTACAAACTACAAACAGAAAAATAGAACATAAAGTGATATAACCAGTGCATACAATTAGAGCCCACTCCAACACCCTTAGAGGGTGGGCCGATCAAAAAACAGCAACTCACAGTCGGCTAGATAGAACCGTCCACAGCTTGACCCCGTCCTCCACCAATTTTGTACTGGACCCCATCTTGGGTCCAGTCACAAAGCAAGGACCAACTAATTGTATGTACGCCAAAATAAGCTTCGTGCACTGCCTCTCCGGCACGTGCACACCCACCTAAAGCAAATCACGCAGGATTTAGAAGTTCTCCGTTCCTATCCTTCTCTCCAAATCCCATAAACTCTTCAAATCGCTCACATTCAGCCCAGTCAAAGTCACAACAAAAAAGAGAGCCGTGGAAAGGATACATTCACTTCGCTAACGTTTTTGCACTCTCAAGCGATTTCTCACCAAACACTTGATCATTTTGCAAAATTACCAACACTCGATCATTTAGGAGAGAGAATTTTAACTGGGCTTCATTATACTATAATGACCGACCATCTTTTTCCCTAAGACTGTTAGTTATTAGTAATCAACTTCACAATTCAGAGCTCCCCCCCGCGCAAAAAGAGGGAAAAAAAAACACTTCAAATGTGCAATTATTAATCATTCATCAATCTGTTTATTTGAAGTTTCTTCCTGAATGACTTGACCGATGGATTACCCAGGAATAGGGGCATTAGTGGATTCCTATTCAAAGGTGTCTCATTCTTTCATCTTCTTTGAAGATTCTTAAGATGTTAAAGTTTCTATAAAGTGTTCCCTCGGAAGAACGCATTTTTAGGGGAGACAGAAAAGAACGATTGGTGGCTTGGGCTCGGGGGTGCGTGAAGAGAGAGAAAAAAGGAGAGGAAAGAGAAAGAGGATTGCGGTAGGGGGAGCGGCATGGAAAACGAAAGGAGAGAGAAAGGGGTGGTTCTGAGGTGGCAGCTGGGGGTGCGTGAAGAGAGAGAGAAAAAGAAGAGCACGGATTTCGAGTCCAAGGAAGAAGGCAAAAAGAAAGGAATTTTTTTCCAAACTATCCCACTTTTTGAAAGTTTTTCCCAAACTGCCCTACTTTTTTTTATATTATCAAACTGGCTCACTTGGTCTTTGAAATACTGAGTTTAGTTAAAACTAACACGATTTTTCGAAGACCGAGTGTTAGTCTTTGATTTTTCGAAATCTAACACTCGGTCTTTTAAAGACCGTGTTAGTTTTAACTAAACTCGGTCTTTCGAAGACCGAGTGTGTCATTTTGATAAATACTTTCGAAAGTGGGTCTGTTTTGTAAATACTTTCAAAAAGTGGGTCATTTTGGTAACGAAAATGAAAATGACTGATTGAACATTAAAATTGAAAATTCAACCTTAGATGTCATCAACTTCATGAGAATTAATCAAAAATAAATGTTCATAACTTTATCAAACCATAAATTCAACGCTCAACATATAAATCGATCCAAAATTATATAATTTGCTATCACTTGTATAAAATTCTTAAATTTTTATATGGAAATAAATTTTGCGGAGCATATCACATTGAACAATTGGATTTTAAGGAAAATTTTGGGTCATGATGAGGCAGGTCTGAAAGGGTTTTAAGTGAGTTATTAACTCTATATTTACGAGTTAGGTTCCAGTAAAATCCAACTCCATGAATAACCTATAGCAAAATGTAAGATTCTAGTTTTTTTTTAAGGTGAAAATATTAAGATTAGAGTTGCATCCTAAAGATCGCTTATAGATCTACTAATATAGTTGTCTGGGGTGTCTAGGGAGTTCAGACTATCCTAGGTCGTGTTCAGATGTCTGAGGAGTTTACAGAATAAATAAAATTAAGAAAGAGAATAAAGAATCGTGGGATATTACTGTAGTTGCAATCTTGCGGGATTGTGGCTTGATCGTAATGAATTTTGCGTTGATAAGATTGATCATATATAGACTTCCATTTTTTATGCATATTTGATACGATTGATCGTATGAAAGAGAATCCTAAACAATGGTTTTCCAGTGTCTGATATCCAAACAATATTTTCTATCTTAAGGTTATTGTTGTGTTAACTGGATTAAAAAAAAACAAAAAGTGACAAACACAGCTATAAATAAAAGGGAACGTCCTTGAAGAATACATGTATTTCATGATAATCCCGAAGGCTATAAAGAGATTATGAGAAGCTCTGCATGCATGACCAGATTGAACGATAATGTCATATTGTCATATATAATACAAAATTTAAACAGTTTCGTGGATCTGTTGACGAGCTATGATGTGACGGCAATCACTCCAAAGAAGGCAATTTCATTGGCATTGCTGAAAACGTGGATTGTTTGGTTAAGCAACAAAACATATATCCTATTCATTATATCATTATTATTTATTTATTTTTATTGTGTAAAGATGACTTCTACTTTTGTATTATTGCTTTTAACATCTATATTGTTTAGAGGCAAACCTCCACTAACAAATGGAGTAACATTATAGGGAACAAGTAAGTCATACAATCATGAATTTCAAGGAGATAATAAGTGGAGGGACATTACTTGATCCTAGTTCATCGGATTATTTGTCCAAACCTATTTTGAAAACTTTCAGGTACTTCACAGAAGGAAGAAGAGTGGCTTGCAATTGTAATTCTGGATGGGTCAAGCCATCTCAAAAGTGCTGATGCAGATGTGTTATTATTACTCTTCCTAGAACTTGTTACCAAAATGACCCACTTTTTGAAAGTATTTATCAAACTGCCCACTTTCGAAAGTATTTACCAAAACGATACACTCGGTTTTTAAAAGACCGAGTTTAGTTAAAACTAAAAAGACTGAGTTTTAGACTTCAAAAAAATCAAAGACTAACACCCGGTCTTCGAAAAACCGTGTTAGTTTTAACTAAACTCGGTCTTTCAAAGACCGAGTGAGGCGGTTTGGGAATTTAAAAAAAAAGTAGAGCAATTTGGGAAAAACTTTCAAAAAGTGGAACAGTTTGGGAAAAAATTCAAAAGAAAGTGACAACTTCAAAATTTTGACTTTTAACTTTAGCTTTCAAGAACCACTAGATTTTTCTTCTCTCTCTCATTTTTATTTTTTATTATGCAAAAAAAAAAACATCTATGCTATTATACTATTATTAAGCAAAGCTCTATTTTAGCGGCTTTTTACTATCATGCCCCCATTACATAAAAGGCTTCAAAAATAATCTAGGGTTAATTCTGTCCATTTTTGCCCCTGATCCCTCCACAATCAAAGGTCAGAAATGCAATTTTCACTCAAAACAAACTCTCTATCTCAAAAAAAAATCCCCTCTCCCCGTCGATTCTTCTCCCTCTCTCCCAAAAACCCCACCGCCTCTCTTTCTCCTCATCCCCCGTCGATCCGCCTCTCTTTCGCCTAATCCCCCGTCGATTCCTCTTCCTCCCACTCCGCCCTCAAACCCTCCCCCCTTCCGTCATGTCATCGCCGCGATCCCCCCCACCCCCGATTTCGCCAACCGTCAGCAGCTCAAAAAAAACAAAAAAGCAAAACCCTAATTTTAAAGTTAGGGTTTCTTCGATTAAAGAATGATGCTTCGATTTGATCATGTCTCTCTCGGTTCCAACGACCCAGTTGACATTACAGTCGGATTTGGAACGGTTCGGTTCTCGATTTGTCAGATTTGGTGAGAAAAATGTTAATTTAAAAAAATGATATTTTAAATTTTTTTATTTTTATATTGACTTGGAACTTAGCTGTAACTTTGTTTGCCATTGTTGGGTTTTCTTTGTGTTGTTCTATGTTGTGTGAAGTCTAGGGCGAGTGCAGTTGAAATCGCGGAGATTTGGAGAAGAATTCAGGTGAGTGAGTTGTTGATTCTGATTGTTTTTAGTTGTTAATTTGGGTAAAGTTTGAATATTTTTGGGCCTTCATGATAAACCTTCTCTTTGCCCGGAATGAGAAGACTGCTAAAACAATGGTTTTTGTTGTTTACTTCCTTACTCATTGTCCTTATGCACTATAATAATTGTTAGTAAGCAAGCTTATCTTTCCATAATGTTCGTACATTACGTTTTGCATTTTGCTCTATTCTATGTTTAGGTTTTTTGAATTAATATATCCACTGATCAGATTTCATAGACATAAATTTGTTCGAAGAAAATCAGGAAAATTCATTTCCCATTAATTTATTGACTTCCCCTCTATTATTACTTACATAACTTAGCCATTTCCTGTATCCTAACTAAATCAAGGATTTAAGAATAACTCTTGCTCTTTATTCTGACTGATATTCCTAAACATCTAACAGGAGGAGCATCAAACTGTAAGCAGCAGTAAGGACAACAACCATCTTGCTTTGGAGGACTACAAATCCATGCCGTTCACGCAATGTGTAAGATACATTACTTATTATTCCTGAAAATTTTCACTGGCGAGTAAAAGCTATAAATAAGGTTGTAAAAGTTGGCTACCACTACTTGACTCTTACAGACTAAATAATTTCTGCAGACATTTCACACTACTCAGAATTGATGTAGTGTTTTAGATAGTGAAAATGAAATGGTTAATGAATATGATGACATAATGCAGGTTATTAATGAAACACTCAGACGTGTCGGCATTGTAATATGGTTGTTGAGGGGGGCAAAAGAGGATGTTCAGTATTTTGGTAAGATATTTCCTTGGTTCTGTTCATTCATTGTTTTCCCAGCATGTCATTTGTTCTATATACTTCTACTGAATAAGTACGCTTTGATGCTTATATTAGATTATGAAGATTAAATAAGAAAAATAATTCTGTGGAAGAAAATCAAATTTGACTAAGGTTTAAAGGTTGCAGAGGGATAGTGGCATTGTCTGGATTTCTTTGGAAAATTATCAGAATAGCTGACCATAAAATCCTGTTTATGCACAATTTTAGGTTTTATAATTAAGTTTATGGAACTCCAAGGAAATACATCTAATAGTTATGTGGAATCTTGATAGCAACTGAGTCAATTAAACTACTCAAAGTTGCAACTCACTACAAACAGAGGAATCTATCTATACTTTATCGCACTTTTTTTTTCAAACAATCGTAGTATTTATATAAAAAAGAAAAAAAATAATAGGGCGTGCATCGCACGCCTGCAAACTGCTAGTGTTTATTAGTTGCAAATTTATCATAAATTAATTTTATTTTTCTAGGGTTTCGATGTAGTCTAGTTTTGAAAATACAATTATAATTTCATATTATTTGATTCGTCTATTTTTTTATGGTTGTGTGTTTAATTTTTGTTCTTAATACTTACAATTATTCGGCCAACTATTGTATGATTTATTGAATCATCGGGGATGCCGAGAGGCAACTTATGATTTAGAATTATAGAATTAAACATCATTGATTTAACGAAATTTGAGATAATTTATCGTGATTAATGTGACTGTAAAGAAATTTATAGAACTTAATGAATCTTCAATTTGTTAAATTTGCATAGAGATATGACGAATTGTTAGTTGGGAATATTTTTGGTGTTGTTCGAGATAAAAAATTGAACTATTAGGGGATTTTGGTCTACAACTTGGAAAAGTCGAATTTCATGTTACATGGAATTTTGAATTGTGTGGGATTAACTAGGTGAAATCAAAAGTCCTAGAACTAGTTTTGCTGTTAACAAATCACAAAATTTCATATTTTTATTCTTCTTCATTAGTTTAGTTCTTTCCTTAGTTTAATATAGTTTAGGAGCGAACTTGCGAAGTAGAATCGAGCCAAGTGTTGGACTCCAAACTATCGTTAGAGTAGTTCAACGGTTGTGGGAGCAATTCCGAATGACGAACTACTTCTAGCTCGCTTAGAAGCGAACTTGCGAAGTAGAATCGAGCCAAGTGTTGGACTCCGAACCATCGTTAAATTAGTTCAACAGTTGTGGGAGCAATTCCGAATGGCGAACTACCTCTAGTGCGCTTAGGAGTGAACTTGCGAAGTAGAATCGAGCCAAGTGTTGGACTCCGAACCATCATTAGATTAGTTCAACGGTTGTGGGAGCAATTCCGAATGGCGAACTACCTCTAGTTCGCTTAGGAGCGAACTTGCGAAGTAGAATCAAGCCAAGTGTTGGACTCCGAACCATCGTTAGATTAGTTCAACGGTTGTGGGAGCAACTCCAAATGGTGAACTACCTCTAGTTCGCTTAGGAGCGAACTTGCGAAGTAGAATCGAGCCAAGTGTTGGACTCCGAACCATCGTTAGAGTGAAGAGTAGAAGCAGAAAGATGTAAACAATTTTTTTCCCAGTAAAATATGAAAAAGCTTTCTTTATTGATGACTAGTGATCGACTGCTTCTAAAGTTGCGAGCCGTTATTACAAGAGAGAAATAAAAGAAAAACATTACAAGTAATAGGAGTGGAACGGTTCGACATCCCAAAATACTTAGAGAGGCGTTGGTGCTCTCTCTTGGTATTTTAAGAGATGGTCGGCATTCCAAGTCCTGGGGATCGCCCTGCCTTCGAGATCTTCTAGTCTGTATGTGCCGGGCCGAACCACTTTTGCGATCTTATAAGGTCCCTCCCAATTCGGGGCCAATTTGCTCTTCTGTCCTGGGAATGAGATGGCTAACTTTCTGAGGACCAGGTCCCCTTCTTTGAGGTCCGTAGGGCGGACTCTTTTGTAGTATGCCAACTCAATCCTTCTTCGGTAGCTTTGTTGACGAATGGCAACTCTTTCTCGGATCTCATCTATTAGGTCTAGATTTGCTCGGAGCTCTCTGGCATTTTGCTCTTCTTCATAAGCTATTAGATGAGGAGAGGGTAATCTGACTTCTAGGGGGATGATGGCCTCGGACCCATAGGTGAGATTAAATGGGCTCTCTCCTGTGGGGGTCCGTTTTGTGGTGCGGTAGTTCCACAGCACGTTGGGAAGCTGATCGACCCATAAGCCTTTGGAACATTTATCCAACCTCGTCTTAATGCCGGAGAGGATCTGTCGGTTAGCATTTTCGGCTTGGCCATTCGACTGGGGATGAGAAACGGAGGAGAACTGGTGTTGGATGGCAAGGTCTTCGCATAGAGCTCGGAAGGCAGCCCCGGTGAACTGGGTTCCGTTGTCTGTTATCAGGACCCGAGGGACGCCGAATCGGCAGATCACGCTCTTCCAAAAGAACTGAACAACCTTGTTCTCGGTGATCGTGGCCAAGGGCTCGGCCTCTATCCATTTTGAGAAGTAGTCGATCGCCACGACTAAGAATTTGAACTGTCCGGGAGCTGGTGGAAATGGCCCTAGTAAATCCATCCCCTACATTGCAAAGGGGATTGGACTTGATAGGAAAGTGAGTGAAGCTTGTGGGAGGCATCGGATGTCAGAGTACTTCTGACAGGAGCTGTGTAATACCCCGCAAAATAGCATATGGCTATTTTGCATCGTAATCCGTGCGCAATTAAGAATTGCACACAATTATGTATTTTCTAATAATAATTGATTGTTATTGAGAAATATCAGATATACTGTCTATCTTAGTTTATGCTTTTGGAGGGTTATTATGAGACAATTTTATGTATTTTGATTGTCAGTATTTTAAAGAGTGAGAGTTGGGGTTTATTTGAAATATATTGGGATTTAGGGGGCTTATATGTAATATTCCCCTTATATCATTTATTTATCTATTTATTTATTTATCCTTTATAACCCCCCCCCCCCCACCGTATCCTTCTCCATTTCCTTCCTTCTTCTCCCGTTTTCTTCCCAACCGAGAACCCAAGCCGAACCCATCGGCCCCCCTTTCCCCACCTCAAATCCACTCCATTTCTCCACCGTTTCCAAATTAAATTTGGGGGTAGAATAATAGAAGGGTTCTCTACGTCGTGGCGGAGTTCGTTTTTCGAAAGGATTTCAAAAAGGATATACTAGCAGCTTTGGATGCGTGGTGGCGCTTCGAGCCTTCGCGGGATAATTTGTGAGTATGATATACGTTATTTTTTTTACGCATATGGTGTGTTATAAAGATTTTAAATTACGATTTGCGGTGTATTTCTGCTTCCGTATCTTAGTGTAGCATGAGTGTTTGAACTAAGGATTTGTGTGGACACTCTTGTATGTGTCCACACTATAGGTTAAATTTTATAAATTATCGAGGTTGGTTGATACCTCAAAATAAATCGTGGAGTGCAGCTGGTCTGAAGGGACAGAGCTAAAGCCGATTGCTTTTGGACCGAAGTCCGAAAGGTCATAACCAATTGCATATGTATGATCTTGCTATGAACATTAAGAGAAGTTGTTGGTATGGGTTTATTTGATGATTCTCAAGTTTAGAAATTCTAGAGTTCGTTTGGTAAAGGGTAGTAAACGTTCTGCTGAAGGAGTGATTGAGTTTGTGTGCTATGTTGGAAGAGTCGTAGCTCATGGTGTGAGATGAATCTAAATGTGAATTGGGAACTTGAGCTCTTAAATATTGAGAGAGTCGCCCACTAGGGAATTGTTGTGGATCTCCCTACCCTTCTAGAAATCTGAGTGTGTTGAATTCCGATGAGCGTAGCTTGGGTCACAGCTACTGCTAATTCTTGAGTTATTTTATCGAACAATTGATGAGGAGCCCTCTACATACCGCAGTGTGGTGATCATAAGCTATCGGGTCTTAATGATGTCTTAGCATTTCATTTGGGACTTAGATAAGTTCCTGTGCTTAGTACTCATCGTGGACACGAACGGGTCGTACGGACTGCGGTCCAGCGAAATACGATGCTATAGGTATACTGCGGTATATCTTTAAGTTCGTTACGGCTGTTGAATGGGATCCGGGTATATGCTAGTGGACACGAACGGGTCGTACGGACTGCGGTCCGGTGAAATACGATGCTATAGGTATACTGCGGTATATCTTTAAGTTTGTCATGACTGTTGAATGGGATCCATGTGTATGCTAGTGGACACGAACGGGTCGTACGGGCTGCGGTCCGGCGAAATACGATGCTATAGGTATACTGCGGTATATCTTTAAGTCGTCACGACTGTTGAATGGGATCCAGGTATATGCTAGTGGACACGAACGGGTCGTACAGGCTGCGGTCCGGCGAAATACGATGCTATAGGTATACTGCGGTATATCTTTAAGTTCGTCACTATCAGGAACAGGAAGTAGACCAAATTAGAATGCATTGCATAGCGAGGGTTCGAATCCCTAAACTTAGAGACAACGGCTTGATTTGGAAAGTATGTAGTATGGGATGCATACATTTCCAAAGTCTTGCTTGCATTAGACTAAGTACGTTGGCTTGACCTGGGTCACATGTAGTATGGGATGCATGTGTATCTAGAATCTTGCTGACATTAGATTAAGTGCATCTGTTCTATATTCTGTATTGTTGCATTAGACTCAGGTCATGGCATACACAAACACTAGGAAATTAGGATACACGTTTATTTTCCATTTAAGATGAAGTATGAGTGTGGAAGTAATGTATTGCGAGACGTGATGATACATGTTGTGAGAAGTGAATGAATGCGGTGCTATGTGATATGAGATTGGGAAAGAAGATAAGTCGTGAGTCTGTAATTGCAATGAATGGTAAATATGGTGCAGTTATGTGATAGTAGAGTATTTGTGAATGTAAAGCTTTTTGTAAAAATAAAGCTATAGGAATGGTTGCTTAAGGCGTAAAGTGATGGGCTTTAGGCGACTAATTTGGAAATGATTTCCTAACTAAAGATAAGTATGTTGTGAGCTGGTATGGTTATGCATACAGGAACTGACTCGGAGAGTATTTGATGTGAAATCCCATTTATGATGTTTACATGTTCAGATTTCAAGTAAAGTTTGATTATCTTGGTATTTGTAAGTTCGTTCTGTTTTACTTATAAGTTTAATTTTATTTGCTTACTTAATAGACTATACTCACACCAGGATTGGCTAACCCCTTAGTGTTTGGGGGGTTAGGGAGTCTCTGGACTACCCTAGACCCCTACTGTTGCAGGTCCTCAGCAGTACAGAGGTGAGGTGTAGATTCTGTGGAAGGAGGTTCATTCTACAATTTGTTACTTAAGGTTTAATTGCGTGAATAGTGAATGTTTATGCTTTAAATTGTATTTTTGATGTATAAGCATGTGGATGATGATGATGAGTATAGTATGGAGTGGTATGCTATGTTGTTGACCCGTACCCATCTCGTTGTGGAGTACCGGGCCCTGTGGTATGTTTTATGAATTATTTTCTAAAAACCTTACTATGTTTTCAAAGGAATTTATGGTTTTCAATTGATATTTGATATTCTATTATGAGTTTGGCCCCCAGAGCATATATATATATTGCCTGTGTGATTCTGCTCATTTTGGCCTGGGGAGCCCGTGATATAATTGCCTGTGATGTGAGCTACTGAATTTAGAGCAGAATTCCGTAAGCTTTTTGTGTTTCGGGGCAAAAATTTCAGGGGAGACTCTGCCCGATTTTTCTTTGAAATATAGCTATCTTAGTTTATGTTTAAAGTGATATAGAAATTGAAAGAATTGAGTTTGGAGTCAAAATGGGGGCGTTACGGCTTGATACGAATAATTGATGTTCGTAACTATTGATGTATTAACTCTGATGGTAATAAAAGTGTTTTAAATTTTCGTACTATTTACTGTGTTGAGATGCATTTGAAGGCAAAGATTCTGGTTGTGTCACGGATGTCCGATGACGGAGATCCGGGGCGTTACAAGCTGCATTGCCGAACGTGCCGTTTGGCGTCTCGTAGGAGAGTAGGCCAGAAATATCCGTAATTCAACACTTTGCGGGCTAGAGCTCTGGACCCCGAATGTGCCCCGCCGATGCCCACATGAAGTTCTTGCAGGGCATAGTCGGCCTTCCCGGGGAGAGGCATCTCAGGTACGGCCTGCCGTCTACCTGTGTGAAAGAGCGTTTATATAGGATACCTCCGATTAGTGTGTAACGCTCAACTTGGGTTCTCACTCTTCGAGCTTCCTTGGGATCCTCGGGGAGGAGTCTGTCCCTTAAGAATTCGACGAGGGGTTTCATACAGTTATCTTCAAGCAGGACAGGCAGCGACTCTATAGAGTCGGAAGTTTCATCCTCTATACTTAGCTCCAGGAGAACCTCTATTAAGACGGTCTGCTCGAGACCTTGGAGGGAGGAAGAGGCTAGTTTGGAGAGGGCGTCGGCCTGAGCATTTTCTTCTCGTGGTATTCATTGGATGATGGTTTCTTCAAACAGTGCCATGAGGCTCCTGACCTTGGCTAAGTATTTAACCATCCTGTCGTCACGTGCTTCATACTCGCCGAGGACCTGATTTACGACTAGCTGAGAGTCGCTAAAGATCCGGAGCCGTTGTGCCCCTGCATTTCGAGCCATTCCAAGGCCGGCTATGAGTGCCTCGTATTCTGCTTCGTTGTTCGAGGCCTTGAAGTTTATACGGTGGGAGTATTGGAGGATGAAGTCATCTGGGCCTGCCAGAATGACCCCGGCTCCGCTTCCCTCGTTACAGGAGGATTCGTCCACATAGACCGACCATACAGGTGGCCCCTTCATTGCTTGGCTAAACTCGGGTATGGTACTTTCAACTATGAATTCTGTTAGGGCCTGATCCTTGATCGCAGTCCGAGGCTGATAGGTTATATCATGCTGGCTCAGCTCGATAGACCACTTCATAAGGCGACCCGAGGTCTCTGGCTTGTGGAGGACCTGCTTCAGCAGTTGGTCTGTAAGGACGACCACTGAATGGGACTGAAAATACGGGCGAAGCTTTCTTGCGGCCATCACCAGGGCATAAGCCATCACCAGGGCGGAGCTCGGCATCCCGAAGTACCTTGCTCACATAGTAGATGGGCTTCTGAGCCCGGTCTTCTTCCCTCACTAAAACAGCAATGAGGGTCTGCTCGGAGGCTGCCAAGTAGAGGTAGAGGGGTTCGCCCAGAATTGGTTTGCTGAGGAGGGGAGGATTGACGAGGTAAGCCTTGAGCTGGTCGAACGACTCCTGTTGTTGTTGACCCCATTCGAAACCTTTGGCCCCTCTGAGGGCCTTGAAGAAGGGGAGGCATTTCTTCCCGAACTTCGAGAGAAAGTGCCCTATGGCGGCAAGGCGGCCCGTTAATCTCTGAACTTCCTTAACATTCTTGGGAGGGGCCATGTCTAATATGGCCTTGATTTTCTCAGGGTTTGCTTCAATTCCTCGTTGGCTGACCATGAAGCCGAGGAACTTTCCTGACTAGACACCGAACGCACACTTGTTCGGATTGAGTCTCATGTTGTGCTTTCTCAGAACATCGAACGCCTCCTGGAGGTCGGTCACATGATCGGCACCTCGGATGCTTTTTACAAGCATTTCGTCAACATATACCTCCATATTACGACCGATTTGAGCTTGGAAAACCTTGTTGACAAGGCGTTGATATGTTGCGCCTGCATTCTTCAGACCGAAGGGCATAACCCTGTAGCAATAGAGGCCCTGATCGGTCACAAATGATGTCTTCGGGATATCTGGGGGGAACATCCGGATCTGGCTGTAGCCTGAGAAGGCGTCCATGAAGCTGAGGAGTTCATGTCCCGAGGTGGCCCATCAGAGTGTCAATACTCGGAAGAGGGAAGGGATCCTTGGGACATGCCTTGTTGAGGTCGGTAAAATCGATACAAATCCTCCAAGTTCCGTTGGACTTCTTCACCATTACTACATTTGACAACCACTCGGGATAGTTTACCTCCTATATGAACCGGGCCTTCAAGAGCTTGTCCACCTCCTCTTTTATAGCTAACTGGCGCTCGGGGGCGAACTTGCGTCTCTTCTGTTGAACCGGTTCGGACCCCGGAACAACGCTGAGGTGGTGGACCAAGAGCTCTTCAGAAATTCCGGGCATGTCTGCAGCTGACCAAGCAAAGAGGTTACGGTTCCTTCGGATGCACTGGACTATGTCTGAGCATAGGGCGGATGGGAGGGTCTTGCTAACAAAGAACTTTCGAGTCGGATCTTGCTCAGAGAAGCGCACTTCCTCCAATTCATCCACCGGCTCGGACATTTGCGGGCCGTTTCCTAATTGCCCCTTACTTCCCCTACTCCAGCCCGGGTGGGGAATTTCATTTTGAGATGGTACGCCGAAGGAACGGCTTCTAGAGCTGCTAGGCCGGGTCGGCCTAGGATGACATTGTAAGCTGCAGGGACATCCACAACCATAAAATCCATCGACTCCGTTCGGGTAGTAGGAGTCTTGCCAGCGGTTACGTCGAGGGTGATCACCCCTTCGATAGTCACTGGCACTCCCGTGAACCCATGGAGCGTGTAGCTGGCGGGCTTGAGTCCTCGGGAGAGTTTGAGGCCTTTAAAAGCGGCGAGAAAGAGGATGTTAACGGAGCTGCCATTGTCCACTAGGATCCTCTCCACTTTGAAGTTAACCATGTGGAGGTTGATGACGAGTGCGTCACAGTGGGGGGGGCGTACACCTTCAAGATCCTCGTCTGAGAATGTGACGGGCACTCCGAGGCCTTTGGGAGGAGGGGTGGCGCGGACCGAATTGACTTCTCTTATAAATGCCTTTCGAGAGGAGTTTGAGGAGCCCCCCATTGGGCCCCCATGAATGAGGTGTAGGACACGCTCCTCTTCGAAGTCGGGCGTTTCATCGCGTTCCGGATGCTTATTAGCCCCCCGAGGCGGGGGAGGAAGGTCGGCTCGGTCCTTTCTCACGAATCTGGTCAGCTGCCCCCTCTAGATAAGGGCTTCTATCTCATTTTTCAAGACCTGACAATCATTGGTGTCGTGGCCATGGTCCCGGTGATAACGGCACCACTTCTCTTTATCCTTTTTCTTGGCAGGGGTGTTCATCATCGGAGCAGGGGGTATGATCCCTTCCTTCTCAACTTCCATCAGAATGGTAGAGACATTGGTGGTGAGAGGGGTAAATTTCTCGAATCTGGGGGGAGGTCGGCACTGGCCGGCATTATCCTTCTGGAGCTTCTTGGCTCCTTCCTCTTCTGTTCCCTTTCTCTTAAATCCGGAGGAAGACCCCTCCAAGTTGGGGCGGTGCTCGGCTTCTTCGGCCCGAATATACTTCTCACTTCGGAGGAGGAGGTCAGAGAAGTTCTGTGGGGGCTTCTTGGCGAGGGAGGAGTGGAGGTTGGAATTGAGGACATTGGATTGAAATGCCGCTGCAGCGACTGACTGGTCGAGTGATGCTATGGACCTGGCTTCAGCTGTGAACCTCTTTACATAGTCTCTCAACTTCTCACCCTTCTTCTGGTGGGGGTACAGTAGCGAGATGCTGGTCTTCTCAGTTCTACGACTACTTACAAAATGGGTGACGAAGAGGGTCTCGAATTGCTCGAAGGAGAATATTGAGGATAGGGCAAGGTGAGAGTACCATTCTCGAGCTGGACCCTTGAGAGTTGCGGGAAAGGTTTTACAGAGCAGAGCATCGGAAGCTTGATGGATGAGCATTAGGGTCTTGAAGCTCTCGATGTGATCGACGGGGTCAGTCTCCCCGGAGTAGGTCTCAAATTGAGGAGGCTTGAAGCCGATTGGTACGGGTGCATCCATTATGTCCATTATGGTTTGGAAAAAAGGAGGTCTGCTAGGACGAAGAGTCCTTCCTCTAAGCTCTTATTCTCGGTCTAATTGGCCTAAGCGCCTCTCCATCTCATGGAGACGGTGGTATACAGCGTCATCCCTTCGACGGTAATCAGCCGAGCCTCTAGACTCGTCTTCGTACGAGGGAGAGCGGGGGCTACGACAACGGTAGCTCCTGGAGCGACGAGGACTTTGCACATGCCGGGAATTGCTGGGAGCTGGAGGAGGAGATGGGGACTGTCGGCGAGGACTTCGGACCGGAGGAGGAGAGGGGATCTTGGGAGCATTGGTGTTGGGACGGAGATTGAGAGCTTGTAGGACGGTTGCTTGAAACTGCTGGAACTCGGTACGGGTGATGGGTGCCTCATCGTTCCTATGATGGTGTCGACCGGCAGGGGAAAGGGGTCTTCTCCTGTGATGTTCGGGGGACTCTCTCTGCCCCCGTCAGATAGGGGACCTTCTATTGTCTCGGCGGTGAGGAAAATGCTCATCCGGACGGTGTTGGCGGGAGGCTCCCTCTCGGGCCCGCTTTTCATCCAGACGGCGTCGAAGATCCTCATCCTTCTGCCGATTGAGGACGGTGTTGCGGAAGTCAGAAGCTCGGGGATTATGGGAGGCCATAGAGTTCGAAGAGGCATTGTGGATGGAGACGTGGTCCGGATGGAGAGGCTGTTTCTGCGGAATGGGACCCCTAGGAGGTTGTTGATTCTGCGGAGGAGGTAGGTCCTGTTGGAGTGGGTCTTCTGCTGGAGGAGGAAGTTGTCCTTGCTGCGGAGCGGGTTGGATGGGAATGTCTTGTTGCTGATCGGGGTTGGGTCCTCTATTGGACCCTCTTGATCTGGCTTTCCTAGGTGGCATGGCTGGAGAAGATCTGACCAACGGGAAGAGGGGATGTTGCTATTCGTTAGTTTCCCACAGACGGTGTCAATCTGTTGCCGCTAAATCTGGTGTGGGGGCAAACAGATAGTATTTGTGGATTCTTAGAAAAACTGAATAGCAATCCCGTTACCTGTTCCGTCGGAGTTTGATGATGACTCCTGCCGTATACCTGCAAAAAGTGCGAGACACCGGGATTGTTCCCGGCGACGCACCCTCCGACGCTCAAGTCAGTAATCAGGGAAGATTATGAAAGAGCATAAAAACTGGCGAAAGATTGCTTACCTCTTAATGGAGATGGATGGGGGGTATTTATAGGCATCTTAGGGATCAGATTAGGAATGTAATCCCCGTGATCTGATACGGAATATACTCCTTGTAAACAGATTAGGAATGTAATCCTTAATTCCCAGTGGAAGGATAGGCATGAATCAGGGCCGTAGATTAGGATTTAATCAGAAACCCTAATTCTATCCCTCTGGATCGGGCTTTCTACTGGTTGAAACCCGCACCCAATTGAGGTGGATCCGTTTGTGGGTTATTGGATATTTGACGAAGAGATCCAGTACCCAACTCAGACCCATTGGTAGGTGAAATTACCGTTTTACCCCTGGGCTTCAAGATTCGTGCCCGATTTGGACGGTTCCGATTAAACCCCATTTTTAGCCATAACAGTATTCAAACTCACCGTTTATAAGGCAAGTAACTTGTATTAAAATCTTTTGCATATACAAGTACAAAATACCGCTTGCGGTGTAATTGGGTTCTAGAGACAATGCGTGTGTGAAACCCCTTGTTGATATTGTCTCTATTGTGATGATTTGACCATAGTTGCCTTACGACATATATGACATGAATTAACCAAGGGTTGACCACTTTTGATGTATATGTTCATGCTATCTTGAGATATCTGTGTTTGATGTGTTATTCGTGTTATACTTGTCGAATACTTGTAAAATATCCTATACCATGTTGCTTGGACTTCTAGTACACCATATTCCATGTTATCATCCTATTGTTTTCCTATTGTTATTATCGTTCATCTCATGTCTCTAGATTGCATATTGTATTGTTGCATTAATAAAATAGTTAACAAGTCGGGGCTTAAGGATTGACTTT